>CM056169.1:39990548-40390538 GCA_029691765.1 Entomobrya proxima | reverse complement strand
TTTAAAATATCAAAAGATGCAGCCTCTAGAATACGCATTTGTACCTCAACAGTGGGCATTCGTTTATGTAAAGCCAAATGTAAACGCATACGAAGAAGCTATAACTGAAATTTTAAATATAAGCTTATTGCTATGTTTGATTGGTTTATACCTAAGCATACGGACATCTGTTGTGTTGTCTGTTGTCATAGTAACTCCGTCACGAATCAAAAACACGTTAAAAAATAAATTGAAAAATATTATTCAAACGTTTGTTGGCAAAGGATTGTACGGCAAACTAAATTGTCATATGAAAACCTGGCGGCATGCTCGAGTGCACTTAATTAACAGGCTTATGTGGACTTTAATGATGTCCACTCTAGTAAATTTGGCGTACAGAGCCGAACTAAGCTCCTATTTGACAAGAACAATTGACCAGTTCTTTCCAAACAAACTTGAAGAGCTTACTAGCTTCACAAATTTAATAACAACTTTTTCGGGTTGTACTTACAATCAAACTAAAATTTCCTTGATAAAAGGAATGCTAATTGCCTCCGTTGGTTTGTTCAGCACAAATACTAGTAAAATTCCAAAATATTATTACAAATTGTATAACAGTTCACAGCATTATCCAGACGGCATTGCTAAAACATTATTTGAGTCTACGTATAATCTAAACCATAGCAACTTGTCAAATTTTCCCAAAGAATTTGCGTTGTATGATAACATAGATATGGTACGACTGCAAAAAGAACTAATACAGCTATTTATTCCAGACAAATGGACATCTCCAGCTACTGAAGAAACGTTGGTTCAAACCATTCCACCTTTTACTGTTGATAGAAATTACTTCTTTCCATTAATTAAGCAAAAAGTAGCAAGCATATACGAAAGTGGGATATACAATTTATGGAAAGCAAGAAACTTTAATTATATCTCAATTAATGTATTAAACAGCACCAGCAAATTTATTCAACAGCAAGGTAACAAATTGAATATATCATACAAAAAAGAACCAGTGGGTTTAAAATATTGGTTTGGACACCATATGGCGAAACATTTCAGCAGTAGTGGCGTTGCTATTCGCAGTCAAACTCCGGCTGCACTCAGAGTTGTCGACCTAAAACCTATCTTGGTATTTAATTCTTTGTTGTTGGGCCTTGTTACACTTGTGTTTTTGATAGAATTTTCAATAAGTATGGCACAACACATATGTCCAAACTGCGTACTTAAAAATTGTACATTACGCTGGCTCAATTAGTTTATTTATATGTTCACTGATGCATGAAAACAGTTTTATGCATTACGGTATTTGCAATAAGAATAAAATTTTAGGAGATGACGCTTTTCCCAAATTAAAGTTAGTAACGCATTTTATTTATTAATTTTTTAATTTTAACTTTTTTGTAAACAACCTGACATTTAAAAGGTTCATGGATTTCAATATACAAACTTTCAGCTAAGATTACGGACACCCTTTATTGGTTAAGCATAAAAAGTCTATAAGCTCAATATGCTCCTGTCTACATATACTTTTAAGGCATTTCTACTTATACTTGATTTAAGATAATATGTCAAATAAAACGTATTTTCAGGTTACCCAAAATATTTCAAATTTTATTATCGTAATGTTTTATCGGTTAAGGCATCAAGAAACTAAAATTAGAAAAGGAAATAAAGCCAAACTTAATTAAATACACGTATTCATTTAGCTCAATAATTGCCCAGTGGAAAATCGTCAACTTGTTGTCGTGACGTCAATGACGTCAATTTTCAATTTTTTGTCTGCCCCGTTTCTGCTCTGAACAATTTATTATCGACGTACATTTCTACAGGCCTCTACGTGGAAAGGCTCAGTTTCTTTTGGCTTGTTACTGTTTAAAACTTTATGTTTACAGTCACTTGACAATTGTAAAACTTACAATGCTTAACCAGAGAATTAACACTGCTTTATCAGTAACCTCAAAATTATTGGTATTCTTCAACCTCACCAACTATGTTTATTATCCATGGCAACGTTGTTATATACGTCTGAACGAAACGAAATATTACAAGCTGTCAACTTTTGTGAACTCGACAATCTTATTTGCATGGCTGGTGTTTAATATCTACTAGCTTCAAAGATTTTACACTTCCAAATCTTTCAACAGCCTGATACTTGAAGTTGTTAGCCTAACAGGAATTTACATGTCCTGTAAAATCGTTTTTATATCAACATACGCGTCAGACAAATTCTACTACGTCGGAAATTCAATGATTTTCTATTTGCACCATGTTGAAGGTATATTAACATATTATCAAAATTGCTGAAAGCCTTATACAGAACAATCTTAAAACTAGAATGTATGTTTGTTTAAATTTCAGAAAAGTTTGGAAACGAATTTGAAATAAGAAAATTCAAACCTCTGAAATTGGTTGAAACTATAATGAGTGTGTCGCTGCCAAGCTTATTCTGCGTTCTCTGTGTTGGCTTTTTGTTTGTAGTGACCAATTACGATTTCCCAGCATATCCAGGAAACATATTGCCGATGAAATGGTTTCCATTTCCACTGAATATACTGCTTCCCTTGTATGTATTTTTAATAATTTGTCTACTTTCCTTACAAGTATTTCAACTTGCTTTAATCTACATGGCATTGGTTGTTCCAATTATTACCAATGAAATGAATTTAGGGTCTAAAAGTTACATTACGAGAAATAACCTAAGAACATTGCATAACCTTACGTTATTTTACAGAACAACTCAGGTTTTACAAATGAGCATAATTAATCAATATTTAGGCGTTCTCTTGCTTCCCACTCAAATTGTTATTACAATAATTTTTGTTTATTGCGCTTTTGTAGCTTTAAAACTACGTCAATCTGTCAATCTCGTTTGTGCTATTCTTATAAGTGCTATTGCCATTTTTATACCATTATTGTGGGCATGTTTTCTCGCTGCTGCAGGATCATTACATTTTAAGGGCCAAAAACTGCTCAAGTCTTGGAAATGTCAAGTGTGGAGCACTAAGTTTGAGAAAGTGCTAATGTCTAAATTTATTAAATCCTGTGCACCTCTAATGATTTCATATGGAAAGGTTTATATTTTAAGGAAATCCTGCTTACTCAAGTTTTTGAAAACTTTAGCAAGAGGACTTTTGCGATTATGTTTGACAACAAGATAAAAAGTAATTTAAGTTTAACTATTAATCTAATAAAACTCTACCAAGGCGTCTGATAAAATCTTACTACCTAAATGATAATTAAAGTCATAAATGACTTTGCTGATTAAGTCTCAAGCACGGGTGTATAATACACCGTGTATTAAGTGTAATGCCAAACTATGTTCCTAACTACGATTACGAAATTGCGATCTCTAATCTAGCCTCAAGGCTCCACAACACACCTTGCAATTATAAGCTGGTTCATCTCCTGGTCTTCCTTAGTTCGTTAACCTTTTGATTAACTAATTGATTGATTGACAGTTAATTATTTAAGATCTGTGTCTGGTAAGAATTATGCCTAAGAGGTTTAACGAGTTTTGGAAGCTTATCCATTTTGCCATTTGCCGGACAACTTACTTTTAAGTGTTTTAACTGATTCTTCTTTTTCTATCGTCTGCTACTGAGGTAAGTCCTAACTTCGGTCAGAACTCTTCTGATTTAATTAATTTAAGAAGATAACCGTTGTCTTCCTTTTGTTCTTCAAGCTGTTAACCTGATCCTCAACCGGAAATGTCATCAAAGAAGCAAAACTTAACCAATAAGCCTGGAAAAGCTGCTGAGAAAACTGAAAATGAGCAGAAATGGGATCAACTGGTAATGACTGATATTATTCTAGTGGAATTAAGCGGAAAATTGTCATGTTCGAGATGACTTCATGTTTTTAAACGTTTTCTTTCGTTTCCAGTTCCAACAACTGAATATCCGTATCTTCTCCGGTTCCCAAAGAAGAGAGAATTTTAAAATTAACTATTCCCCATATCTCTTGTATGTTTTTTCCCTACCTTGCACGCGGTAGAGCAGAATTCAGGTACATTCCAGGTAAAATATGTTTGTGCTGACAACTCTTGTTTTCTAAATTAAATAATGTTGCACAAGCACATTTTTGATCGGGTTTGCAAAATATCAAGTAAACCTACAACCATAAATGCTTGCTGTTTTGTATTATGGACTATAGTAAACTTTGGAATTAAATAAAAATTATCAAAAAATGAAAACTACATGACATGCATACGCATAACTTGCACATGAACACTACAAATGCATAATGAAATATTACTTTTTCATGCTGCCACTATTTTTCGTGTTGCAGCAAACATTACCATGCATTTTTGCAATTGTAGTATTCTTTTTCAACATTTTTGTGCGTACAAAAAAACTGCAATTAAAATTTTATTGACATGAAGACAGCATAACTTTGCTGGAAGATACATGTGATTAGGCACGTTCTTCCACTTGTTCACCTTTTTATAGTATGTAATATGTATTATGTATATTAAATAGGCATTGTTGATAAATGAAGTGTTTTCAGGCGCTCAACAATTCAAGTTTGATGAGTATGGTCGTGCCTAACTTTCTGTGCGTCAAAAATAATTCGCGTCTCACTATTTTTCAAGAAAAGATTCGGATCTCAGGATCAGTGCAACCAGAAATTATTCAGTAATTAGTAGGGCAGTTTTTTAAAGTTATCAGTCAATTTTAATAAAGAATAATTTATTATTTTTTACAGTTTTAATGGTCAAATGCACAACGACAAAAAATTTAACTTGCTCTAGGCAAGGCAGAAAAGGAGAGTAGTAGTATGTGTGGTGGAGGTGCGCTGCTGCTGCTGCGGACGATATGATATTTTGGGGTGTGAATTAGGCTGCTGTGTCTCAAGCTGCTTAGCACATGTCTTTCCCAAAATTTTAAAACAGAGTCCCTCCACAATTGCCGAGGCAAAATAACACACCAGCGTTCAAACACCATAAAAACAGTCAATTTTGCAATAGGCATCAATCAATTTTGTTTAAATACTCCCATTATTCTTAAACTCAAAGCATTGCATCAAATGAATTTCGTTGAGTTGACTTTAACAAAATAATTTGATGCTGTAGTACAATTCTCGAAAACGTATTAATAATCTGTTCATGTTATATCAGATGGCCAGCATTCGCTTGTTCATACTTGCCTAAAATATTATATTCTAAACTGCTAGCGTCTAACGAAATTAGAAAAATAAAATTAATGGTAAGTGATGTGTTGTAAAAAAACCTAATTATTTTCCCCTAATTTGGCAATTTACAAGTTTCGACATATCCGTCTTAGTCACTTGCTGCATTGGAACAGGGACAAACTGAAATCAATAGCCCAGTAATTACAAATGTAGGCTTCCTTTGTTCTAAAGAGAAATGGGTAAAGCGCAAAGCAAAGCAAGCATATCAACGGCTACTTTGTGTGTCAGTACTGCCAATGTTTCCTCAATAAGAAAATCGATTCTGATGTCCAGCTCACCGGTAGTTAAAAATTTAAAGGGATATATCCTATTACTGTTGGCAAGTTAGACGAATTACCTTCATTTAAAATTACAATACCTTGCTATGTTAGGAGATGAATGCTGTTTTCAGCAGTGCAGCCCCACCCAAAAGGAAAACAGATATAAAAAAAATTGCCCACAGTTGCCAGTCACACTCTGCACAGTTCACACATTTTTATTGCACGATTAGCTGGTTTTTTTTACAGAAAATGGATACTGCACAAGAAATATAGTAATTTTTAATATGTAGTATTATTCAGAGTAATTAGGTTGTCCTATACTGTAATTTGTTGAATATTTTTTTGAAACCTGGAAGTGCAAAATGAAAAAATTCTAAAACAACAGCATATAATTGGTTCATCACTTTAAGTTTTCTTCACGACGGTGAATTAATTCAGAACTTTACTTGAAGTTGTGGAAAAACAGGTTTGTATACTTAGCCTTGTTATATACTGGAAATATCCTAAAATACCTCAACATTCCTAACCTGTCTTTTTACACATCTGTCTCACAAAAATCTGTTCAGAATCCAGTCATTTATGTGCTCCAATGTATCTGTTAGTTCTATTGCAAGGAAATCTCACATTTTGTGAGCTGCAAAATGATGCAATACTAATAAAATGAATTATGAGTTTTCTAGAATAAAAATTTTGGGTTTCTTCTCTGTTGCGTAATTTTTTCTACTGGACAAGTATCCTGAACTTCTTTAGTGGAAAGCGATCACAAATATTAGAAGATCAGGTAAGGAACTAAATGCTTTAAATTGTCCACTAGTTGTTAGATCTAAATATTTGCACATCTGATAAAAAGTTCAGGTGTTACTATATGCATTTACTGACAGTAAATTACTGTAAAATGGAAAAAGATTAGATAAATTTCGATTGAATAGGTAGCAACGATTACCGTATTATTATTTTATTTTATTTTTGCCTTTCAGTATTAAAGAGTTACGACATCAACACTGAAAAACAAAGTGGACAGACTGTTATGGTGTGTGTTTTAAAGATATTTATCATGAAATGCAACTAGTGGGACACAAGGTTGGAGATTGTACATGACATACGTTATCTGACAACTTTTTTACCAGATGTTGAAGGTAGATTAGTTTATTAAGCTTTTTGTGTTTAAGAGTATATTAGTATTCTCTATTGCAATAAATGTTGTTATTTGTACGCAGGTTTTCCAGTTGCTGTAATTATTAGTAGTTTTCATGATGTTAGTTTCACTTCTCTTGGATTCAATCCTGGATAAGAGATGGAGACGTTTCACCTTTCACCTGTTGTAAGTGGATCAAAAATTATGGAGAAATTGTACGCGGTGCCAATTTTTCATTGTCAACCTCAATTGAACGTTTACTGCAGTAATGAAGATAAGAAATCGTTTACACCGCTTACATTTACAATACCTTAATGTTATATGATTCAGCGGATAGTTGCCACAAAGTATGTACGGCAAATATGGGTAATATCTGTGAAAATAGCAATTTTGGTAGCCAAAGGGAAAGAAAATGTAAAACGATATAGGAGCTATTAGTACTTTGAAACTGGCCTGAAAAAGCGTGCTTTTGGTTCTTTTTAAAAACTGAAATTTATCTAATTTTTAAGCACTAGTAGCAGCAATGTAGTTGCTTCAGCGAAAAAAAGGAATACGTGTCTGACAAACAGACAGAATGTAAATATGACAAATAGTACATCCGATAATTTGCGCTTCAATGACCCATTGAAGACAATAAATAAATAGGTACAAATAATTATTTTGAGGTTGTTGTATTATGATTCTAAGACACGAGTAACCAGTCTTGTAAACGGTGAGCGTAAAATGCACAGCGTAATAATTTGTAATTCAGCAGTTTCTATTTAAATAGTATTTCCAGATTAAACCGAAAACGTATCTATTTAAATAATATTGTTATGAATTCTTGGAGTGAATTATGCAATTATAGTCATATTATTTTTTCTATGAACGGTCTAGCTGTAGGAACATAATGTGCAATGACTCAAATTAGGAGCTTGGTATGTAAGGACTGCTAATGTATTGCAGTTTACCTCAATCAACGACCGTTTTCCCTTCTTGTAATTATGCAGTAACGTTCGTCATTTGTTTACACGCAATAATAAAGGCAGTTCTGAAGTAATCATTTGTACAGTCAATTAAGTGGTACAAATGTATACAACATTTATTAAAAACTAATGCCTGTCAACGCAAGCAAAAAAGGTTTTGTGTTATAGTTCTCGTGATTGCCTTCTGGGATGCAAAAATACTATACAGATAAATTTGTATGTGAAATCAAATGAGAAATGCATTTTCGTGACATTGAGCGAACGTTTTGTCCCCAACCTAAATCTTAATATTCATGCACAGGTTTGATAAACTTATGAATACTTGCAAGGTACTAGAGAGGAGCAATTATTGAAATTCATTTTTTCAATAATATTACAAAACCGCAATCAGCATATAGTGGATTCAGTATACAATGAATTGAAATCTGGTGGTAACAAAAAGGTACTTGTCACCTGCGATGAAATTAAAATTTAAGCTATTTGAATGTGACGTTATGACCATCTTATTATTCTTTCCCTGCTGCAGACTAAATAATTTGCTAACAAAGCACACATCACATTTTTACTTATTGAAAGCAGAAAATAAGGTAATAAGCTAAATAAATGTCGGAAAGTTAGTAGCTTTAAGAAAAACTTTTGCTTTGTCTAAATGAAAAGTTAATTGCGACTTCTACTCAATGACCATAGTTTACTTATGTTTGCATACGTATGCTGATCGCTTGTAAAAAAATCTTTTTTCGTAATGAAATTGATTTATTGACTATTGTCAGATTTCAAAGCAGGAGCAGTCATATGTTTTAATGAATAGATCACGGCTGATGTAAAACGTTGGATGTTGCTTCTTTTATAAAACTGCTTACCATAATCAGTTTTGACAAGGTAGTCGATTCTGAGAAACACAACAACTGCAATTGGGGCAATTAAAAATATTATATTATGGTTCATGGCATCATGCCAAGCCAATAACTATAGACGTGTTTGCCGAGTTGTAGCACATTAAAATCACATGCAAAAGCAGGTAAAGTATAAGGTACATGATGATTGTTCGGCCTATAAACAGACCGGTTTCAATGAAACCAAAACTAAATTACATAATGTCGGTTAATAAATTATGTGTCTGGATCTGATTTAACATGATCTGAATTTGATCTGTGCAGCACCCTGAATGATCAATAAACTGTATTAAGGAATTAACCTTCCGTTGTAAATTGTTTAAGAATTCGGTTTATCAGGAGAAATCTGTACAAATATCTTATAGCATCTAACGTAACTGTTTATGCAGAGTTGTGCACATTGCTGTATACAAACGGTACGTCAAGAAATTGGAATTCTGATACTTTAACTTTTGTAATGTCTATACGCTGAGATGAATTTTCATTCCTTTCGGGATGATGCTATTCTTTTTACACCGTTTGTAAAATTGTATTTGAATTTATTTATTGAAATTATTTTTTCTCAATTTATATAACGTTTATAGGTATTACAATCAGCCAGGTCGACAAGTGCATTGTTTTCCCAACCAATATGGTTTTAGAAAAATTATGTCATTCTTTGCTGTTTTTAATATCGTTTTGGCTATGCCCATTAAGTACTTCATGTTTCTAGAAAGTTAAAAACGTTTTTATTTAGTTATATATAAAAACGAAAAACTAGGACAAAGTTCACAGTTGACACGCATATCTCAGTCTCTATACGGCTTTGCATGTGAAACTAGATGAGCGGATCATAAATAATATGTAATTTCAAAACAACAACCGATCCGATTGACAGGAGAAAGTTGAAGGCTACTCCTAATGCTACGTATTTTAAAAAATCAGGTTCGAGAAACCGCGTCAGAGATGTATAAAAATATTACTGTTGGTTAGGTTAGAAATTATACAGGTTATATAGAATACTTAATAGCTTATTAACTGTACAAAACATGCCATACAAAACAGTCCTTGGTTTCACTAGCAATAGGTGCTTGGGCAAAAAAATTGAATGCTCATTTTAAGAAATAAAAAATATGCATGTTTTATATAGATTAAAAATTGTTAAATAAGGGTGTACTTATTTCCGCGAAATTAGCCTTGTCCATGGATATTCAGGTTGCAAAAATGTACTTTGAAACCAGAACCGTAGTAAACATATGTCTGTGTCTATCAGTGATCAAAGTTATGAGGAAATTTGTAAATTATTCAAAAATATTGTAAACTTCTTGAAACAACAACTCTGTAAAACTGGACTTCCAATTACAACAATGTAGTTGCTATTGAGCCGGTAAAGTCAGATTTCCTTGAAATGAGAATGGGGAGAAATGATAATCACTACATGATGTCATAAATTTTGATGAATAGGAATGCTGCAACTGTAGGTAAATTTTAAAATATTATTAAATAGTTTGGTAGCTGTTATAAGTTGTCACAGCCAAGACATAAAATGAGCAATGGATACAACGTGATTAATCAATATTATAGAAAATCCTAAAATTTGAAATAAAATGAATTATTTGCTCTACCCCTAATCAATCGGTAAAAACTGCCATGTGGTTACTACCGGACTTTGCTATTAGTTAACTATTAACTTCCAGTAAATCTAATTTTAGCTCATTTACAAATATTGAAGATGCATGGAATATCATATGTTAGAAATATCATTGAAGTCTCCTTCATTGTTATTTTGAGTTTCAATTGCTTCACATATCTAATACATTATGCGTAAATACTTGCTAACATAATTAACAAAATAATAAATTGAACTTGAGTGTTATTTGTGATTGATTCAAGGCATCAAGATGTAGCCTCAGGAAGAAGTCTTGTTGACGCTGAGCGGTAGTACGTTATTAGAACAATGGTATATTAAAACGAATAAATAGAAGATGTAATGGAAAATCTATTTAATAAACGTTTTCAAGGGTTACCAGCGCAGTTAATTAAGAAGTACAGCAAAGCTAAGTTAAGGCAAGCTTTTGTTTTGCCTTTTACAACAGTAAAACAGAACTGCAGGGTTAGATTGCTGGCTTTATGTTTCCATTCCAAAATTTGACAATACAAAGGTAATCGATCAACATGTTTGTAAGCATATTAAAATGTTGTATACTTTCCTGACGAGTTAAATGTACTGTTACCAGTGTAGCTATGTAACAACAATGTAGGTTGAACATAGTGTATACATACATATCACATTTGTAGGCAGATACGTATGAATTTCATGAATATAAAATACCCAAATTGCAATTTTAGTATAGTTTAGAGTTTAATTCAAAAAATACTGTCCAGCATAATTGAGCTGACTTGACTTATAATAGCATGTTACTGTCGGTGTATTACCGGGTGTACTTTAACCTGGATTAATTTCTAAAAATTATTTACCTACTTGTTGTGTAATCTTGTTGTCTGTACGCAATCATATCGGGCATATTTAAATATCATATTTAAATATATGATGAGAGAAAGATAATTAATATATTTCAATGTGATAGATAAAACTAATTTATGAACTAATAAAAATAATAGATATTTCATAGTTACTATGAAACCGCATAATTTTACCCAACTTAGTTTGCTGTAGTTATTCTTTTACAAGGCAATGAACCAAAGATTAACATGTTAATAAATTGTTAAAAAGTAATTTTGAAGTATCACACAACAAAAATCAAGTCGTTTATTATTTCCACACGAATGACTTTTTATTGAAAAGTTTTTGAAGTGATTAAACTCAACGTTCGCTTTTACATCATTTTACATCATGGACATACATGGACCCATGGACATTTTACATCATTGGCTGCATGACCTTGACCTGTTGCCACACGTAAGACTACTCCTGCAAAGACATTTAAACTTGTTGAATATTGTGTCTACTTCTATTCAATCATCTATTTTAATAGAACATTGCAAAGCACCAAACACGTGCAAATGGCTGGTTTACTAGCAGCAGCTTTTCTAGTTTTACCTGTCTTTCATGATGATACTACCCCAGGAATGTTAACTTCTGCCCTCGGCATATACAGTGGTCATAGCTATTCATTCCTGTGTATTTTAAGGTAAAGTTCACTGAAACCAGGCATCAGCTGATGAAATCATGCGTTTTCATAGTATAAAAATGCGCGACGTTGTAGCGCGAATGTCCCCATAATAGTCGATCCACCACATATACCGAGGGTAGAAGTTAACATTCCTGGGGTTGTACCTTGTTTACGCTTAATGTCAAATTTGGCCAACACTTCGGTCCATTTCTAATTACCTACGCAAATATTTTTCATGTTATGCTTAATTGATTTTTTTCATTTTGTTAAGCCAAATAAATACTTCAATAGCGTGCTGAAATTAGAAAATTGCTGGCGCGTGCATATTGATTTCGTTTTATATCCAGAAAATAATGTTCTTATTTCAAACATCTATTCTCTTTATTAGCGAAAGACAGTCAATACTCTGACGACGCAGTAAAGGACAGCAGCTTGAGCGATATTCAAATTCATACTTGGTCTGCTTGACCCTGTGACATTTCAGGTAATACATTGTTAACATGTATACCCGTAGAAACAAAACTATGTGCAATATACTTGTGTTTGTTAGCGTAGCCCTTCCAATTTATGAAACCCATGAAACCCATTCAAAGTCACTAAATTTGTTTAGTCAGCTACCTAGTGCTCATTTACGAATATTTTTCACAACTACAAGTCCACAAAACGCAATTTATGACCAATTTGATAAATTAGTTTTCCCTAAAGACTTTCCTCGATCATTGCTGAATCTAGCTTTTATTTCACTTGAGCAAAACAAGTATAATATTTCAGCAATTGCACAAACGCGAATTGATTTTGTCGTGCATTCACGCATCGATATAGCTCATGTTCACTTATTACAGCAATTCAATACGTTAAATCTTGCATTGACATCCTCTCTTTACCACGAAATCGCAGCAACCAATCCTAAATACTTGTTTGTTTTATGTTCCACCGCGAATCCACAAAACAGTTATGATTTAACAATTGTAAAGAGTTCTAAGTATATTGTGTCGTACTTTGTATTGACGATACAGTCTCTCAAGTCTTACATTGTATGCCTAACCTGTCCTTTAAACAAGTCAGTTTTTAAATTGAATGCAGTTGCAATCAAGGATAATCTGTTATTTGTCAAAATAAATACAGTAAATCTTAACCAGCAGATTATTCAAACAGATTTGGAGTCTTCGGAAAAGTTTAATGACCATGAAGTCTGTGCACCAGCTCAACATCAAAATGTCAATGTAAAAGTACAAACGCCGTTTCACTGCATTGTGAGTACAATTGGAAAAAAATTGAACGTGACCATACTCACGCAGCGACCGTACTCCAAACTTAACCAAACCTATCCCAGGGTTTTGAGTCGCACCGCCATGACGGTGTACTATCGTATCAATTTGATGTATATCCAAAAGATGCAACCTCTAGAGTATGTATATGTTTCCCAGCAGTGGGCCTTTGTTTTTGTGAAACCCAAATTAAACGTATATGACGAGGCAATAACGGGAATTATTGATTTTGCCTTATTGCTTTGTCTGATAGCCTTGTATATAGGCATGCGACTATCTGTTGTTCTATCGGTTGTTGTAGTGACTCCATCGCTAACACCTAAATGTTTTAAAAACATTGTTAAAAATATTAGAAATACATTTTGTAACAAAGGGTTATACAGTAGGATAAAAGTTCTAATGAAAAATTGGCGGCATGCTCGGATGCACATAATTAACAAACTTACTTGGGGTCTGATGATGTCCACTTTAGTCAATTTAGCGTACAGAGCTGAATTAAGTTCCTATTTGACAAAAACGGTTGAGCAGTCATTCCCAGGGACAAT
Organism: Entomobrya proxima; assembly: GCA_029691765.1. Taxonomy (NCBI): domain Eukaryota; kingdom Metazoa; phylum Arthropoda; class Collembola; order Entomobryomorpha; family Entomobryidae; genus Entomobrya; species Entomobrya proxima. Next base: position 40,377,184 of record CM056169.1, on the reverse strand, counting down.
AAAGGATCTAACTAAATCTATCTCCTATGTTACAACATTTACGCAAGGAACCATCAATCATACCAGCACTTCATTTTTAAGAGCCCTTTTGAAAATGTCATTTCTTTTGTCAAAGGAAAATCTTACTACGCTTCCAAGTTACTACAATAAATTTTACAATATCACCAAATTGCATTCACAAGGAATTGCAAGAAGTATTTTTATGTCAAAATTTAACAGAAGCAACTCATCGAACTTGCCACAGGTATTCGCAGTGTATGACAATCTAAATACCGTTAAGTTGGAAAAGGAGTTAATAGAGCTTTTCATTCCTGACAAATGGACATCTCCAGTAACTGAAGAAACTTTAGTTCAATCAATACTGCCTATTACAGTTGACAAGAATTACTTTTTTCCACTGATCAAGAAAAAAGTAGCAAGCATGTATGAAAGTGGGATTTACAACTTATGGAAAGATACATATTTTGACTTTAATTCAGTTAATGTTTTAAATCGCACGTACAAACTCATTAAAGAGCGGGGTAAAAGATTAAACGTTACATACAAAAATGAACCAATTGGTTTGAGACATTGGTATGGATACCACATTGCAAAAGGGTTAAGCGGCGGTAACGTTGTCATTCAAAGTCAGTTCCCAGCGGCACTAAGAGTAAATGACCTAAAGGCTATCTGGATATATAATTCTTTGCTGCTATGTCTTGTTACATTTGTATTCTTGTTGGAGTTGACATATAATACACCAAAACGGAGCATATTTTTTAACTTGGTATCAAAACTATACATTACGATACCCAAATCCTTTACTTGCAAGCTCACTGGTTTCAATCAATGTTTTTAAACAGCTTTATAATTGCGCAAAATAAATCTTTTTCAATAAATTGTTTTTTTAAATTGAAATCTGCAACAACGCGCTTTTACTACGCTTTCAATTTTAAAAGTTTTCGTTAACAACATAGCATTTAATTTATTAATTTATTAAAGACCGAGCATTTGCAAAGTTTACAAAATTGTACCTAAATGTTTTCAACTGAAAATAGTATACATAGAAGAAATTGGCTAAGTCTAATCAGCTCATAAACTTATTATCCTTCTCCACGACGAAATTTAAAGCATTTCCTCCTATAATAACGTTTCTTTGAAAAAGTCATAAAAACATGTTTTAAACTAGCAATACTATGCATTTGGATATTTTTATCGGTATACATCAAAATAAAATTGGAAGATGAAATCAAACCAAACTAAATCGACTACACGCGCTCATTTAGCCCAGTAATTGTTTATTTGAAAGTCATCAACTTATTGACGTCATCGCTTCGCAAAGTATTTTTCAGTTTTATAATCTGGCCAGTTGCTGGCTCCGTGGCTCTGAAGAATATATGGTTGGCATACATTTGCGCAGTTTCGTTCCGTGGACAAACTTCTAGTTTATTTTGGCTCTTCAGCTTGTGAATTTTAACGTTTTGATATTCTTTAGAAAAAAGTTTTTAAAATAAAAATGCTCAGCCACAGAATTAACACCGCTTTAGCAACTACCTCAAAACTATTGGTTTTCTTCAAACTTTCCAAATATATTTATTGCCCACGACAACGCAATTATATTCGTCTGAATGAAACGAAATATTTCAGACTGGTAACTTTTGTAAACTCGACAATCTTACTTGCGTGGCTGGTGTTTAATATCTACCAGTTTCAAAGATTTTACGCTTCCAAATTTTTTAACAACCAGATACTTGAAGTTATTAGTCTAACAGGAATTTATATGTCCTGTAAAATCGTTTTTATATCAACATACGCGTCAGAAAAATTCTACTACGTCGGAAACTCAATGATTTTCTATTTACATCATGTCGAAGGTAATTTCATATATTTACATATTTGAAAGCATTATACGAAAGAATCTAAAACCAGAATGTATATTTGCTTAAATTTCAGGAAAGTTTGGAAATGCATTGAAAACAAGCAAGTTCAAACCAGTAAAACGTGTAGAAACTATAATGCTAATGGCGCTGCCAGGATTATTCTGCGTTCTTTGCGTTGGCTTTTTGTTTGTAGTGACCAATTATGATTTCCCAGCATATCCAGGAAATATTTTGCCAATGAGATGGTTTCTATTTCCACTGAATATACTGCTTCCCTTGTATGTATTTTTAATAATTTGTCTACTTTCCTTACAAGTATTTCAACTTGCTTTAATTTACATGGTATTGGTCGTCCCTATAATTACCAATGAAATGAACTTAGGTTCTAAAAGTTACATTACAAAAAATAGCTTAAGAACCTTAAAAAATCTTTCACTATTTTACAGAACAACTCAAGTTTTACAAATGAGCATAATTAATGAATATTTAGGCGTGTTTTTGCTTCCAACACAAATTGTTATTACAATAATTTTTGTTTACTGCGGATTTGTTGGTCTAAAATTACGACAGTCGGTAAATCTCATTTGCGCAATTCTCATCAGTGCTATTGCCATTTTTATAGCTTTATTGTGGGCATGCTTTCTCGTTGCTGCAGGATCCTTACATTATAAAGGCCAGAAACTGCTCAAGTCTTGGAAATGTCAAGTGTGGAGCACAAAGTTTGAGAAGCAGTTTATGTCCAAATTTATTAAGTCCTGCGCACCTCTAATGATTTCATATGGAAAAATTTATATTTTAAGGAAATCCTGCTTACTTAAATTTTTAAAGACTTTAGCAAGAGGACTTTTGCGAATATGTTTGACAACAAAGATAGAAAGTACTTAAATTTTATAAATATAACCAAATAAAAAACTACCAAGTGTTTGAGAAAATCTTATTACCTAAATATTATCCTAAGTGTGTCGGCGACTTTGCCGATAAAACGTCTAAAGCACCTTACTGCCTTACTGTTATGCGATTACTTAATAATTACGATCACTAAATCTAACCTCAAGTCTCCCCAACGCAATCATCAGCTACTCAGAGAACAAGTGGTAATGACGGATATTATTCTAGTGGAAATTACACTGAGGATTGTCAGGTTTTTGATTACTTTATGTTTTAATCGTTTTCTTTCGTTTCCAGTTCCACCAATTGAATATTCGTATCATCCCCGGTTCCCAAACAGACATAATCCGAAGAACCAGTTTCAGTTCCAAAACATGGATCCCATGTCAAGCTTAATGGCAAGTATGGTGTCTAAGTCGGATCCACCGAAGCCCAAAGAAGAACGCTTTTGTTCAGTGTGCCACCAGAAATTCCCCACATTTATGACATGGTGGTGGCACACACTACGCCACGAGTACAAATGCACGGTGTGTACCAAGGTGGTGGACAGTCCCACTGCTTGTTGGATGCACGAACTGAATGCCCATGGGTATGCGGCTAAGCCATTTCTTTATGACCCGCGAAAGGACCTGAAGCAACTTTCAGAACCTGAACCGGAAGTTGACACTTCAATCGAAAAGAAGGATAAGCCCAGCTTATTACAGGAACCGGCTAAATCTCCTCAGTCAGATGTCCAGAGCATGTCTTTGGATTCCAAAAGAATCTTCCTTCTTCAGAACCTCAACCGGACACTTCCAAAATTCTGCTAGCGACATCCCCAAAATCTACGTCGGATGTCCAGTCATTTGACTTGCGAAAGTACCTATCCTGGTTGTACGTCTGCCAGCAATGCGAAACTGTGCTGAAATCTTTGAAGCCAAACGACACTACAATCTATGCTTCCCCGACAAGGAAAAGGATTTTGAGCAAACGACTATCAGGCACAGAAAAGGGTACTTTGGTCACAGAAAATGCCCCTTTTGTCCAATTCTACGTTACCCCAAAAACAGTGACTGGATAAACCACTGCAAAGACAAGCACAAGAAATATCTTGAGCTTTTTAAGCAAGTTGAGGATTAGCATGAGCCCTTGGAATGTCAAAGAGTATATATAGTAGAGTGATAGGGCTGCAGAGTAGAGCGATGACACAAGTTGTATGAGAATACACCGATTATTCACTCAATGATTTTGGGGAGAAGTGAGAAAGCTTAACGGAAATGTGCTCAGCTGTGCGGTGGCGTGTTTGCGAACATGTGTTCTGCTGGTGAATTGCCAAGAACAACGTCATTGTTTCTTGAATGTAAACATTCAATCCCGCCGTCCTTATTTTAAACTGCAGCAGCCGTCACAGCATTGGCTCAAGACACCGCAGCTGCCATGAGCTGATTGGCTGAAATTAATCATCATCATCATGCCATGTCATCGCATTTCTCTACAGCCCTATCATTCTACTATCTCTATATTCTTTGTTGGAATGTAATGGGTGCCAGAAGACTTTCGAGGATCCGGTGGCTTTCATCAGCTGCTGATGATCAGCATTTGAAGAAGGCCAATGGCGAGGATGAGTTCCAGTGTGGTGGAAAGCCAAAATATGAAGATAATTCTGGTAGAGAAAGTTCTGCCCCCTGAAAGATGACAAGGTGGAAAGGATCGCCAATTGACAGAATGGAAATTAGTTACCTATTGTCCATCCAAACTATTCGGAAGCAACTGCAGTGCTTGATTTGTTTGAAGAAGGCTAAAGAGCTGAACGTGATTGCTGATTGTTTAAAGGATAAAGGATCACAATATACACATTAGCTCCTTGTGCTTTAATACGTACGGGAGCAAAAATAATTTGAAAATGCATTTGATTGAGTGTCATGGAAAAGGCTTGATAAGGAAATTGAAGTGTCCAGTTTGTCCTAAATTGTTTCGTAACTATATTCAAACTTGTGGGCATATGCATTATGATGATTGGCAACAGCTTTTGAAGCAAATTGAAGAAGATAAGAAGGATGAGGAGGAGGAACGGAAAATGAACAAATTTGAGGAGGAGGTGAACCAATAAGAGGATGCTGAGCAGGCGAACATAGAAATGGTCGATGAAACTTGTTCCGAACAAACGGATAGGAAAATGGAGGAAGAGGCGATGAAAGAAGTTGAGGATGATGAAGGGGGAGAGGGGGGCCAAGAGGAAAATGAGAAGGATGGTGAGCAGGGAACTGGTGATGCGAACTTGGAAATTGATGATGAAACTGGTTCCGAGCAAATGGAATGCACAAATTCGTGGGAAACGGTTGATGATGAATATTGGGAAAAAGTGGAACTTGGGAAAGGCTCCGTGTTCTCTGAAGAAGATTGTCTAGTTCGGAAGTGAAACTAAATTCAGGTAATTTGAGTTTGTACTAATTCTGTTTATTATACGTATCTTATCATGCAATTATCTGGTTTTGACGGTTAATTAGGCTTTTGTTTTGTCTAATTTTATTGTTTGTGAAGTTAAATAAATAAAATAGAACACGATTTAAACTGTAGTTAACATGCATGTAGACGAATTTTGGTTGTAAGGCTTATAGTAGACATAAAAATCATATACCTAAAGCATATTGCATTGTGAAAGTATTTTAGTAGTCTAGAGAAAACAATCTACAAAATCTTCCTTAAAAATTGAAAAAATTGTAGTTGTAATAAGTATACAAAAACTTGTTGTAAAACATTCAACTGATTTTTCTACATTGTATCTGTATTTTTCTATGTGCTGTTTTTGTACATTATAATTTAATAACAATTTGAAACGCGTAATAAATTCAACATTTCACTAAAACTGAGTGGGATTAATACAAAATTTGCACATAACAATATATAGGTGAATACGATAATTTAAATGAACTTTTAATTTAGTAAGAATTTTAGTACAATTACTGTTTGGATTTCTTGTCCTTTGGAACAATTTTCGGAACAAGCTTAAAACTTTGTTTACCAAAATTGTTTTCTGATATTGCTATCACTCGCTTTAATGCACAATATTTTGAGTGCAGAATAAGATAGCACATAATGACTGAATATTTTCTAAGCGATTCAAACAACTCTACAAATTTTGTAGCCATATATAGCAGAAAGAGTTTATAGATTATAAAAACTTGTGTTCTAATTTCAATTAAGTATATCAGACATGCTGCTGAAGCACCAGCTAGCATAACAATGAAAACTGTGGCCACGTTTCCGTAAATTGAAGCACTTTTGGGCGGAACAGATTGCTGTTCAAGTAAAAACATATTGTTGCTAACCAAACTTGGCAGCCATAGTGCAATACCTGATTCTTTAAGTCTAATAAATGTATCTAAATATTTATAAGGACCGTTTCCACGCATGCTTATCTCAATGCTGGTTGCTTCGTATACCTCCTTGCCAATAGAAATATCTCGAATACCCGAAACGTACATAGCTTTTGCAAATCTACTGATAATGTGTTGGGGCAGAATAAATGCTGACTTGTTGCACGATAAAAGCTCCTTGGAAAAAACTTTGAGTTGCATTTCGGGCAACACTTTTGGAATAGTGCTTAAAATATCGGAGATTAAAAATCCCTTTGTTATCAGAATATTAGCTCTTATCATATCATTGAGATATCTTGTGGCATCCTTAAGCCAATCGCCAACAAAAGGATGTATTAAAGAAATCCTTGATACATTTTTTAAATTTGGGTAAAGGTTTCTTGGTGTGATTACAAGTTTTGAAGATCTAAAGTAAGCTTCAGATTTAATTCCTACAAAATGTCCCTGAATCTTTGGACTTAAAACCACTTTTTTATCACCTCGTTCCCACAAGTTTGTAATCCTTCTCTTAATCACTACATAGGAACCAATTCTACTGTATACAGTGTATGTATCTTGTTTAATTTGCTGTAATGTTTCGTACAATAACGGCGATCGTGGAGTTATTAAACTGTATACATTTTTGTTTTTGTAACCATTACTGAGTACAAGAGCGGCCAAAAAACAAGCGGTGGTTAACCAGCGCAGTGTTTGGTTTTTGGCAATGCTTTGTGGGAATGGATCACCTTGCTCGAGTAAAAGCTTAAGCAGGTTAGTAAATCTGTAAATAACAGTTATAGCCGTTGTGTTTTGGTTCCCTGTATCATTTGCGTATGAAGCAGTCACCAAAAACATGGAAACCAGCAATACACTGATTGCTGTACATATCCACACATAGCAATCATACACATCAACAAGGACGTTAAACATCATTCCGGATATACCACGCTGTCCACAAGCTATAAACTTTATGCGGTTGACATCATCAGGTACAGATAACAAGGCATGCAGAGGATCTGCATTTTCAAGTACGCTTTCAATGCTCCAGGCAAACGGAAATGAGTTTTCAAATACCATGTAATAATCGTCGTATGAGTACTGCTTTCCCATGTGACATATCACTCTGTCTTTTACCGTGGTTCGTAAAGTATCAGCACCTAGGACTCCATACGAAGTGTTTTCCATCACGTATTGCATTATGTTTCCCAGCATTTGATAAAATCTTCTAGATGGATTTTTCTTTTTCATTGCAGCGTTTATTCTTTCTCTTTCGTTTTTATATTTCTTGCATTTTGTTAACGTTTCTGTAATTTGCATGCCAATGTCGTCACTGAGCTCTATTTCCTCTGCGTTTCTGTCAGAATATTCTAGACTGTACATTGTATAATCTTCAGTAAATACTACACGCTTTAATTCGTCAAATGAAATCCTGAAATTTGTTTTTAACAGTAGAGCAGATATGTCTTTCGAGGCAAAGTAGTTTCGAGAAAGTATTTCACATCGTGTACATGATATATGAGATTCAATCTTTTCCACGTACACTTTTTCATCTTTAGGTAGAACTATCATAAGCAAAAACATGTAGTGTGTTATTTGAAACGATGGACTTTTAATTTGTTTATAACTGAATTTAATCCATTTCTCCATTTGACCGTAATTGCTGTGCGTAATAAAAATGCTGACGTAGTCTGATGATGAAATAATTGGAACATTTTTGGTAGTCCCATAATCAAAGAGCGTCTTCCAGCTTTCACTCTGTAAAAACAACTGCACATCAATAATTGCATTCCAAGGTTTGACGCTTATAGAAAAGTTAAAAAAGTTTAGCTTATTGCACACAACAGTTTTGTTTAGGTAGCGGCAATTTGCTAACAACTTTGGAGGCACTGCTAATTTTGCGTTTCGAATGCTGTTTGTATCGCGATAATACTTTTCGTAATCCTTTGGAAAGACTTTTGTAATAATTGGATGGTTAGGTTGATGTATGTTAATACATTGGTAGTTGTTTAAAAATACCAATGTATGTTAATTTTGAATCCTATCTAGTGTATGAAATAATTCATATTGTTTATTATCGCAGTTTGCAAATAAAATTACCAAACATAGAAAACCGGATTTAAACAAGGTAGTAAAGAGTCCAGGAGATCCAATGTTACAGCGCATCTTGTCAGGAGAAGTTTTAACTTATGGTTAGAAACACTGAAAGTTTCCTAGCATCTGCTAATGAAGGAAAAATAGCTTATATAGACCAAATATTTGCAATTTTTTAGCTTTTATCGTTTTATTAGATTTTAAACCTGAATTTGCAAACTGTATCACTTATTCTTTTCAATGTAGAATGACAACGTAAGCAATATGTTTATATATTTTAAGAGTAAAAAGGTTTGTTACTGCCAATTACTCCGTCAACTATACTATCAAAATTTTCAACACCAAAAACTTATAACGCTTATGCTTATGCTTTTGTCGATTTTTAAAAGAAACAGTCTGAAGCAGTAACACATTAAATACATTTACAGTTTTCATGAATAATTAAGTAACACGTGTGGTGAAGTTTTCATATAATTTATAGCACCGTTTTTATGCTTGCGATTATATTTTTCAATCAAGGTACTGCACGTATACTGTATACATAGACGTTTTAAAGCGACAAATGAACAATATTTATAAAACACACTGCTACATTTAAATGCTCACTATGACTACGATATAATAGGCAGGCACGACTTAGAAAAGCTGAAAAGGTAGCGCATAAATTAGTCTAAATTGTCTACATTGTAGTGTTTGGCTTGTTGAGCTTTAAAATCTATTGAATTAATTTGTTCTTTCTGTGTGTATCCGTCGCTAAGCTGGTATATTGACTACAGTAAATATTTTTTTAATTAGAAAATAAAAAAATTAATCTAACTATGTATAAACTTGTATGCATACGTATTGCCAGCACTGGCAACGGCTTTTAAAACAAATTGAAAAACGAGATAAGGTGAATAGGAAAACGGGGAAAAGCTGACGAATGAAGTTGGTCATGAAAAAAATTATTGGGAGAAAGATGTAGAGAAATAAATGAAAGGATGAGAACCAAAATAGGAACGAAACTCATCCGGCGAGTGACGTTGAGAACACGAAACTAGATGACAAAGTTTGAATGTATGAAACCAAAAAATTAAATACGAGGTATGGCATTTAAAACAAAAACATGTATAATATACCATAAGGTTACCACAATACGATATATTTTTGCTAATAAATCTTATCTGTGAAAATGAGTACACACAATTGCCTAAATACACTTACAAAAACACGCCGTTTCTTGTTGATCTTCAGATTTAGTATATATAGCGGAGCAATAGAAATACTTTTGTGTTTGTTCTGCTTATAAATTAGATGGATTCATTTGCTTGTCGCGGTAAGGTAATTCAAGCCAATTTGGCTTAGAGGTAGACAATTGAAAACAATTGAAAGGCAAAGCATACAACAGAAAGTTGAGAAAACTTGAAAATTAATCCCTTTCGGGTACACAAAAAGTACTCCAAAACAGGCGCAATGATGAAGAGGAAAAGGTGAACAAAGATAAGGTTGAGGACAATGCTAGCTCAACAAGCAGTTGATGTTGCAAACTTAAAAATGAATCATCAAATTTCATCCGAGCAAACGGAGTGTGCGGATTCATAAGAAGAGGTTGATGATAAAAATTGGGGAGAAAGAGAACTTGTGCAAGACTCGGTGTTCTTGCAAGATGATTTTCAAAGTCGGATGTAAAGTACAAATTAAATAAATCGGCGAGAAATTTTGAAAAATCGAGTTGTAATAAATATGCAGGTATTATGATCTTCTATTAGATAATCCGCTATATAATACTTTTTGTTTATTATATACATTTTATAAAACAGATATAAGTTTTACGGTTATTTAAACATTTGTTTCTGTACAACAGCTGATTCAGGTTGAATAAGGATGCTAAATAGAACAAGCTAGGTATTTAATTTATTTAATCAATAATTTTTATTAAGATACGTGAAGGAATCTATCGAACCCAAATCTTTCAACATATTTATTGAATCAACCAAATTGTTACCCAACATAATAAAATACACCAATGGATTTCATCATAAGCTACAACAAGTAGCTTGAAAATTTTATGTGCCAAATTTTTTTCCTGATATTACTTTCACTCGATTTGATCCCCAATATATTGGGTACACAATAAGATAACAGAGTACTGAAAAACATTTTTTTCCCGATTTGACATTTTTTGCAAATGCTGAAACTATACACACCCGCAAGGATTCAGCAACAAGAGAAAGTTTTATTCTTACTTCAATTAGGAATAAAACACCTGACGCTATAGCACCCACGACCATTAAAATGAAAATGGCAGCAACGTTTCCGTGAATTGAAGCAGGTTTGGGAGGAACAGATTGCTTCTCAACAGTATACATATATTCACTAACCAGACCTGGTAGCCAGAGTGCAATTCCTGATTCTTTAAGTCTAATAAATGTATCTAAATGCTTATAAGGACCATTTCCGTGCATACTTATTTCAATGTTAGTTGCTTCGTATACCTCTTTACCAATTGAAATATCTTGAATACCGGACCGATACATAGTTTTAGCAAATTCACTGATAATGTATTGGGGTACAATAAATGCTGACTTTTTGCAGGATAAAAGCTCCTGAGAAAAAACTTTTAGTTCCTTGTAAGGTAACACTTTTGGAAAAGTGCCTAAAATGTCGGATATTATGAACGATTTGTTGGTCACCAGGATATTAACTCTTATCATATCATTGAGGTAGCCTATGGCATCCGTAAGCCAATTGCCAACAAAAGGATGTATATGCGATAGAATTGAAACGTTTTGAAAATTTGGGTACCCATTTTTGGATTTTGTTACAAGTTTTGAAGATCTAAGGTATGCTTAGGATGTAATTCTTACAAAATATCCATCAACTTCTAAACTTGAAATCCAGTTCTTATCATTTCCTTTCCAGGGGTAACGCGTTACTACATAGGAACCGATTCTGCTATATACTGTGTACGCATCTTGCCTAAGTTGCTGCAATGTCTGGTAAAATAACGGCGATCGCGGAGTTATTAGGCTGTAAACGTTTTCACTTTTGTAACCGTTGCTGAGCACTAGCGCGGCTAAACTACTAGTTACAAGTACCCAGCGCAAGTATTTGTTCTTATCAATGCTTGGTGGAAATGGATCGTTTTGTTCAAGTAAAAGCTTAAGCATATCTGTTAGTCTGTAAAGAAGAGTTATAAATTTCCTGTATTTGCTCCATGAAGCAATTGCATATGAACTGATCGTCAAAACCGTAGAAATTAGACATACTCTTATTCCTGTACACATCCACACGTAGCAATCATATACATCTACAAGTGCATTAAATTGTATTCCTGAAATGCCACGTTGTCCGCAAGTGATAAACCCTACACGGTTAGTGACATCAGGCACAGAGAACAAGCTATACTGAGGATCCTCATATTCTGGATACCTTTCTATGGTCCAGGCAAAAGGAAATGAGTTTTCCATTATGTGCCAGTCGTCATATGAGTACTGCCTGCCCATGTGGCATAAAATCCTATTATTGATTATCGTTTTAAATGTGTTAGGACTGGGGACTCCATATGAAGAGTTTTCCATTACGTATTGCAATAATACTCCAAGCATATGATAAAACCGTTGGGATGGATTTCTACTTTTCATTACTGCATTAAGTCTTGCTCGTTCGTAGCGATATAGTTTGCATTCAGTCAGCATTTCTGTGACTAGCATTGCTACGTTGTCATTAAACTCCACTCGAGTTGTGGATGCATCACCTTTTTCAATACTGTACAATTCATAGTCTTCCCTAAATACTTCAGTTTTTAAATCATCAAAGGAAATCATGTCTTTTGTAAAAAATGGGGTTGATAAATCCTTTAATGCAAAATAGTTGACGGAGGTGCATCGTGTGCATGATATGTGGGATTCAATGGTTTTAACGTACCATTTTTTCTTTTTGTTATTTACGTTGATTTGCAGAAACACGTAATGTGTAATTTGTGACGGAAGGATGGTGCTCCCCCAATAGCTGGAGGCAATCCATTTTGTCATTTGGTAAAAATCAAATGTGCCCGTGGTTATAAAAATGTTTACGTAGTTTGATGATGGAACAGTTCGAAAATAGTAACTTTCCCCGTAAAAGAAGAGCTTGTCCCAGCGATTGCTCTGAAGAAACAGTTCCACGTGAATAATTAAATTCCAAGGCTTCAGGTTTGCACACAAGTTAAAATAATTTAGCGAGCTACATACAACAATGTTGCTTAGATTGCGGCAATTTGCTGAAAATTTGGAAGACACAGATGATTTGACAGTTGGAATGTCTTCTGCGTTTCTATTTTGATTCCTTGGAAATGTTGTTGTAATAATAGGGTAGTTTTGTTGTGGTATTGTAATTGATTCGTAGTTGTTAAGAACTACGAATGCGTGTTCATTCTGAATTTTGTTTAATGTTTGAAATAACTCATGCTCTTCATCTTCACATTTTGCACAGAAAATGTCAAAAAGTATTAATAACGCAACTAATTTTTTGGCAAATAATCTCCAGGTTTGCTTACTAAACCTATGCATTTTTATATTGTACAGTGCTTTACTCAATTGTTTTAAAATTTATCAATTAACAAGCGATTAAATGTTTAAAAAATGTAGTTACGATATTGATGAATGCAAGTTTTTACATAGATATTTTGAAAAATTCTAACCTGGTACAAACTTTTTTACTTCAAACTTGTAGCACAGATATCTCAAAAACTGCTAATGTGTTTAATCAAAGGAATATTAGGAACTGAAAGTTTAACTGAAAAATTAACAAATTTCCCACCAGCTGGACTTGCAAATTTTCTTTAGCACGTAAGTACTGTATTTAAAAATGTTCATACCAATTTCCCATATTATGGACTTTTTCTTTGCAAACGCTTAGATCTAAGCTTTACTGCGTTCTTTTAGTAAAATATTAACATGTCAGCATATAATAAAATATATAACTCGATTGAAACTAGCAAAAGAATATTAATCAATATGAGTGTTTACTTGGTGGGACACTATAACTAATTATACCTGTCCTACCTGAAATAGTTTGTCGTGAATAATTAAATGACATGTGTTGCGAGCTTACTTGTGTTGTGGAGTTAATATTTGCTTAATACTAGATAATACGCTTTGTAGTTTGGTCCTCATATATTTTACCACTCTACAGTGTAATATTACAATAATGCATTGAAATTAAAATAAAAACTAATTTCTTTAACAAGTATGTTTTAGAAGCTTGCTTTAGTTTTACAACATCCTGTAAAATTTGCTTGCAAATTTATATGAGCATAAAAATACTAATAAGAAAATAATAATGTTGACTTCCGACTTTCGGAAATCTCCCAAGATAAATACCTCGTTGCTTACAGTATCAAAGTTTAATTCCTTTTGCTGTTACTAGTACTTTTAGATGCACATTTTAGATTTCAAATATAGTAAGATTTTAAGATACTATATTGTCAATGGTATACATTCAATTGTATAGAATGACAGTCAACAAACGTAATTAATTTTAGCACAGGAAGGGGTACTTTGGCAAAAGGAAACGTCCCTTGTGTTAAATATTTTTGTTGCCACCGGAAATACTGGATTTGTAGATTTACATAATATATTTCGTAGCTTAACGTTTCTTTGTAAATATTTTCATGATTTTTCTTGTACCATGATTATTCTTTGTTTTGCTAGAATACGAATTGTTTTTGGGGCGTTTATGGAATACTAGGTAGTTCGAACTATGTCTAATCTCGTCATGAAGCTTGGAATATTGTCAACTTCCGGCTTTCACTTAAGATTCGAGTATTTTCATTGTTATTGAACTGTAACGTTTTTGTGAACTTTGGAATTTTCTTTGTTAATGGCTATGGGTCACTTCCGGTAGGAATGTGACATTCTTTGTTCATGAGTTTTGGTATTTCGGATGTTTCGGTTAGTTTCGGATATTTTTGGTGACACGAGTTCGAACTAGCCCCAGAAATTGTAGGTATATAAGCATGAGTAAAATTGATTGTGATCACAATTGGTTTGACTCCGTTGAGGCAAACAACACTGCTCTAGAGGAGACTTGTGCACTATTCCAAGTTTTTTTGTTTTGATCCGTAATAAAGTATTATTCTCAGAAACGTATCTCTGATTCTTTTGGGCTTTATTTCGGAATCCTGAAGAGTATCATCCCGTCATTCATTTGGCATTGGGGACTTCAGGCAAGTTTATAGTCCTGTTTCCTTACCTTGCGCAGTTTTACACCTGGGCATACGGGGGAGGGGAGCGGGTGGTCCTTCGAACTTAGGACAGGGCCTGGGACAATTTAGGGTCCTGATTCTGACGGCAAAAGGCACAACAATTTTGATACCCGAAAAATAGTGACTGAGTAAACCACTGTTGGGAAAAGCACCAGAAATATCTCGAATCTTTTGAGCAAGTTGGGGATAAAGATGACCCTTTGAAGTGTAACGGTTGCCAGAAGACTTTTGGGGAACCGGTGGCTTTCCATCAGCATTTGAAGACGGTTGGCAATGGCAAGGATACATTCCAGCGTGGAGAAAGGCCAAAAGATGAGGAAAATTTTGGTAGAGGAAGTTCTGTACCCTGGATGTTAAAAAGGTAGAAGAAATTGCCAATTGACAGAATGGAAGTTTGTGACCAGTTGTCCATCCAAACCATTAGGAAGCAACTAGAATGCTTGATTTGTGGGAAGAAGGTGAAGGAGCTCGGCGTGATTGGAGGTGGACCAACACCAGGATGCTGAGCAGGCGAACTTAGAAATGGTTGATGAGACTTTTTCGAACAAACGGATAGGAAAATGGAGGAAGTGGTGATGACTGAACTTAAGGACGATGAAGGGGAAGAGGGAAAACAAGAGGAGGATGATGCGCAGGCAACTGGTGATGCGAACTTGGACATTGATGATGAAACTTGTTCCGAGGAAACGGAATGTACAAGTTCGTGGGAAACTGACGACGATGACGATTGTTAAAACATGGAACTTGTGGAAGGCTTGGTGTTCTCAGAAGAAGATTGTGAGGTTCGAAAGTAAAATAAAATTGGATTGAAAAAAGCAAATATTAAACTTAGTTTGTATTGCTCTTTGTTTGTTTTGGATACCTTACACTACACGACACTTAAAAGGTTTTCAAAATATTTTTATAAGAATCATGCGAGTACATTTTGGTTTTGTAATTTTGACAAGAAATTTACGAGAACAAAGATAAAAATGAAATATTTTTATAGACCATAAATGATATAAAAATTACATTTTAAGCAGTTTATTTAAATGAAGAATACAATTGTTAATAAAGTTATCATAAATTTGAAAGCTAAATAGTATTAATGTTTTATATGTATCAATTTAAAAAATAATTTTTGTAATAACTCAAGTTCCCTTGAATTTTACATTCAGCCGCTTTATAAATTAGTCCTAGTGTAACTGAGTGTTGCAAGTAAAACATTAATTTTCTATATTGCAGATTCAAATCTATAAAATGCTATTCATTTACTGGAATTTTATCTTTAAAACGTCATTACAATTTTTAAACAATTCTTTCTCCTTCAATCTAGCCTAACAATTCTATTCACCAATTTTGTTTTTAATGTAACAGTCATCCGGTTAAATGCACACGTTTTAGGGTGGAGAATAAGGTAAAAGGTAATTGAGGAATATTTTCTAATTGCTACACACCAAATTTTCAATTTTGTATTAATTGAGAGCAAAATGTGTTTAGCAAGGCCAGGAAGTTGTGCTCTGACTTCAAATAGGAATAGAAAGCATGACGCAGAAGCTCCAGTAATTAAAACAATGAAAATTGCAGCCACATTTCCGTAAATTGAAGCAGGTTTGGGGCGGGGAACAGATTGTTGCTCAATGGAGTACATATTTTTGCTAACCAATCCAGGCAGCCAAAGTGCAATTCCTGATTCCTTAAGTCTAATAAATGTGTCTAAATGCTTGTAAGGATCGTTCCCACTCATGCCAATTTCAATGTTTGTTGATTCGTACACCTCTTTCCCTATCGAGATATCTTGAATACCAGAAACATACATGGTTTTAGCAAAATCACTGATAATATATTGGGGTAAAACAAACGCGGACTTGTGGCAAGATAACAGTTCCTGAGAAAAAACTTTTAGTTCCTTTCCAGGTAGCACTTTTGGAATAGTGCTTAAAATATTGGGTATTAAATACCGATCGTTGGTTACCAGAATGTTAACTCTTATCATATCATTGAGATACTCTACGGCATCCGTAAGCCACTTGCCAACAAATGGATGTATATGTGATATATTTGAAACATTTTGGAAATCTGGGTACGGGCTCGTGGATTTTGCTACAAGTTCTGATGATCTAAAGTAAGCTTCGGATGTAATTCTTACAAAATATCCATTAATCTTTTGACTTGAAACCCAGTTCTTATTACTTTCCCAGGGCCTATTCGCTATATTATACAAACCTATTCTGCTATATACAGTGTACGCATTCTGACTAAGTTGCGCTAACGTTTCATACAATAACGGCTGTCGCGGTGTTATTAGACTATATACGTTTTCGCTTTTGTAACCGTTGCTGAGCACAAGAGCGGCTAGAAAACTAGCTGAAAGTATCCAGCGCAAAGATTTGTTTTTAGTATTACTTTTCGGGAATGGATCACCTTGCTCAAGTAAAAGCTTAAGCATGTATGTTAGTCTGTAAATAACAGTGACAACGATAGTATTTTGGCTCCACGAAACACTTGAATGTGAAAAAGCCAGCAACAAAGCCGAAAGTAAACACACACTAATTCCAGTGCATATCCATACGTAGCAACCATACACATTTATAAGTGCAATAAATTTCAATCCTGATATGCCACGTTGTCCGCAAGCTATGAATTTTGTATTACTAACATCGTCGTTTACGTTGAACATCTTCAGGAAAGAGATCTCGTCTTTTGGCACAGTTTCTATGGTCCAAGCAAACGGGAATGAGTTTTTAAGCACGCGCCAATTATCGAATGAATAATGCTTGCCCATATGACATAAAATATTCTCAGTGGTTTTCAATTCATATTTGTGAGGACTGGGAACTCTATAATATGAAGAGTTTTCCATTACGTATTGCAATAAAACTCCAAGTACACGATAAAACCGTTTTGATGGATTTCTATTTTTCATTGCTTTGTTCAGTCTTTCTCGTTCGTTGCGATATAGTTTGCATTCCATCAGGAGTTCTGTGACTAGTATTTCTATGTCATCACTTAACACCTTTCCAACTTCGTATCCATATGTACCACCAAAACTGTTCAAATTATAGTCTTCTCTAAATACTTCAACTTTTAAATCATCAACTGAAATCATGCCTTTTGTTAATAATAGTGTTGATATGTTTTTTGAGGCAATATAGTCAGCAATACTCCATGATGGACATGATATGTGGGATTCAATGCTTTGAACGTACCATCTTTCTTTTTTGTTTGTTACTCTCATTTGCAGAAACACGTAATGTGTGATTTGTGACGGGAGAAATATTTTTCCCCGATAGCTCCAATTAATCCAATTTTCCATTGAACATGAATCAGTTGTACCATTTATTACAAAAATGTTTACGTAGTTTGATGATGGAACACTTCGAATATAGTTATCTCTTCCATAATAGAAAAGCTTGTCCCAGCGATTACTCTCAAGAAACAGTTCCACGTGAATAATTACATTCCATGGTTTCAAATTTGCAGTCAGGTTAAAAAAATTCAAAGAGGTGCACAACACAATGTTGCTTAGATTCCTGCAATTTGCTGAAAATTTTGATTTCAGTGAAGATTGGACAGTTGGAATGTTCCTGTAATGATTTACCGGAAACGTTGTTGTAATAATAGGAAAGTCGGGTTGTGGTAGTGTGACTGTTTTGTAGTTGTTAAGAAGTACCAGTGCGTGTTCGTTCTGAATTTTGTTTAATGTTTGAAACAACTCATACTGCTGACTTTCACATTTTGTGCAAAATATATTAACAAATATAACTATCGTGACAAACATAATCCTAGCTTGTTTGTTGAACCGACGAATCCTCATCTTGTATAAGGTGTTAACTCAATATTTTACAACTTAAAACTCAATTACAATCTTGTAGCTCTAAAACGTCCAAAACTGCTAATGCGCTTGGGTTTTTTTAAAAATAAATACATTTATATATTTGAAAGGAACGGTATTAGAGGACATTTTGATAACAAATAATAATAAATACATTCTTTGGACTACCTCTTTGCAAATGTTTGCAGCTTTGTGATGTTGGTTTAATATACTATTAACTTTTACATGCATATAGTACTAAAAAATAGAACACGGTGAAGACTCGCAAACAAGTAAATAAGTTTTAATCAATATAAGTGCCTGCTACGTTGGGTACTTAACCTAAATTAGTCTACATGAGATATTTGTCACGATTGATAAACAATGTTTTTCGAGCTTGTTTTGTTGTTCATGGCGCCTTTTGTTGCCTGGGTACTAGATAATACTCTTCGTTATTTGCTTTTTAATATCATATATCTGTTTTACAGTGTAGTATTACAAAAATGTATTAAACTTAAAATATTATGGCGTTAAAATAAAATATCGTCACACTAAGGTTTTTAAAATATAATTTTTGGTGTACGCATTTTAGTTTTAAAAGGACCCTTGAAAATGTGCTGGCATATATATACGAGCGTTAAAACAAAAATCAGAAGAAATTGTTAGCTTGTTTCCAATTTTGTAGAATCTGACAAGAAAAGTACCTGAGGGATTAGAGTATCAAGTTTTAATTGCTTTACTGCTACTATGCAGTTTTATTTATTAATCTTTCGTGATGTTAATATTTTTAATGGAAATGCGAAACTTGGAGAAAATTTAAATTCAGCAAACATCTGAAAGCCGGGTGGAGCTTCTACCAAATTTAGCTTGGCCAGACTGGCCAGCTCTTAAGATTTTGGAAATTAAAATAGATTGCAAAATGGCTAAACAATTAAGAAGAATGTAATATGATGGTAACTACACTGATACTGAAATAGTTACAACGCATACAAAACACCTGTTCCACTTATTCTTTCGGGGAATAGAGCGACCATCTTTGCAAGAGTTGCGTTTGGATTTCCTTGAACCGGATGAAAATCTACCCGTTCCAAACACAGACGATATTGTAAATGCTTGTCCCAATCCGAAAAAGCTTACTATTGTTCGCTGGCCGGGACCAAATAAAGCATTGACAAAGTTGTGGTGTGGACTTCCAAACCTGGATTAAATTTGTTTGGAATATTGCGCCGGCTTGGGGAACGTGGCATTTGTGGGAGAAAGTATAAATGATCCGGTTTTTCTAAGGCTGAAAATTGAGCGCCATAGCAATAAAAACATTGCGTTAAAACATTTCTTGCATAATATTTAATTGTTTTTAGAACTCAAGCGTTTATCTCTCAAAGGCCTGGATACAATGCCGAAACTTACAGATACCCTATTTCCGCTGATAATCAGGCATCTGAGCCTTACTGACTTTCTGGTGACTTCCGAGCTTCCAGTGCAATCCGTAAGTTGTGTAACTGTTTCTTTAAATTAAAAATAAAGTGCATGTAAATTTAATGTGTACTAAGCTTTTTGTCTTGTCATGTAGGTTACAATGAGAGGAATTGGGTATCTTCTTGATGGAAGTTTCTGCAAGTCCATTGAGAAATTCCCATTTCATGGTTGGTCCCTTACTAACGTTACTCCAGCTGAATGGAATGAAACAGAGAAAGTTCCGCTCGCGTAACATGCTTTAAATGTAAATTTTAAAACTTGTTGCTTCGTTGATACTGATTTCTTTTCATATTAAATTTGTTTATTTAGTTTTAGCTGCATAAGTGTAAAAATACTATGTATACATGTATGATATACGTACGTAGCGTCGATTGCTTTTAGTTTTCAGTTTTATAGTCTAATTGTTATTCCCCTGTAATTTTTAAAATGGTAAAATACCCCTGTATTGCCCTAAAAGTAGCACATGAATTTCTAATAAAACCAAGTCAAGTTTCTTTAGAGAGTATTTGCCGTTTACTCAGGTCAACTGTTTGAGTTGGTGGTAAATTGCTTACAATATCCACAAAACCATGTTCTCTTAAGGAATGAGCTTTTACATCCACCAGCGTTTCAAATCTTTTTGCACAAATTTTGCAAGCCCATTTTGGCTGTCGATTGAATGCAATTCCATGTTAATCTCGGCTATGTGCCTTAAGTACGTAATAAGAATCCGAATGAAATAGACAATACTGACATTCAAAAATGGAACCATGGAGTTTTTGGTTGATGTGGATGATCAGAGCAGTGTTTCTTGTGAACACTTCCCCGCAGAGGCAGGAATGTGGAATGTTTGATTGTGGGTTTGGACCGTGTAATTCTTGTGCGACTGGGGTTGGAGCGGGTTTGAACCGATAGCCAATTTTACTAGAAGAGAAAAAGACAAAGTTATAAAATATTTGCGTAATCGACTTGACGGAAAATCTAATGTAATTTTGCAATTTATAAACACTTACTGAATTTGTTCAAAGTGTGTAAGGTAATCCGTAGTATGGGAAAACGTTTGCTTGCAAGTGAGCCCTCGGTCACATTTTCCTTCTTTTTCCTAAGGTTTGATGGCTTTACTGTGGCAACTGCTACAACACTACATTTATTTACGCCTTTAAGTTTGTCAACTTTTTTGGTGTTACATGGCGCAGCCTTAACATAGTTTTGATTAGAAGAAAACTGTTGTAACATGTCACTGATGTCTTGATAACTGGCAACTTTAATGGATTGCTGCTGCTTTTTGATTGAGTGAAAACAGTACGGATCTGCCCAGCAGTTGTTTAGCCGTTGAGAAAGTTTTGGACGTTTCATGACTTCTGTTGAGTATATGGATGGTTTATTCATGGTTGGCTTTTCACGAGATCAAAGTACAGTTTTATTTGGAGACTGTCTTTACTGGATAGGTGGTGCAGTGCTAGGACTGACCCATGGACATTTTGGCTATGACGTATTGCCCAAAGTAAGAGAACTCCCGGAAGGCCTTTAAATTTATTCCTTCCTGAGTGTAATTTGATTCAATTATCTATTTCAGAACAATACAAAATACGGAACGCAGGATGCTTGGAGCAGCTTTTTTGGTTTTAGGAGTGTTTTATGGCGTTAACTTTGCTGTGCTCATGCCATACTTTGTTGGCACTTTCGTTCATTTTAATTTACTTTAACAATTACTCAGGACCTGCATGTTATTCAGTTTTTTTGTGTGCTAATACAAATGCACTTTTTGCCGTTTAAGCTCTAGAGTTTGGTTGATTATATTTAAACGTAGTCATGAGTCACGACTCATGGCTTTCTTAGTTTAAAACGTCATGCTCCATTAATAATGCAAATGATGCTACCGGTTCTGGTATCAAAATTATTACTAAGTACGCTTTTACAAAAAAAACTGGTTTAGCGTTTTCAGGGTAGCTTTTTCTACATGTATTTAGAGATTTTGTCCATTTTTACATGTAAAAATGTATAAATACATGGAAATATGGAAATATCATAGAACAATGGTAAAATACAGCCAATAAAGCCATATGACTATATTTACACCTATTGTGGACATACAGAAGACGGTCTTAATTAATTTAAAGGCAAATTAAACGGTTTAGTGGAGTTTAAAAACATGTTAAACGCTTAAAACTCAAACACAGAGTTCCAGTTTGCTGAAAAAATCAGAATTTTCAGGAATATTTCCATAATTTACATTGTCCATGTAAAAATTCCAAGTATTTTTTACATGTAAAAAATAAATTTTACATGTTATTTCCATGTTATATGTATTTACATCCCGCCACCCTGGGCGTTTTAAGTTTTAGTTCTGGAAGTGTTTTTTATTTCTCAAAACGAGGAATTTTGATTTTCAACAAGCAACTGGTATTTTCTTATTTTAAAAACAAGAGTGAACAATTTGCGCTTGGGTGAAGCTTTTATATGGAATGGTCCGGTGGAGAAAACGCAAAAGAACAATGGTTGCTGGTTAATTGCCAGCAATTATGAATCAAATTTATAACAAAGGCAATACTAATTCAGTCAATTCTAAGAATAGCAAGGCAACGTCTCACATTATTCACAATGAGCATTTATTTTGACAATAAAACGTAGAAAGAGTATAGTAATTTTTTAAGTAATATATAATTAACAGCAAAGAAGTTAAAACTTGCAGAAATCGTAATAATCAAAACAGTTCCTTTGGGAGATGTTGCTAAGACGAAAACCAGTTGCAATTTTTTCTTAACAGATAGTCTTAGTCGCTGCTTACAGGCAAATTCACTTAAATCCTGGACTTGAAGTGTTAGGGTTTCCAAGCACTAAGAAGGCCATTGTTGCTGGCAGCACCTTTTAAAGGTAAAATAGCCAATAATTTTGAATTTATAAATGTCCATTTTTGATCATGTCAAGGATAAATGTCAATGATAGCAAATTTTGTATTCCTACAGTAACTAAGTCAATCGTTGATTTATTCAAATAAATATTCTATTTTAATAAGATACCTGCTTGTTTGTATTATATTTTACACCTGTAGTAATGCTTAGCTAACATTGTTGTCATGTTATGTAGACTATAAGCTATGAATATTTTATGAATTCAGTATTCCTAAGTTAATAAAGCTTAGCTAAAACATGCAAAAACAAGTATTAATTTTGCTTAAGTTGTTTTTGTTTTCAATATATCTGCATAATGTAATTAAGTTTATATTTGGCTAAACCACAGGTTGTTTTAAGGCTTTAGATTTAGTTGTTTGGATAAGCGCTGGCACGAGTTTGTCAGACAACTTAGAAACGGCTTTTGCTAGACTTTGAACACTTGATTCAATTTTTATTGGTTTTTAAGCATGGAATCAGCCAGTAAAAAATTCCTCGTTCTTAGTCTGCTTTTTCTTTTGTTCTGCTTTACATCAGTTCGATCAACAGATTTGAGTCTTTGTGAAAATGCCGCATTTAGAAAATCATTTTTAAAAGTTTACCGCTACTTCTCTTACAGACACGATTTATATTTTCATTCGTTTCCTAGAGAATGCAATTTCAGATTTAGAAGATCCGTTATGCTAACGTTTGAACGTGGAAATTACAGTGACGAGTTAAAGCTAGAATTTCCTCACAAGTTACGTCAACCCTTTCATATAATTTTCTCTCTTTGGGAGGAAGATTATGAGAATTTTGATGAAAACGTGTTTAAAACGTTTAAAAATTTAGCTTATCGACCCACCACATTATTTCTTAAGTTTGCAAATGAATACGCAATTTTAAATGCAGCGCCACGATTTGCATTGCCGGGAACGTTAATTTTTGCATTTGCCACAAACTCTAAAAAATTTTCATTATATTTTTTTTGTTTTGGATATTGTTCACCGGATGCCAGAAGACACGTGAGGCAGCATGTGAAATGGTTTGTTACTGTTCCCAAACGTGTAAATAAATTTTTGTTTTTCAATGCAAACGCAAAGAACGTTTACCTTGAAACATTTCCCTTATACCACAACTTTCTGATTGCAACTGCTGAAACAATTCATATACTACTGTCACATTGTGCAACAGAAAATTTTCGGACTCTGTATTACTGTGACGCTTTTATGATGTCATCAATTGAGACGCTAAAAGCTCACAACTTTTCATTTGTGCCTAAGACAAAATTTGATTACTTTCATGATAGACATTGGCTGGATGAGTCGCTAACCGGACCAAAACCAGCCTCCCCTGGAGTAACGCTGAAGCAATCTGTACAACTAATTAGAAGCTTAGCCTTTGTTGATCAACTGCTTTATATTTTCATATATTGTGACAACAATAATAAGCTAGAAATTCAACAAAACATTAATTTTTCTGTGTGGGTTCGAAACTCATGGGTAGCAATATGGCTGGTTTTGGTAGGTCTAATAATTTTGTATCTTTGGTTTAGATATCACTGTACCACTAAGGTGTGGTACATATGCGATATTGTTGGTGCAATTGTTGGGAACTCTACATTGTCGTACTTTAGAAGAAATAAAACCACTTTAATAATTAGTTTGTTAGGATTTTACGTTGGTAACTTATATTCTAATGAAATTGTAAGTTTAGTAACTGTAGCCTCTCCATTGCCACAATATCATTTTTTATCAGATATTCTAAACCACGGCTACAAAATACTGTGGCCTAACGTGGCATTGACATTAGATCCGATCACTTATGAAGATGGATTTAAAGAATTTGCTCGCAGGGGAATAAACAATTTAACAAATGAAATAATTCACTATGATCCGTTCGAGTCCGTGACGCCAGAAGTACGTGCAAAGTATCTTTTGGACAAACACATTTTTATGACTGCTTCGTTTGAGTTTCACGATAACAAAAATATCCTATTAGGAATAACTAAAAATGTTGCAGATCTGTCAAATCGAAGTGTTGACTGCTTCAGGCTTTCTGATACCTTTTCTAAAGTGAAATTATTTATGAGAATTCAAACATTTAATCAATATTGGCTGATACGCACGTTTCTGAGAATAGTTGAATCTGGCTTATATAATAAATATAGCATGTGGGCTGGTAGGGCTTTAGAATACAGACTTGACTTGGTTAAAACACGTTCCAGCAAAGTACTCCGAGGAGAAACCATTAAAATAGAAAACTTGTTGGCAATTCTGTGTGTGTTTGCTGGCTTCATGGCAATTTCGTTCCTAGTATTTATCAAAGAGTACATTCAAATATTAGATACGACGTATCGGTGCATTTATAACTTTGGGCTATCGGATGTTATCAACTATGTGTTGCAGAGGTTTCAACTTTGGAAATTAAGAGACGCATGGTCTTATTTTAAGTTTTACTGGAAAGCAAAACTTTTAAGATTAATATCACTTTAAATACATATAGTACAGTACTAGTTTTATTAGATAAGCATATTAGACTAGCACATTATTAAAATAAAATATCCAATAATTTACAAATCTTGAACAAATTGTCATGAACATGGAAATATTTCATTATGTAGACAATAAATTAAACGAATGTAGCATAAAATAACTACAATGTACGTATTATAAAACTTATTTTACAATATTATTACGATTTGCATGGGTCGTTGGTCATTAAAAAACGTGGCATTACAGTAGCGATATCTCACATTTATACGATTTCTCGTAAAATAATGTTCTTTAAACTGTCTTCCTCACTAGTGGATAACGAAACAGATCAAAATATGACTGGATTGGGTAAATTTAATCGCTGCAAGAAAACGCAACCGTGTTTAAAATTTAAAACGTGCATAACTAAAAAATATTTTAAAATATTGTTAGGAATCTAGACAGGAGTTTCAAGAGCTAGAACTTGACATGTGCAAAGGTCTTAAAATGTTTCACAATTAAAATTAGAAGCCTAAATTTTGAGATAAAATGAATAAATCGTACCATCTACTAATAATCTACTGTCAAAAACAATGTGGCTCAATTGTCAACACTAACATGTTACTAGTCATTCCTAGTTTTTTGCTCTGTAGTTTTCACCGTTTAGCTTTTCATGAGACCAAAGCCCAGTTTTATTTTGAGACTGGCATTACAGGAATGGTGTAGCCGTGCTTGAAAGTTTAACCCCACTGGCCACGACAAATTGCCCTATGCAAGGCTACTTCGTAAAAATCTTATTTTGTCTGTACAAAATACGATTCGGTTATATATTTTTTAAACAATGTGCAAAATACGGAACACGTGCAAAACGCTTGTAAGCTTAGAGCAGTTTTCTGATTTTATGCGTTTTATTTGTGTTATTTATTTGTTATTTGGCCAAATTTGTTCTTATTCGATAATGTTTGGCCAGGACTTTTGTCCTTTTTTAATTATTTCCACATATTTTTCCATTAGAGTTTATTGATTTATTTCTCATACCGTTCAAGCGGATAAATACTTTAATCGCGTGTTCAATTTAGAAAAGTTTCTGGTGCGTGCATATATAAATATATAAATAAATATTTATACGTCGCTGATGTATTTTAACGGTTGCGACAAAAAATAGTCCAAGGGATTAGAAGCAAACAAGCAGACAAATAGTTTTTTCAACAAAATCGATTTTTGAAGCAGACTTTGTGATAAACAAAAGAAGGAAACTATGTTAATTACTTTTGTAATTGCTTTTTTGTCTTATTTTCACAGCTATGCTTGAAATATTTTACTTGGTCGATAGACTGATAAAGCTATAGGAAGCGTTTTGCGTATAGGAAGACACAATCATATATGCTGAAATTTTTAAAAAGTCCTAAAACTTCTGTCGAATGTCTCACAATAAATTTCAAAAAATGTTTAAATGCAAATTAGTTTAGACACGTAAAAATCTTGGTTTTGACTTAACCTACCATTTTTAAATAGAAAGTTTGTGGAACTTTAGTACCATAAAACTAGCAAAATGTTGAAAAACAAGTTTACTGTATTGATTTTACTTAATTTTATTAATATAGATGCGAAGGCGTTCTCCAAACGACACAACTCAGTTTTTATAGGAAACCTATTGCATACAAAAACAGATACTCAGGATTTTTGTTCTAGTAGTGCGTTTTTATATAAAGATACGTGCAAAAGTCTAATGATCGAAAAGGCGTTGACACAAAACGTTTTAATTAACAGCCAAAGAACAAGGCATACAATACCTGCAATCACAAACCTGCATCAAGTTCTACACCCAATGTTTACAGCCAATTGCCTTGTGGTTATAAGCAACTACCAGGAAGTTAATTTTGACGTGTCAACATTTCCAGTGATACTACGAAGTATGGTTCCCGCTCTTTATTTAAAGTATAATTACCTAGGTTTGCATTACGGAAGAATTATAATGATTCCTAAAGACTTGCACAATATAAACGATAGCGTTTCAGCGTATTTCATAAACGGTTATTTAGAGTATCCATGTAAGCGGTCAGCCTATTTGAACGAGCTTAAAGACTATCCGACAACCTTTTGTGCTGAAACTAATATTAGATATTCCTCTGGTACAAAGCCGTGGAATTGTGCGGCAAACATTGAACTTTTTCGACCAAACTATAATAACACAATAGTACCACAACTATTTTTGTTTTTCTTTCCACTGAAGATGAATCTTGTTATAAAATTCCCTCAAGTTCTGCATATTTTTGTGAACAAGCATAACTTATTAAACACAAACAGCAAGCAAATTCAAAGCAGTCTGTATCCGTATCGTCTAGGACAACATGCGTTCTGCATTGCTCACCTGCGGTATACACGGGACAGCACAAAAGTGATAATTACGCATATATCTATTTGGTCCTTGGAAAATAGTTTCTTGAACCACTCGGAATATTACCCAGTTTCAATTGGCACATGGAATAAAATATTTTCCATTGAAATGATTTTAGACATTGCGCAACCAAAAAATAGGCTAACTAGCTGGAAGTTTAACGACCGCCTAAGCCTAAATTCAAATTCTCTCGGTAGTATAATTAGTCAGTGTGACCTAGGCAACCCGGTTCTTCATTATTTTGGAGGAATGAACTACAAAAACAATGAAACTAAAGTATGGCAGCTGTACTCGTATAACTTATTAGAGTTATCAGGTAATTCTACGTACAAAATATCAGACAGAAGAAACAAAGTGTGCCAGAGCAGTAAAGAGGTAGACAAATCAGAAAACTGGGGTGAGATTTGGACGTGGTACGGCGAGATAAAATATTTCCCTGAGCAAATACAAATCGAATACTCAATTACGATGTATTTTTCATTTGCAAATCTTCAGTTTGTCAGCCGTGGAAACCCCAAAATCGATCCGTTTCGGTTTAGAGAACTGCTAGCCGCTTACGAAAGCTATGTCTGGTACGGAATTTTAATTTGCGTGATTGTGGTTAGTTGGTTCATATCGGCGCTAAATGGAGCAACAACACTGTGTACTTGTAAATTGGATATTGTACCCTTTTACAAAGTTTTCATTGAGCAAGGAGATCCATTTCCCAGTCGACGTGTAAATATTTCGAGAATCCGCATCGTAACTGGAGTGTTTGTTTTAATGGGAGTGATTTTAAGCAACGCATACAAAAATGTGAACGTGTACAACTTGGTGTTACCTCGTGCTAGAGTAGCTTATGAAACTCTGCAGCAACTGCTGGACAACAACTTTACAATGTTCACAACAAGTGGACAGATATGGCTGGGAGAAAATAAAAACATGACGTTTCGTCAACGCCCACATGTTATATTTAATATTAATCATGAATCAAAAGAATATACTATATTTTCGACATTACATAACTATGAACAACGGGCACGTCCTCTCAAACCTAAAAACCAACAAGAAAGTAATTTCAAAGAAAAAATGCTAGAAATTCACAAAGCAACTAGTTTGACAAACAATACTGCCAAAATATTTCTACAAAGTGAACTTGAAGTTGAGTCTTACGTGAACGTTACACCTGTGACAAAGTGCAAGAACCGTGGTCCAAAATCCAATTATCAATGCTTCAGAGATAATGAACTCACGTTCCTAACACAGGAGCTGAGGAATTCTGAAAACAATGTAGCTATCGTTCTACAGGAATATGTTGCAACCAAAATT
The DNA here is from genome assembly GCA_029691765.1 of Entomobrya proxima. Lineage (NCBI taxonomy): Eukaryota > Metazoa > Arthropoda > Collembola > Entomobryomorpha > Entomobryidae > Entomobrya > Entomobrya proxima. The sequence goes on along the minus strand of CM056169.1, from coordinate 40,348,487 downwards.
GCAAAAGACTTGCAGCGTGAAGGAATTCCGGCAGATGTTAGCTCAGAAACGTTTGCAAATATTAGCTTAAGGTTTTACCCAACTGGACTTGTTCCTCCTTATGTGTTAAGACGTGTACGAAGCATGAAGCAATCGGGAATTTACGAGTGGTGGGGAAATATGTTGGGACATCAGAAATTCTTGCCTATTTTGATGCCGATGAAAGCCTCAAACATGAAAGGAAATATAGTAGTTATATTTATTGTATTAGCAGGTGGTTTGCTGTTGGCAGTTAGCTGCTTTGTTTTTGAAATTAGGAAAGTTCTCTGGACAACGTGTGTTGATTTTAAAACTCTAACCTATCCATTGTCTTATGTAAGATATATTGTTTTATGTTGTCTGCAACGACTTCTTTCGTACCATTTTGGGAAATAATAAGATTACTTTGTTAGAAATAACCCACGTATACATAATCTGAGAATATTAAACATACTGGAAAATGCTACATAAACAATTGCTCAAAACTTGCACTTCTAGTTTGCATAAAATCTGTCGCCTCAGAAGCCTATACAATACCTTTAGAAATAAAATCCTTGTCTATTTTCAACACCTTAGAGCTCATGAAAGTAATTAATTTTAGTAACTAGCATGTAGTAAATAGTTAAGAGTAAATTTGTTCACATTATGATGTAGTTAGCCCCAGCCAAAAATGTCAACAATCAACTAAGTTTATGTCAATTTAAAATGCCTTTATTGTGAAAGCCTTGTCCGAATAGATTGTTCTTAGCATGGCTTCAAAGAAGTCAAATTACGTAGCAGCCGCAAGGTAGATTATTTTCTGTCATAAAACGTCACTTAAAAAAAGAACAAACATAATGTAACAGAACTCTTTCAAAATGCACTACACATAAAATATTATATTTGAGTAACTTTTTTATGCACACTGAAGTTTACAAAAGTCAATAATTATGTAAAAAATTGTGTACAATGTTTAAAAGTATATCAAAGTCAATGATGCAAATACAATATCAAAAGTAAACTATTCAAATCATTACTGTATTTATTACAGTGGAAACACAAGGAATCTACTAGTAAAGTTTGAAAAGATGCAGTAAAGAGCCTCAGTCCATCTTCAGTGAACGTGATTCAAAATAGTTTTTAAAATATGCTAAATTGCATACCTTAAACTACGCTTACTTGATGTTTATGCCATTATGTAGATAAGCCTTTGTATGTAAATAATATATACTTATTGTTTTGCAAAAGTAACAACAAATTTAATAAAGCGTGGGACTTGAAATAATTTGGGATACATTATCAAATCAAATTCATTAAAGTCATCATCAATATCGACATTTTAGTTAGCTTATAAAATAAAAACTAACCAATGTAAGGCAAGGATTATATAATTTTCGATGTAGTACAACTAATTGAAAGTTTTTAAACTTTATCGAAGGAATGCATTTTTACTGCTTTCACTTCATGATGATGCAAAAACAAATATTATGCCGTCGGGACAAATTCTTGATCCATTCTTCATATTATCAATCATCCACAAAATCAACAAATAGGGTGGATTTTTGTACAAGACATCCCCTTACGTCACTTTTTAAAACACTTGTTCTTCCTTTTGATTCAAAAAACTAAACCGACGCAAAAATTAATTCACCTCTATATTACATTACATGACAGTTATCTTTTTATTGGAATCCGCAGATTGAAGACAATCAAAGGTCGTTTCATTACAAGTTATGTGAGCCGGGTTATGTATTATATGTTTTATAAAAAGGAAACCGTTAAAAATTCGTATTGAGGGAAATAATCCTGCTACTACCTTAGTGCAACTTCATAATTAATACGGAGTAACCTATTCATAGCACAATTTGAAATATATTTACAATCTGACAATCATAGCTTATGGATGCATGCCAAAATATTTTAGTATTCAGTATTGTCTAAAACAACATTTACTATATTTCTGGTGAAGAATTATGCAAAACAGATCTTAACGTAGGTTTATTAATTTGATTAAAAATATCTATATTTACAAAACAGTAATCTTATAAATTACTTGAAGAATAGTCATTTCAGAAGCAGATTTCATCCTAACGTTCGCAATATTCCTTCAAAACATCGGCGACTAGAATTGGGAAACATTATTATATCATTGGTTAACCTCAACCAGGATGTATTTCCACTGGAAATGCCAAACTCGGAGAAAATTGAAATTCGACAAGCTTCGGAAAGCCGGGTGGAGTTGTTACCAGATTTAGCTCGGCCAGACTGGCTAGCTCTTAAGATTTTGAATATTACAATTGATTGCAAAATAGCTAAACGATTAAGAAGAATGCGTTTGGATGGAGACTACACTGATGCCGATATAGTTACTACGCATACAAAGCACCTGTTCCACTTTTTCTTTCGGGGAATAGAGCGTCCATCTTTGCAAGAGTTGAGTTTGGATTTCCTTGAAACGGATGAAAATCTACTCGTTCCAAATTCCGAGGATATTGTACATGCTTGTCGGAATCTGAAAAAGGTTGCTCTTGTTTGCTGGCCGGGAAACAATAAAGCATTGACAAAGTTGTAGAGTGGACTTACAAGTCTGGAGGAAATTTATTTGGAATATTGCTCAGGCCTGGGAAATGTGGCATTCATGAGATAAAATAAAATAAAGTGATCCGGTTTTTGTAAAACCAAAAAGTGGGTAATACTGCATAACATATACTCTAAAACAATTTCTACTTACTTATTTTTCTATTTTCAGAATTCAAGCGATTATCTTTCAATGGGCTGGATAAAATGAAAAACTTACAGATTCCTTATTCTTGGGGATAATCAGGCATCTGAGCCTTATTCACTTTAGCAAGAGGCCAACCATAGAACCGGAATTTTGCATTGGACTTACAGTTACTTCCATCAGGATGTTCAATTCCTGCCGTTGTTATCTATGCAACAAAATACAAGCAATATTGTGCAATATGTTCACGTGCTTTTTATTGTAAGTGCAACGAACGGTACAACAGAAGCCAGCACAAGGCTGAATGGAATGGAATCGGGAGAAAGTATCGCTCGTTAACATGTTATAAATTAATGTAAAATGTCACAATTGTTTCATCATTGATTTTAATTTTATCCATACTTTACATTGGTACAAGGAAATACTTAAAGCTTAGCTTTAATCAGTGTTTGATATAATTATAATGTTTAGACAATTTTGCAACCCTGCATTGCTGGATCTATATTTTTAAACTCTCATTCAAGGTGCATAATACTTTAGGTACAATAGGAACTAGCACATCATTACACAATATTTTCTCATAGATGCTTTAAAGTTTAAAGTTTTAGAGTAAATAGATAGGTAAACAATGACATAAAATTTTTTGGAATTCAAAAATAGAATACCAAGCAAAATTGCATGGCTCCTGCAATCAAACCAACGATAAACGATATTCAAAAGATGGTTAAAACGATACTTGAGGAAGGGATTTTATTGATTGCCTAGCTTTCGACCACTTCTGTGATCTTCTTCAAAGCGACTAGATACAACATGAGAATTAGCAACATATTTACATTCGCAACTATTTTATAACAAATAATCTAGGCATATCTTAACTAAACGTTTAGTACTACGTATACGTAATAAAAGGAAAAGGCAATTCCTGATTCCCTAAGTCTAATAAACGTATCAAAAACCTGTGTATATTATATATATGTTCAAATAGATATTTCAGATGACTGTTAAACTACAGTTCTTTAAACATGCTAGAAAGATACATTCACCGAAATAATTTTTGGTTTTAACTACCATTCGTCCTGGTACACATTTCTTGTGGCACAGCGCAAGATTACGCATATTTACATATAATGTTTTCATTGATCTGCTGACGTATTTATATTTTGAAATTATGTAAAACAAAGAGAATTTAACAATGAAAAATAGTAGCTTTCTAGCTTCAATAATAAATAACATGCATGCTGCTAACGCTCCTGAGATCATTACAATGAAAATGGCAGCAACATTTCCGTAAATTGAAGCAGGTATGGGGGGAACGGATTGTTGCTCAATAGAAAACATACTTTTGCTAACCAAACCAGGCAGCCAAAGTGCAATTCCTGATTCCTTAAGTCTAATGAATCTATCTAAATACTTATAAGGACCATCTCCACTCATGCTAATTTCAATGTTTGTTGCTTTGTACACTTCTTTACCAATTGAAATGTCTTGAATACCAGAAACGTACATGGATTTAGCAAAACCACTGATAATGTATTGGGGTAGAACAAATGCCGACTTGTTGCATGATAAAAGTTCCTGAGAAAAAACATTGAGTTCTTTATCATGTAACACTTGCGGAAAAGCAGTTAAAATGTTGAATATTCTGATAACCGTCAGATTGTCAACTGTTTTCATATCCTGGAGATACCTCATGGTATAATTAAGCCATTTGCCAACAAATGGATGTATATGTGATATATTTGAAACATTTCGGAAATCTGTATGCGTGTATTTGGATCCGGCTACACGTTTTGTTTTATTGTAAGCTTCGGTTGTAATTTTTACAGAAAATGCATAAACCTTTGAACTTGAAACCCAATTTTGGTCATTTCCATTGGATGGGCCACTCGAAATTACATACGAACCAATTCTGCTATATACAAAGTACGCATCCTGGCTAAGTTGCTGCAGTGTTTCGCACAATAACGGCTTGCGCGCAGTTACTAAACTGTATACGTTTTCGCTTTTGTAACCGTTGCTGAGCACAAGAGCGGCTAGAAAACTGGTTACAAGTACCCAGCGCAAAGATTTGTTTTTAGCAATACTTTGTGGGAATGGATCACCTTGCTCCATTAAAAGCTTAAGCATATATGTTAGTCTGTAAATGACAGTGACAATGGTTTTATTTTGGTTACATAAAGCCCTTGGAGATGAATTAGCCAGCAACACCGTTGAAACTATGCACACACTAATTCCAGTGCATATCCACACGTAGCAATCATACACATTAACAAGTGCATTAAATTTCATTCCAGAAATTCCACGTTGTCCGCAGCTTATAAACTTTGTGATTGCAACATCGTCCGGTACGGATAACATGTTATGTAAAGAGTTCCCGTTTCTTTGTACATTTTCTATGCTCCAAGCAAACGGGAATGAGTTTACAGCTATGTTATGATTTTCATCTGACTCCAATGAGTACTGCTTGCCCATGTGACATAAAAGCTTATATTTGGGTAAGTCATTAAATGCGTCAAATTCGGGAACTACATATGAAGAGTTTTCCATCACGTATTGTAAGAAAACTCCAAGCATATGATAAAACCGTTCCGATGGATTTCTATTTTCCATTGCTTTATTCAGTCTTTCTCGTTCGTTGCGATATAGTTTGCATTCAGCAAGCATTTTTTTGACTAGCATTTCTGTGTCGTCAGTAAGGCCGTACACCCCATTTTGATTGTACTCTCCATATGTATTAAAAATATACCATTTATAGCCTTCCCTCAAAACTTCAACGTTTAATTCTTCATAGGAAATGATGTCTTTTGTGAACAATAGCGTTGATATGTCCTTTGAGGCATAGAAATTATAGTTAATGCATCGTGCGCATGATATGTGGGATGCAATTATTTCAACGTACCCTCTTTCCTTTCTTTTGTTTACGCTGATTTCCAGAAATATGTAATGTGTAATTTGTGTACGGATGGCTGTGTCTCCCAAGAGTCCCAAGTAGCTGGATTCAATCCATTTTTCCATTTGATGTAAAGAATTTGTGTCATTTTTGAAATTTCTTACAAAAATTTTTACGTAGTTTGATGATGGAACAGTTCGATAATTGCAACTTTCGTCGTAGAAGAAGAGTTTGTCGCTGCGATCACCCTCAAGAAACAGTTCCACGTGAATTATTAGATTCCATGGTTTGAGATTTGCAGACAGGTTAAAAAAATCTAACGAACTGCACAAGCCTACATTGTGGCAATTTGCCAAAAACTTGGATGACACATTTGATTGGACTCTGATAAGGTTTTCTGCTCTCCTGTATTGATTCTGGTTCTTCTTTGAAAACGTCGTTGTCAGAATAGGGTACTTGGGTTCTGGTAGGGTAATTGTTTTGTAGTTTTTAACAACCAAAAATGCATGTTTGTTATGAATTTTGTATAATGTTTGAAATAACTCATGATGTTCATTTTTGCATTTTGCACAAAAAATATTTAAACTAAATATTGATAACACTACTAATTCTTGGGTAAATAAGCTCCGGTTGTGCTTTCTAAGCGTATGTATCTTCATACTGTACGGAGTTTTAAATATTTAATTGTATTACAAATTAGCATTTAAGAAGCACGTTAAGGTTTTAAAAGATGTAGTTACAGAATTGATGAATATAAGTTTTTGAATAGGTTTTTACAAAAATTGTACCATGGCATGGTATTAACTTCTTAACTTCCAACTTGTTGAAAAGAAATGTCAAAAACTGCTAATGTGCTTAAATATTACAATATTAGGAACCCAAAGTTTATTAGAAAAAATACCAAGTTTCCATCCAACTGGGTTCACAAGTTTTTGCTAATACTTAAGTATTTATTACATCCATTAACGGACTATTTCTTTGCAAACATTAACGCCTTTATTGTGTTGGTTTGAAAACATATTAACATATCAGCATATAGTACTAAAATATATAACTCGACTGATTGTGAGACTAGCAAATGAATTTTAATCAACGTAAGTGCTTACTAGGCGGGGCACTCTAACTAACTATACTTGGCCTACCTAAAACATTTTACATGAATAATTAAGTGACATGTGTCCCGAGCTTGCGTTGGTGTTCATAACATATAGTACGCTTCGTCATTTGCTTATCATATACTTATCCACTCTACAGTGTAGCATTACAAAGTTGTATTAAAATGAAAATATGATGGCAATAAAATAAAATAAATCCGTTACAATAATGTTTAAGAATTTCTTTTAGGGACTTGCATTAGTCTTACAACAACCTGTCCAATACATATAGGAGCATATAAAAACACAAATAAGAAAATATTCTTGACTTGTTTTCGATTTGTAAAATCTTCCAAGAAAAGTACGTCGTTGCTTATAATATCAAAGTTTAATTGCTGTTGCTGTTGGCCGTTACTATTCAACATTAATTCTTTATCTTTTTCGGTTTTCGTTGCCACGAAAATACTCAATTTGGATAATGTGAAACGTTACTTGTACTTAGGTAAATCCCCGGTTAGCTCCAACTCCTTGAATTCAATGACGTAGTAATGCTTTTGTTAAAAATTTACGTGCTTGCAAGTAGCCAGCCACCATTGTTCATTTTACTAATTATTTTTGCTGTCCACCCAATAGGCATAAACGGCGCGTGCAAGTGAACTATGTTCACTTCTGTTTTTTAAATTAGAAAACGCTTCTTTCCTGCAGAAAAATGTGAAGCTCACGTTGCTCAAAATGCAAATTGTTTTTAACTAATTGTGTTTTCCTTCTAAATATTAATCCGTCAAATAAAATGTTTTTGGTATTACTAGGTATTATCAGGTCAAAATGGGGTGTTGCCGTTTGTGTGATGCTCATATGTCAACTTCTTACCCCACTCACAAACCCCAGTACTGCTTAGCAATGGTTAACATGCATAACTGATCAGGATAACTTACTCAGAAGTAGCAGGTTGCTCACAGGCCAAGTTGGTTTGACACGACTCCAATTCCCTCCTGGTTGTGGTGATGGCACCGAGGTGATTACGCTATCGAAATCACCTTATTCTATGATAACTGATGAACGTAAACTTGCGCTCGATAGTTTCTCCTTTCTGATGCGAAAAGTAGTCACACGCAACACAGTACAATTTACTTTTGGTGTGGATCAATATAGTCCACTTTAAAATCAACTGAACTATTTATTTTCGTCAGTATAACGTATGCACACAGAGTTTAGTTAACTATCAAACTGACTAATTGCTGGCTAACAATTACTTTGACTTTAACAACGGTCACAAGAAAATAATAATAATGGCTACTCAAAAACTATGCTATTGCCACTTGGCTCTTTGCTCCTGTCTTCAGCTTCGTCCGTCTCTGTCCCAAGCCAATTTTCATACTAATTCCCTTTTTCATTTTCTCAACTGAAAAACTCACAAGAAAGAAAATCTCTCCCCACATAACTTCATATACTTTTTTAACATGCTTAGTGTATCTTCACGCGTACACTTTTCCGCTCCCATTCTACTCCGCCTCTCTTTTCGAGTACCTATTTCCTCAGGTGCCTCTACCTGATTTTGGGTAGATGGCCTCCGCCACTCTCCTGGGCATAACAGTATTGGTGACGTCAATTCATGCTCGTAATAGAATACACCCGAAATCAGTGCAATATACGCCATTTTACACTTGAGCACATAGAAAATAAACAGACTGTGTATTGCTATAAGTATATATTATGTACTTGTACAAAAGAGAGTGAAACATCTGACGCGTAGACAAACATTATTCAAATCAGGCTCAGAAAATATTTACTTGAAAGCAGTTTAGCATTAAAAACTGAGTTTTAGAATCGATTCGATACAGATACATTTTGAAGAGTTATAGATGCATTTGCAGTGCAAATTATAAACTGAAAACATCAAATTGTACATTCTCTATTACGAATTCCAGACAAAGTGGTAAAGAACAAATAAATTTGTAATATTGGTAATTTAGTTATGTAAACAAAACTAATTGTGAATAAAAAATTTATAAAATTGCCCTTGATTTATCATCACATTATGCCATCTCTGCAATGGAACGACTTACTCAGATTTCGAAGGACTTGTAAACGATTTCAAAATCTGTTCACGGGCCATGTAAGAGTTCATCCCGTTTTGGCACCCGAACTGAAAATCAACAGCAGAGAGAAAAGTTTCCACAATTTTATGAAAATGGGAATTCCAACAACCAACTTGTTTTTAAACATAAATGGATTATTAGGCAGGTTTTATGAAAAGAATGCGGACCAGATAGATAAATTTCTGGAACATTATGGCACATATATCAGAACTGTTAGAGTTACGCAGTTATCGTTTCTTCGGTTGATTGCTAATGAAATCAAGTTTTTAAATGGACTGGTAAACATGAAGAATTTACAGGCGGAAGGGTTTTTACAGGGACACTGACAAGGCTAGCGATTTTTTCTCGCCACAGTTTCTAAAACTCAGGCAGTTCCATTTGGGGGAAGCTGGGACAGAGCTAGCAAGAAATCTGGTTCATTCCAATAGTGGCCAGCTAACTGGCTGTCTGCTTCTGGAGCACGTAGCTTTGCCTTTTATTTATTACATGAAGGAACTTCCACGAATTGCAATGCCAGGTCAAATTTGGGAAACGTGGCATTTGTGGGAGAAAATAAAAATGATCCGGTTTTTCTAAAGCTAAAGAGTTAGCGCCACAATATTAAAAATTTTGCGCTAAAACAATTGCTATAAAAATTTTTTTCTTATTGTCTTCAGAACTCAAGCGTTTGTCTTTCAAATAGTGGGATAAAATGCCGAAACTTACGGATACCTTATTTGCATTGGTAATTCGGCCTTTGAGTCTTATATACCTTAGGTGAGTTCGGAGCTTCCAATGTATGCTTTTATTTGTATTACTATGTATTTGCACTTAAAATAAAAGGCCCGTGAGCCTGTTGCATAATATTGCTTGTTTTTTGTTGCGTAGATAACGATAGAAGGAATTTAGCATCTTCCTGATAGAACTTTATGTAAGTCCATTGAAAATTTCTCGTTTTATGGTTGGTGTCTTGCTAATGTGACTGCAGCTTAATGGAAAGAAATCGAGAGAACGTTTCGCTCGTTTATCATGTTAAAAATAAAAAATGTAAAATTTGCTGCTTCATTGATACTGATTTCTTTTCAGAGATTACTTTGATTATTATTTTTTGTTACTTACATACACATGTATAACTTTGTATTCATATGTATAAAGGTGCATGGGTAGAATTGTAAGTCGTCGATAAATCTCATTCTCATTTTTTGTCTCTTTAAACATAGATTTTGTTCAAAAGGTGTTACAATTAACAGCTCATCAAAATACTAATTAAATGTTCCTGCAGTTGTATTAAATCAATGAATATTTTGATGACTTGTATCACAATACAGCAAAAAACAAACTTTATTTGTAAGTTGACATTATTTAAGTGTTTGGAATATGCAACTCCTTTTAATAATATGACGTCACAGTATTCTATATAACGGCAAGTGTTTACTTGGCTCTTAGTTATACGACTTAATTTTATTCTGGATACTATAGTTACTAGAGCTGTATCCAGACTATTTTGCTTAATTCCTAACAAAGAGTAGTTATCTTTTTATTCCAAGCTGTAATATATTTCCAGGTGTCAGCTTGTGCTGTTATTGTGCGCAAGTTTTGACTTAATGCGTTTCATCTTGTGTGCTTGTTATTTAAGTTCTGATATCTACAGTACATTTAGATTTCTGATATCGTGTTTTCAATTAGGTATAACATATTTTATACAGAAATTCTTGAAGCTTAGGTTGCGTAAATGTTTGATAATATTATATTGTTTTGACAACTACAAAATTAATTTTGCTAGATCAATGTGTATTTTAACTATCACTATAGGCGCACAATATTTTTTGTTCAATAGAAATTGCACATCACTATAGATTATTTTCTCATTGAGCCTTCGTTTTAAATAATAAAAAAACAAAGATAATTTAACAATGACAAAAAGTGCTTTCTGAGTAAAAAATACCATGCATGCTGCCAAGTTTCTGGGATCATATGACGATGAAAACGGCAGCCACGTTTCCGTAAATTAAGCACTTAGACGGAAAAATCTCTTCTTCAATAAAAAATTTATACACGAATTTATATAACCAGATCAGGCAGCCAGCGTACATTTTCTGAATTCTTAAGTCTAATGAACGTATAAAAATGCTAGACCTATATGTATAATATAAAATATAAATAAAAACATTTATGTGGAAAAGGATATTTCAGGTGGCTGTAGTTTAGTTTTTTAAACAGGCTAGAAAGATACATTCAGCAAAATATTATTTTTATTTCAACTATCATTCGTCCTGGTACACATAGTTTGGGATGAAATGCACAATTGCACATGGTTGTAGCTAACGTTTTGATTGACCTACAGAATTCTTTAAATTTTAAGATTATATACAACCAAGATTGTTTTAAAATGACAAAGAGTAGCTTTCTCACTTCAAAAAGAAATAACATGCATGCTGCCAAAGCTCCTGTAATCATTACAATGAAAATGGCGGCAATATTTCCGTAAATTGAAGCACTTTTGGGTGGAACAGTTTGCTCTTCAAGAGAAAACATATTTTTGCTAACCAGACCAGGCAGCCATAGTGCAATTCCTGATTCCTTAAGTCTAATGAATGTATCTAAATGCTTATAGGGACCATTTCCACGCATGCTAATTTCTATGTTTGTTGCTTCGTACACCTCTTTCCCAATTGAGATGTCTTGAATACCAGAAACGTACATGGTTTTAGCAAATCCACTGATAATGTGTTGGGGTAGAACAAATGCAGACTTGTTGCATGACAATAGCTCCTGAGAGAAAACGTTGAGTTCTTTATCAGGCAGGATCTTCATAAAGGCTCTAAATATATCGGGTATTTTCTTCGGCCCATATACATATTCTGTGTATAGTACTAGAATCTTCGCTCTAATGAAATCCTGAATATACATTGTGGCAGTTTTAAGCCAATTGCCAACGAAAGGATGTATATGTGATATGTTTGAGACATTTTTTAAATTTGGGTATGCTTCTTTGAAACTAGTTTCAGTTCGTGAAGACTTAAAATATGCTTCAGATTTTACTCCTATCAAATATTTTTCAACCACTGGACTAGTTGCTGTATTTGTGGTATTCTCTTTCCATGGCATATAGTCGTGGCATGTATCATGTAGAGCTATCTTGTAAGAGCCAATTCGGCTATACAAAATGTAGGAATCCTGAACAAGTTGTTGTAATGTTTCGTACAGTAACGGCTGTCGTGGAGTAATTAGACTATACACGTTTTCACTTTTGTAGCCGTTGCTAAGCACAAGAGCGGCTAGAAAACTTGTTGACAGTACCCAGCGCAAGGATTTGTTTTTGGCAATACTTTGTGGAAATGGATCACCTTGTTCAAGTAAAAGCTTAAGCGCATTTGTCAACCTGTAAATAACAGTAATCATTGTTCCATTTTGATTCCTTGATAAACTTTGAGATGAGCTGACCAGCAACACCATTGAAACTATGAACACACTTATTCCGGTGCAAATCCATACGTAGCAATCATACACATTAACAAGTGCATTAAATTTCATTCCTGATACGCCTCGTTGTCCGCAAGTGATAAACTTTATAAGGTTAACGTCGTTTGCTACGGTGAGCATCTTAAGTGGAAGACTCTTCTGTCTTGGTACAATTTCTATGCTCCAAGCGAACGGGAATGAGTCTTCAAGTATGTGAGAACCGTATTCCGCGTATGCGTACTGCTTGCCCATGTGACATAAAATCCTGTCATTGATCAGAGAATCAAATGAGTCAGGACTGGGAACTCCATATGAAGAGTTTTCCAATTTTTCCATTACATATTGTAATAAAATCCCTAGCATATGATAAAATCGTTTCGATTGATTTCTATTTTTCATTGCTGCATCCAGTCTTTGTCTTTCGTTTTGGTACTGATTACAATTTATCAACATTTCTGCAATTAGCATTACTATGTCGTCACTAAACTCTATAGTATACACGGTTCCATCGGAATACGACATGCTATATAATTCGTAGTTCTTCGAAAACACTACGCGATGTAAATAATCGATGGAAATCTTGTCTTCTGCTAACAATGGCGTCGATATATCTTTTGAGGCAGTGTACGAAACAGAAGTGTAGCATCGTGTACATGATATATAGGATTCAATACTTTGAACATACCAACTGTCTTTCTCATATTTTACTTTCATTTGTAGAAACATGTAATGCGTAACTTGTGAGGGGAAGAATAAGTTTCCTCCATAGCTCCAGTCAATCCAATCTTCCATTGAATGTGAAATCGTCTTAAGATTTCGAACAAAAATGTTTACGTAGTTTGATGATGGAACAGTTCGAAAATAATTATCTGCTCCATAAAAGAAGAGCTTGTCTAATCGATCACTCTCAAGAAACAGTTCCACGTGAATAATTAAATTCCATGGTTTGAGGTGCGCAGTCAGATTAAAAAAATTTAATGAGTTACAGATGACAATATTACTTAAAGTGCGGCAGTTTGCTGAAAATTTGGATGACCTATTTGGCGCGACAGTGGGAATGGCTTTTGTTTGTATTTTGTTTGGAAACGTCGACGTAATAATAGGGTAGTTAGGTTGCGGTATGGTAATTGATTCGTAGTTGTTAAGAATCACTAATGAGTGTTCGTTCTGAATTTTATTTAATGTTTGAAACAACTCATGCTTTTCGTCGTCACATTTTGCACATAAAATAGTAAGAAATATTGTTGACGTTATCAGTCCGACTGTAAATGGCCTGTGGATTTGTATGCGAAGCCTATGCATTTTTATCTGGTTTAGCGCTTTGCCTCTGTAAGCAAATTAGGGATTTGAGGGATCTAGTTGCAAACCTAATGCAATTACGTTTTTTTAATTTTTCAAAAAATATAACTACCTATGTATTTACTTTTAAATTCAAAGTTGTAGCTCTGAAATATTAAATACTGCTAATGAGACTGGTTACAGTATTATGGAAACCGAATGTGTAGCTGAAATTTAGGTTAAATATCTATCCAACTGGGCTTGCCAATTTCTAATAACTTCTAACACTTTGCAATAAAAAACTTATAACCAAGTTCCCATTAAAGGATATATTCTTTCCGTGCTTTCGCAAAGTTGTGGTGCTTAGTTTGATATAATATTAACATATCAGCGTATATTAGCAAAGTATTCTAACATGACTAACACTGAACAGCAAATTTTAATCTATGTAAGTGCATACTAAGAAGGTTTTATAGTTATTATATTTTGCATACTTAAAACATTAGTCTTGAATAATTAAGTAACACGTGCCGTGATCTTACTTTGATACTAATGTCGCTTTGTATATACTTGATACTCAAAATCTGCCTTGCTTACACGATGCGATATACAGTAGTGTTGCACCAAAAATATGGTGTTAAAACAAAAAATCCGTAACGCCACATTAAAAAACTTATTCTGAATAAGTAAAAAGGTGACAATATGTGCTTTAAAAATCCTTTAAAATTTGATTGAAATATTAAACGATCAAAAGACTAACAAGTTCGAATAAAAACAATTATTGTATTTAAATTTGCATTGTATAGTATTTTAACAGAATATTTTAATTAAAACTCAATTGCAAGTTTCAAGCACTAATTTGGTACCACTACGATATCCAAAACTGCTAAAATGCAATTTATTAATTCAATATGAAGAGCCAAGATTCAAATGTGTAATCTGAGTGATTAAACGAAAGAAGACAATATTTTTACGATCTAATATGCTTTGAATTTAAATTTTTAAAATAAATATCCTCCTTGGACGTAATATTTGCAATTGTTTGCCACTTTGTCGACTTTGTGGAGCTGGTTTGATAATAGCACTGCTATTATAGTAGCATATAGTAGCAACTTATTTAACATGGGTGACGCTGACAAGAAAATTTTAATTAATATAAGTGCTTGCTCTATTGGATACTCTAACTTGATTTAGTATACCTGAAGCCTTTGTCATGTATATTTAAGTAAAGTATCTCACGAGCTTGCTTTGTTATACACACTGTTCCGTGTCAGTAGTCAGAAGTGCATTTAGCACGTAGATTTCGAAATGTTACGGGTGAAATACCCGGGTAAGTTTTCAAATTGTCATGGCTGCAGTGGGGAGCGTCAAATGCACCTTTTCACTGCAGCACTCATCGTCGTCGGAGCTCAGTTGCTCGGTCGGTCATTCATTCGTCGTCACTTGTCAGATTTCAGAGAGAAAGTAATCATTGTAACTTTTATCTTTTAAGTTCTAAATAAAAGTTAACCTGTTAAAGTAAGAGATAACTGTCCTATTATTTTAATGATAATTGCTATTCTCAGTTTTATAAGAAAAGTACAGTTTTGGTCAAGGTCACAGTTTAAGGCGTCACACAGTCATTGACGAACTTAGATAGGGCTACATACAAGTCATTAAAACCCTATCGTTAGCTAGTTAGAAGCTCGTAATCTAACATTTTGGAGGCACCCACCGCTGGGTGTGTGGTCAAGAGAAGTAAACAACTGTGAATTAGAGAGATTGCCGTTTTGCCGTTAGACTGAGAAAATCATGGACCCAACAGCCATTTCCAAGGCCAAGGGAAAGTTGTTTGATGCGGAGCTGGTCAAACTGGAGAACGTGTTAGCAGCCCCAAACCCAGATCCTGAGGAGGTTGTCACCATCATAGCGACCTTACGAATGAGGTATGAAGCCCTAACCACCGCAATTGAGAAAGCTGTGGAGAAAACAATCGCGGACAATGATCAAGATCAGTTTTTGGCTGTTGAGGAGTTCCGTACCGAATTTTTCAAGAAGATGACTGTTGCCGAGAGGAAAGTTGACGTCCATCTTCCCAAAGGTGCAGCAATGGAGCAACAAGCAGTAGCGGTCTATCGCAACTTACCACAACGGAAGCTGGTCGAGTTTACAGGAGATGTGCGGGATTGGTTAGCGTTTTGGGCAAGCTTCGAAGATATCCACCTGGACCATGGGATATCCGACGCGGACAAGTTTCAATACCTGCTCCAGTGTATCCCTAAGTTATCAGCTGCTAGAAAATGTATCGATGGATTTACCGTTTCTGCCAAGAACTATGCTGCTGCTGTGGACACGTTGAAGAAGCTCTATGGGAGGGACAGCCTACTTATCAAAGTTTACGTGCGGGATCTTTTGGAACTAGTCATCAAGAACGCTACGGATGGATCTAAGTTGGAGTTTTTGGATTTGTACCCAAAGTTGTCATCTCACATTCGGAATCTGGAGGAATTGGGAGTGGCACAGGACAAGTGTGAAAATATTGTGTACCCAGTGGTGGAATCATGCTTGCCGGAGGACATTCTTCAAGCTTGGCAGCGTCATCCCGGACATGAAGAAAAGTTGACACCACTAATGGATTTTTTGAACACAGAGGTGCACAATAAGATGGACAGATCCTTAGCAAAGATGCAGTTTACTCCAGCGCCAGAAGCAGCTTCAATAGTGAGAAAGGGCAACGGAAAAAAGGACAAAGATCAGTCAACAGCAATTCCCACAGCAACGGATTTTGCCAACAATAGTCAACAGCAAGGCAAAGACAAGAAGGGGAAGAGCAAGCACGAGTGCATTTTTTGTGGAGATGCAAAGCATCAATCGGAGCACTGTGGAAAAGCAAAGACCCAGTATACGGTGGATCAACGGGTTCAAATTTTAAAGGACAAGAGATGCTGCTTCCGATGTCTGATCCCCGGCCACAGTGCAATTAAATGCAGAAGGTATGTGAAATGCTGCATATGCCTCGGTAACCATTTTGAGATCGTATGTCAAGGAAAGAAGAATAATGGCCAAGGAGGACAAATGATGATGTCACTACCACAAATACAACAACAGCAGAGTGATGAGATGGTAGTATTTAAACAGCAACAAAAGCCCGAAAGCAGCGCAATTGGACAACAGCAACAGGACCATGCAGTACAACGAAGAACAGGAATGTCCAACCAAACAAGAAGGAAGAAGGGCCCAGTCGTTTTGAAGACTATTTGTGCTATGCTGGAAACACCAAAAGGGAAATGGAAAGTCCGAATTTTTGTTGATGGTGGTTCAACAGAAAGTTACATTGAAAACTGGTGCGCTGAGGGATGCGGGTGCGTTGCAGTTGGTAGTCAAGTTCTTCAGCATGATATTTTCACAGGGATACGGACAAAAGCCATTCGCCACACCGAATATGAAGTGAAGCTGGTCAGTCTGGATGGAACAACAAGCGAAACATTTGTCATCAATTCCGTGAAGAAAATCACTAGAAGCGGCATTGGGAAACCCGACATAGGTCCTTGGATGGAAAAGCTTGAGCAGCAGGGGATTTTTATACCCGACCAAAGCGACATGACTGAGGATGTCCAAATCTTACTGGGACAAGATGTGGAAGCACAAATAGAAATGGCTGGCTTCTACCGCATAAATAAATGGCTGGAGGCAAAACAGACGATTTTTGGTTGGGTGGTCGCAGGAACGGTTACACCACCACCATCTCCAAGCACGGAAATAAAAACTACCAGGAGCAATATGGTTACTTCCGCGATGATGGCCAACTGCAATGTCGAAGAATTATGGTCATTAGAAACTTTGGGGATCACTGAGGATGCAAAAACTCAAAGCAAGGAAGATATGGAGGAAGCCACCATTGCTCACTTTGAGAACACTGTGCAAAGAAGAGAAGATGGACGCTATGTTGTCAGTATGCCATTCAAAGAAGGACATCGTCAGCTGACTGGCAACTTTAATCACGCCTTTTCAAGATTGAATAAGACCACCGTGGATTTGAAAAGGCAGGGATACTGGGAAAACTACGACAAGGTATTTAAAGAGTGGGAGGAGCTTGGCATTATTGTGAAAGCTGACGAGGATGCTGTGAAAAAGATGCGCCAACTTTATTTACTTCCCCATCGTCATGTCATCAAGGAAAGTAGCAGTACAACACCTGTGCGACCAGTATTCGACGCTTCAGCGAAAGGAAAAGGAGGACCCTCATTAAACGACATTTTGGAAAAGGGAGATATGCTGGAGCTGATACCAGCAATCATGTGCAGATTCAGGAAGGAAAAGGTGGGAGCTGTGGCTGACATAAGGAAAGCTTTTCTACAAATTGAAGTGGCGAGAAAGGATCAAAATGTGCTTCATTTTTTGCGGTGGACCAGCTACGAAAGTTCGGAATTGCAGCTTTTTCGCCACGTTCGAGTAGTTTTTGGAGCAAAACCAAGCCCTTTCCTGCTTGCTGCCACGTTGAAGCACCACCTTATCAAAAATGCTAAGGATGATGAATTTCGTGAAAAGCTCCAAAATTCTCTCTACGTGGACAACAGTTGTTCGAGTCATCCCACGGTAGAAAAGGCCATGGAGTTTCGGAAGGAAGCCCAGAATTTGTTGTTGCCAGCCCACTTCGACTTGCGAGGGTGGGAGTTTAGCCATTCTGCGGAGGAAAGCAAAGTACCAGTGCTTGGTATGGACTGGGAGACGAAATCGGACACACTCGCCATTTCACTAGAATCTCCACTGAAAAAGACAGAAGCAGCAGTAACAAAACGAGGGCTACTGGCATTGGTCAACTCCGTGTTTGATCCGTTGGGCTATCTGTGTGCAGTTACCATTTCCCCGAAAATCTGGATGCAGGAATGCGCAGCACTGAAGTTAGAATGGGATGAGCCACTGCCGGAGAACATTGCTGAGAAAGTTGAAAAATGGAAGAAACAGGTTCCTGAGCTGGCAAAAATGAAGATTCCCCGATGGCTTAACTTGGACAATACTTTGGATGGAGTTTCCGTTCATTGTTTTACTGATGCTTGTGGGTCCAGTTATGCCTGCTATGTGTTTGTGAGGAAGGAAATTGGGGAATCAGCAGTGGTACAAATGGTTATGGGCAAGTCTCGAGTGGCCCCAGCGAACAAAAAGATGACAATTCCAAGGCTGGAGCTGATGGGATGTCAAATTGGTGCACTGCTGACTGCCAACTGCGTGGTAAAGTTTTTGGAGTTACAAGAAGCCCCCATTCATTTTTGGACCGATTCGTCAACAGCACTGACATGGATCACGCAGGACAAGGAATGGGCAAGATTTGTGGCTAATCGAGTTGCTACAATAAGGAAAGTTAGTGGCCAAAATCAATGGCATCATGTTCCTGGTGAGCTCAATCCTGCGGATGTTCCTTCACGTGGATGCAGTGCAAAAAAGTTAGTGGAATCGCGTTTTTGGGAAGGTCCAGCTTGGCTACAAATGCCAGAAGATAATTGGCCAAAATCAACAGCAGTACCTAAACAAGATGATGTGGATGCTGAAAAGAAGAAAGTTGTAGTATCATCGCTGGCCAGAGTGAAGAAAAATGGAATATTGGATTTTTTGCTGAAGTTTTCGTCCTTCAACACAAGCCTGAGAGTGCTGACGTTTGTTATACGGTTTATTGCACGTACTTGGACACCTACAAGCAAAGACAAAGGTCCTTTAAGTCAGCTGATTCGAAAAGCAGCCGAAAAAAATGTGTCTGTGGATGATTTAGCTGTTGCGGAAAAGTTCATCCTTCGTTGGATTCAGGACTGTTGTTTTTTGGGGATTCAGGATTCTCGACTTGACGGCATGGGCGCTTTCATGGATGATGATGGGATAATAAGGATCAAGAGTCATCTGCTTTTTGGACGAGAGGAATTCGGTGTAAGATGCCCTATTGTCTTACCACATGAGCATGAGATGGTCAGAAGGATCATCAGAACCGAACATTTCCGTAGGGGTCACGCAGGAATGCAAATTTTGAAAGGGGCACTTAGGGAGAGATTTTGGATTCTTCGTGGAACCCGCGTTATCGGAGGAGTCCTAAAAACTTGTGCAGTTTGTAAGCGCTTTAACTCCCAACGTTGTCTAGTTCCAGCTGTGACGCTGCCATTTGATAGAGTGAAGGACACGGCAGCTTTTGATGTAAAAGGCGTGGATTTAGCAGGACCGTTAACGTTACGAGGAGGACAGAAAGTGTGGATAGTACTCTTCACATGTGGTGTTTACCGGGCTGTCCATTTAGAGTTGGTGACCACACTATCTACGGACGGATTCCTCATGGCAATGCAACGCTTTGTGGCACGAAGAGGTAGACCATCAACGGTTTACTCGGATAACGGCCTGAATTTTGTTGGAAGCAGCAACGCATTCCAAAAGTTGGACTGGGACAAGGTTAGCCGATACACAGCCGTGGAGAGGATCCAGTGGAAGTTTAATCCACCTACAGCGTCATGGTACGGTGGATGGTGGGAGCGGCTGATCGGCCTAACAAAACAGCTGCTGAGAAGGATTTTGGGCAAAAGGAGCGTTGATTATGAAGAGCTCCTGACGATTTTAATCGATGTGGAAGGTAACCTCAACCAGCGCCCACTTACCTGGATGTCTGATGAGAAAGAAGAACTGCGACCACTTTGCCCGGCCTACTTTTTGCGTGACAACGTAAAACGTTTTCTACCCGAAGCCCAAGTTCTGGATGAAGAAAGTTTGAAAGTTCGGGCGAAGGTCTGCGCAAAGTTGAAGGAGGATTTGCGTGTGAGATTTCGTCGTGAGTACTTGGCATTTCTGGGTCATCGTGGGGGAAACAAGACGAGAACTGTCAAAGTGGGAGATGTCGTGATTGTGGAGGACGAAAATAAAAGGCGTCTGGATTGGAGTCTGGGGCTTATCGTGAGCGTTTATCATGGACGAGACGGAATCGTGAGACGGGCACTGGTGAAAACCAAAGACGGAGAGTTCATCCGGCCAGTGCAACGCTTGTTTTTATTGGAAATGTGTGAGAATGCAGAGGAAGAGGCGGAGGAATCTGGTGGAGGAACAGCGGAACGACCAGAGGTTTTGGAAGCTCAAGATGTCATTGTGGGAGCTAAGCAAGTAGTGGATACCGAGGAGGATACCGTTCCTATTACCCGTGGCGGTCGTCGTGTCAAGAAGCCAGATTTTTACAAATCCTAATTTTCCATTTTGTCATTTGTTTTTAGAGATTTTTGTGTAAATGTCAAGTTTAAATTGTATGAATTTAGTAATTTTGTTTTAAAGAACTTCCCCACTTTTTTAAATTGTAAGTAGAAGGGAGTCTGCCTTGTTTTGTGGGTGCATGATGCGTGGGATGAAATATGCCCAAACAGTTGTCATTGCATTCCACTTAATTTGGCATGACTTCTGACTACGTAGTATGTATCCATTTCCATTTATTGTAGGAAATGGATAGTGGGAGAATGTTCCGTGTCAGTAGTCAGAAGTGCATTTAGCACGTAGATTTCGAAATGTTACGGGTGAAATACCCGGGTAAGTTTTCAAATTGTCATGGCTGCAGTGGGGAGCGTTAAATGCACCTTTTCACTGCAGCACTCATCGTCGTCTGAGCTCAGTTGCTCGGTCGGTCATTCATTCGTCGTCACTTGTCAGATTTCAGAGAGAAAGTAATCATTGTAACTTTTATCTTTTAAGTTCTAAATAAAAGTTAACCTGTTAAAGTAAGAGATAACTGTCCTATTATTTTAATGATAATTGCTATTCTCAGTTTTATAAGAAAAGTACAGTTTTGGTCAAGGTCACAGTTTAAGGCGTCACACAGTCATTGACGAACTTAGATAGGGCTACATACAAGTCATTAAAACCCTATCGTTAGCTAGTTAGAAGCTCGTAATCTAACACACACCGTTTATAATTGGTGGATTACCAGATAATAAGGTTTGATATTTTATCATTACCATACATTTAATTTACAGTGTAGCATTAAAAAGATGTATTAAATCTAAAATGTCATGGCAATAGCATAAAAACCGTAACGCCAAATTATTTGTTAAATACGTACTTTTGGTTACAAGACCCTATAAAATGTACTTGCATATATGAGCATTAAAACAAAAATAAGAAGAATTTGTTAGTAAGGTTTGATTTCGCAAAATCCCACAAGAAAAGTACTTCGTTGATTTAAATTGCCTTTACTGCTACTCTGCAGTTTTATTTATTACTCTTTGTTAATATTGGTTACAGAAAAGTGCTCAGTTTGGGTAACGTGAAACGTTTCCTGTAAGTAAATGTCCAACTTACATTTATTCTTAGAAATTCATGACTTATTAATGGATTTTTATAAATATAAAATCCATAGGTTAGCCATCCACCATTATTATTATTCTTTTGTCCTAATTATTTTTGCTAACCGCCTAATAAGTTCAAAGACCTGTGAAATGAAATTCGTTCACTTCAGTTTTTTAAACTAAAAAATGTTAGATTCCTGTGGTATGGTTCCCGCTGCTCTAAGCCCGTATTGTTTTAGCTAATTGTTTAATTTCCTTTTGTTCATTTATGCGCCTCAGAAAATGTACTTAGTTTTACAGAAGTCTACAATCTGTAAAAGATTTCAATGCAAATGAACTGTATATTTGCCAATCGGGTCATTTTATTCAGAGAACATGCGTTTTAAATTAACAAACTACATGAAAACATATTACAAGTTATGAATTTTGTCCATTGAGACTAAATTGCAAAGAGTTCTCCGGATACAAGCTACATTCCCTCTCTGAATAGCTAGAGATATTCCTTGAGTAAGGTAATGCTTGGCTTTGGGGTCACCACATTCAGAGTTACGTCAGAGAGATACTTCTTCCAATTTGTTGTAAAAAACTTTTCGCTTCCTCACACCATACATCCCTAGTGTTTCGACATCTAATCGTTTGAACAAGAAGTTGGCAGATTTTAAAACTTCACACTTTTTCGTGTTTGCCTTTGAAAAAATAAACTTTGCATCTATATTTGTAAAAAAAAAAAACTTTTAGAAAATTACAATTAGAATTTGTTTTGTTGGTCAATTAAAATAAAGTCAGTGGGCTTAGAAGCCAGCAAACCGATGAATAATGTGATAATGTAATGTGATGCTGGATTTTGGAGGATATGCAAGCGACTTCAAAATGTCTTCACGGGCCATGTAACAGTTCACCCCGAATTGGCACCTGAACTTGAATGAACAAGGGAACGAAAGGTTTCCAAAATTTCATGAACATGGGAATTCCAACAACCAAATTGTTTTTAAACAATATAAGATTATTATACAGGTTCTATGAAAGGAACGTGGACCAGATTGATGATTTTCTGGAAAACAATGGCACATGTATCAGAAGTCTTAGAGTTAAGCAGTTATCCTTTCGATGGATTGTTAACGAACTTTTTTAACGAAGTTTTTTAAAAATGATCCAGTTCTTCTAAAGCTAACAAGTGAGCGCCGTAGCATTAAAAATATTGTGCTAAAACAATTCCTACATAATTTTTATTTTAATGTTTTTAGAACTCAAGCGTTTATCTCTAAATAGCCTGGATAAAATGCCAAAACTTACAGATACATTGTTTTCACTGGTAATCCGGCATCTGAGTCGTACTCACTTTGTGGTGACTTTCGAGCTTCCAGTACAATCTGTAGATTACATTACTGTTTAATTTAATTAAAAATAAAATGCACGGGTATTTGATGTGTATTAAGCCTTTTGCTTTGTCATGTAGGTAGTGATGGCAAAAATCGGAAACTAATCGTGATTAATCGCGATTATTCCGATTTTTGTCCAAACGTTTTGAGCGTGATGGGAAACGTTTTATACAAAAATCGAATCGAAAATCGCGATTAATCGCGATTTCTAGAAAACCCGATTTTATGGCAAATATAGCAATTAAAGTTGCTTAAATTGGAAGCCAGTAACCTATTTTCACAGAAAATTACACGAAATGATTTAGTCACATATCGATGGTTACTTTTCGATTGGTGCTTTATGAAAATCGTTATATTAAGATAGGTGCTTTATGACTTTTCTCACAAAACTCAATAGGTGCTATATGACTTTTCTCAGAAATTACGATAGGTGCCATATGAAATTTTGGGGCGAAATGAGATAACCTATAGAAAAAATCCGCGAGAAAATTACGCACATTTTGGTACCAAAATCTCATATCACCCCAAAAATGCTTATGGCACCTATCGTAATTTCTGAGAAAAGTCATATAGCACCTATCTTAATATAACGATTTTCATAAAGCACCAATCGAAAAGTAACCATCGATATTTAGTGTTGTCAAAGTTTTACTTTTCTCAGGTTTTGTAGTCGTTACATGTAGCACTATGAATAAATTTTAAGGAAACTTGATTGATTTTAAGGATATTTTTAAGGAAGTAAAAATCGCAGTTTTTCCGATTTCTAAACGTTTTAAGCACTAATCGAATCGGTTTTTCGATTATCTAAACGATTTTACCAAAAATCGGATCGAAAATCGTTTTGGAATCGCGATTAATCGTTTGCCATCACTACATGTAGGTAACTATGAAAGGACTTGAGTACCTGCTTAATGGAAGTTTTTGCAAGTTTATTGAAAAATTCCCGTTTGATGGTTGGTCCTTTGCTAATGTAACTGCAGTTGAATGGAATGAAATCGAGAGAAAGTTCCGCTCGTTCAACATGGTTTAAATGTAAATAATAAAGCTTGTTGCTTCTTTGATACTAATTTCTTTTCATATTTGTTTTTTGATTATTTAGCTGCTTAAGTGCGCAAATACTACTTTGTCTACATTCATGATATATAATGAACCTGAGAAGTAGCATTGTTTGCTTCTCAAAATCAGATTTCATTATTAGCTTGCTGCTTCAGCAGAGGAGCTATTGCAGATGTCGACGTCCGTGTGTCTGTCTGTCAGTCTGTCTGTCCGTAGACTTCATTTTTAAACCAGGCCTAATTGGCTATAAACCAGGCAAAAGGAACCCTAAACCAGACTAAATGGGTTCGAAACCAGGCTAAATGGGTTCAAAACCAGGCTAAATGGGTTCAAAACCAGGCTAAATGGGTTCAAAACCAGGCTAAATGGGTTCAAAACCAGGCTAAAAGGTTTCGAAAACAGGCTAAACCTGTTCGAAACCAGGCTAATCTTGTTCGAAACCAGGCTAATCTTGTTCGAAACCAGGCTAAACTTGTTCGAAACCATGCTAAACTTGTTCAAAACCAGGCTAATCGTGTTCTAAACCAACCTGGGGGATGAGGGGTTCCCCCCAGGGGAATGTTCTTATTTTTCCTGAATTTCCCACATCATAATTGGTCTACATACTAAATTTCAGCTTAATCCAAGCAAATATAAGGAAATTACCCCTGGGGATGAGGGGTTTCCCCCTGGGGAATGTTCTTATTTTTCCTGAATTTTCCACATCATTATTGGTCTACATACTAAGTTTCAGCTTAATCCAAGCAAATATAAGGAAATTACCCCTGGAGATGAGGGGTTCCCCCTGGGGAATGTTCTTATTTTTCCTGAATTTTCCACATCATTATTGGTCTACATACTAAGTTTCAGCTTAATCCAAGCAAATATAAGGAAATTACCCCTGGGGGATGAGGGGTTCCCCCCTGGGGAATGTTCTTATTTTTCCTGAATTCCCCACATCATTATTGGTCTACATACTAAGTTTCAGCTTAATCCAAGCAAATATAAGGAAATTACCCCTGGGGGATGTTGGGTTTCCCCCAGGGGAATGTTCCTATTTTTCCTGAATTCCCCGCATCATAATTGGTCGACATACTAAGTTTCAGCTGAATCCTAGCAAATTTTGTACTTACCCTAAATAACACCATTATGTACCTAGTAATTGGATGTGACATCATTTGTGTTTCCCTTGTAAGTTTTCTTATCTATCGGAATTTTTTGGTACGCGCCAGAACTTTTTTTATTAGCCTTTGAGATCAACTCTAAAATTCGCCGTTTCAAACCTGGCGTGCCGAGGCGTGCACGTGAATATACTGTGTATTAGGCCTTTTGTTTTGTGATGAAGGTAACTATGGCAGGAATTGTGTAAGTTTTTGCAAGTTTATTGAAAAATTTCCGTTTCATAATTGGTCTCTTGCAAATGAGACTCCAGCTGAATGGAATGAAGTTGAGTGGAAGTTCCGCTCGTTTGACCTGGTTTAAATGTAAATTATAAAACTTTTTGCTTGATTGATACTGATTTCTGTTCACATTTATTTTGATTATTTAGTTTTTGCTGCTTAAGTGCACAAATTCGACGTTGTATACCTTTATGATATAAGGCATGTAAGACGTAGCGTCGATTGCTTCTCAGAATGTTGTTATTATCAAAAACCCACCAAAAATTAATTAAATGCCACTTCAATTGATTCAAGCCAATAATTTTTTTATGATTTTTTTACAATGAAACTAAATTTAATTGTAAGACAACACTATAGAAGTGTTTAAAATATGTTCCTTTGTCAACATAATTTACATTGTATTCTACTAAAATAACATCAAAATTACTAGTACTTACAAAATATTCAGTGCTTTAGATATTCAACAAATCCAAGTAATACAATAATACACAACACAATGGTAAAAAACCATCGTATTGCCTTAATAGTAGTACGTTGATTTCTAATAAAAGCAAATTAATTTTCTTTAGGCAATATTGGCCGTTTACTTAAGTCAACAGTTTGCGTTGGTGGCAAATTGCTTACAATATCCACAAATCCATGTTCTCGTAAGGAATGTGCTTTTACATCCGCCAGCGTTTCAAATCTTTCTGCACAAATTTTGCAAGCTCGTTTTGGCTGTCGATTAAATGCAATTCCATGTTGATCCCGGATATGCGTCTTGAGTGCATTGTATAAATCAGAGTGAAAGGTACAATACTGACACTTGAAAATTGAGCCCTGGAGTTTTTGATTGATATGGATGATCAGAGCAGTGTTTCTCGTGAACATTTTTCCGCAAAGGCACGTATGAGGTATACTGGATTGAGGGTTTGGTCCGTGTAGTTCTGGTGCTGGAGCAGGAACTGGTTTGATCCGATAGCCAATTTTACTAAAAGAGATAAAAATTTATAAGATACTCGCATTTGCCATTAGACCCAAAGCTAAATGCTGTACTGGGTATATAACAAAACTTACTGAATTTGTTCAAAATGTGTAAGGTAATCACTAGTATGGGAAAACGTTTGCTTGCAAATAAAACAAGCAAGTGTACCCTCAGTCACATTTTCCTTCTTTTTCTTCATGTTGGATGACTTCACAGTGCTAACTGTTACAACGTCGTCTATACGCTGATTAGTACAATCATTGACGCTTTTAAGTTTACGCTTAACACCCGTGTCGGAATCACATGGCGTATGTTCCACATAAATTTGATGAGAAGAACACTGTCGCAACATAGAACTGACGTCCTGAGCACTGGCAACTTTAATGAATTGCTGTTGCTTTTTAATTGAGTGAAAACAGTAAGGATCTGCCCAGCAGTTGTTTAGGCGTTGAGAAATTTTTGGACGTTTCATAATAACTGATTTACTTAAACAGAATTTATATTGAAATGAAATATTTTGAATTGAATTGAGAATTTAACTCTTTATACCATAAGAAATCGCACAACTGTCCACCAATATTATATGTTGATCACTGTGATCTCAGGAGCAAAGTTCTGGGCTCATTAAGTTATGTGAAATTCTTGTGATGCGTTCCAAAAATAGTAGTGTCGGTGTCTGTGGTAAGAACAATGGTGCCACAGGTCCCATAAACACAGAGCAGAACCATAAAACTTCCAATAAATATTGTGCCGCATGGGGAGCAGTGTGTAGTGCAAACAGTACAATGTCATTTTCTCGAAGTACTTAATTTTGGCTATAAAGTCTGAATGTGTGTGTAAGCAAACAAGTTTTATGGTGAGGTACAAAAGGATAGAGGCTGGGACAAACCTTTTCTGCAAAACAGTCCTTTCCATTGTTTCTCAGAAATGAACAAACTTATGAAAGAATTTTTCCTTATTTTATAAAACAAAGACTATAAAGCATTTATTGATTTGTCAAATAAAAATAAGGAACATTTTAATAATATTTTTCTCGGAATTTTGAACACGCGCATGCATGCATGAACCTTATTGGGTTTCTGGGTCTGCAATTGCATTTTAAGAAAACATTTACATTACAGTTTACAACTCGAAGGAATAATTTTTTAAAGTAAACAATGTACAGAAACTAGGCATTACAATACTGTAAACATATACAACAAAATATTCCACAGAACAATATTGAATCAACAAATTTTGTGGCTTCGTAGCTACAAACTTTGTGTGGACTAATACCAATAATGTTAAGCAAACATTAATATCTGTGTGGGTATATGCACTAACAATAAAATCATTTATTTATAAATATTTTGGTAATTAGTGCTCAATTGTATTACTGGTACAAAAGTGACTGTTGTTTATTTGCTCACACACGCACATTATAATTTAAGCTACCAAAATGTTCAAGAATTTAAACCAAATGCATGAGACTCTGAGATTGTGTGAATGACTTTATTATCGATGAATCAACATTGTTTCGTTAATGAGCTTTCAAATGTGGCATGCGCACATATTCAGCTTTCATCGTTGTAGCTGCTTATCTGATATTATGAGATTGGTGGTTAATTAACGATAGGGAAAAAGGGAACATGATTCAATGCATATTCAAATGAACATTTTCAAAGTGTGGTTTGAAACAAACGCGTTCAAGAAGCATGTCTCCCGAAATAAAGGACAAATATCGGTTGGTCTACATGACCATGGTGCTTCACGGAGTGGGAACACTGATTCCATGGAACATGTTCATCAATGCTAAAACTGTAAGTCTTCCACTAATGTGCATGTAATCTGATATCCAATTTCCAAACCTCATTTTTTTCCAAAAAATTCACAGTATTTTGAAAACTATAAACTGGGTTATCCAAACGCTCTATGGTACTCGGCAAACTTTTTCCCGTACTTCTTTTGGAGTTCGCAATTGCCCAACGTGCTCTTTGCTTGGCTTAATATTCTATGGCCACAGGGGAAAAGCTCCAGTTTGAAGAAACGAATCTGTTTTGCACTGACTGTTGAATTGCTTGTGTGCGGTTTTACAATGGCTTTGATTCCACTTGACACCGCTAACTCACCAGCAGTTTTCTTTTGGTTGACTATAGTATCCGTGGCCGTCTTTAACAGTAAGAATATTAAAACAGGAAATCTTATGAATTTTTGCCAGCATTTCATTGTAATATTTATCGCTGCTAGTTGCTGCCAGTCTATTTCAAAACTCAATTTACGGGGAGGCATCCAAATTGGGTTATTCAAGTGCAGTGGTCCTTGGCTCGGTACAGTTTGGTTTTAAAATGACATGCCATAAGCTATAACTGTGCACATGAAATCAACTCTTTAAATTTCAGAACATGTGCGGTTTGCTGGTTTCCCTGACTAGCCTACTAATTCTGGCCATTTCGCCTTCTCAGCTAAACTCTGCGCTATTTTATTTTGGCACGGCTACATTTATCATGCTTCTTTGCCTTCTTTCTTATCTAAGGCTACCCTCTCTCAAGTTTTACCAGTTTTGTAACGATGAATCAAACAAGATACCAACTAATAACGAATCTGAGAAATACCGAAACGTAGCCGAATACATTTACGTTTTTAAGCGATGCTGGGTTCAATGCTTTAATGTGTTTATGGTGTTTTTGGTTACTTTCACTTTATTTCCTGCGGTTGTGGCAAATGTTAGAAGACTTGATTCCACATTTCCAATTTCCAATGAGAACTATTTTCCAGAGGTGACTTGCTTCTTAACTTTTAACTTGTTTGCATTTTTGGGCAATTTACTGGCAAGTTGGATTTATTGGGTACGTTCTGTTATGTTTATGTTTAATTGAGTAAAATATGTAAATGTTGCTCTAATTGCATACAAAAATTTACATTATAATGTTTTAGCCCAGTGAAAAATATGTGAGTGTCCCAGTCATTCTCCGTCTGTTGTTCCTTCCCTTCTTTTTGTTCTGTAACTACCACCCGGTTGGCTTTTCACGAGATCAAAACACAGTCTTGTTTGGAGACTGGTTTTACTGGATGGGAAGTGCCCTGCTGGGACTGACCCATGGACATTTCACATCATTGGCTATGACCTATTGTCCAAAGTAAGCCTACTCCGTAAAAGCTTTAAATGAGTCGTCTTTCAACAATGAGTGTAATTCGATTATATTACCTATTTTAGGACAGTACAAAATACTGAACACGTGCAAATGGCTGGTATGCTTGGAGCAGCTTTCCTGGTGTTAGGAGTGTTTGTTGGCGTTAACTTGGCGGTTCTAATGCCTTACTTTGTTGGCACTTTCGCTCATTTTTAATTCATTATATACTAACGAGCTGAATGTAATTTAGTTTTTTCGTGTGTTTATGCAAGTAAACCCTTTGCCATTTGCTGGCACATGGTAGTTTATAGCCAATAAAGAAAATACTAAATCACAATTCTAGCACTAGAGTTTGTTTCATGATTTTTAAACTAGTAAATTTTGTATAGTATTCATGGTATTTAGAGTGGTATAAGCAATAAGGTGGTAGAAGATATTAAATTTTCATCAAGAAATTAGTACGTTCTGATTTTAAAAAACCAAGAGTGAACAATTTGCGTTTAGGTGGGGTTTTTATATTGACTGACCAGTTACAAAAAGAACTTAACAAGAAAGAACAATGGTTGCTGGCTAATTGCCAGCAATTAAATTTATATCAAAAGCATTATCAATCCATCAATTCTAAGAATAAACTTACCAAGAATTTCAACAATTAGTGTTATCAATTTTGTTAAGCTTGTATGAATTCTTTTTATTTCAATCTGGCACTGGCAGTTACAAACCATACCTTGCTAGCATACCGTTTCTTAAGCATTGTACAATTAAATTAGCTAAGAATTTTGAACTCATACATGTCAATTTTAGCAGTTTTGCACAGGAAGAACTAAGCATTCTATATTTCAATCAAGTGGAATGACAATTTATGTATTCAATTACACTTTTAGCAAAAATGGTTTATCTTTGAAACATGAACAACAGGATGAACTTTCACATTACTGTACACGTTTCTCATTTTGTCATTTGTAGAACCTCTCTGTATAAAAGTGTGTTTGTCCAAAATTCATGATATATTTAGACCTGTTGAAGTGTTAAGCTCAAATATGGTTAACTTAGTTTTGCTAATAGGGTTTCAGCAAAGACGACAAAAGTTGCTTGAATCCTTAATAAACTTAAAAAATTTGAAAATGGTTACATTTAACAAAAGTGAACAACCTCAATATTCAACAAGAAACTAAAATTTTTCTATTTTAAAAACAGGCGTGAACAGCAGCACGGCTTTTATACCGACTGAGCCATTAAAAGTGCTAACACAGAAAAACAATGGTTGTTGGCAAATTGCCAGTAATTATTTTTAAATGCATCATAAATTCGTTAAATTCTAAGAATAAGAGTCGTTCTGACATATACCTACAGGAAACGCCGCACATTACCCAAATTGAATACTTTTTCTGATACTAATACCGAGAGAGATTATCAGATTAATTTATTATGAATACATACAGTAATAATTTTTTTTCTTGTGAGATATTTCTAAAACGGGTACAGGTTATTAATATATACCTTATTGAATAAACATACTGCTTACAAGCAGAATCCCTGAAACATGGGAACTAAGTTTTTTGCAAAATTTAAGACTATCATTGTTACTTGCAGTTTTGTTACTAACTTATAACTTTGTATCTCTACACTTGCAAATGTGATGACAATGCAACGACTCCATCAATCCATTTGTTAAGCGTGTATGAAAATTGAATTTCTTGTATTTGAATGTGATAAGTAGAATGTGCCAATTTCTAGCAGTTGTTTTCTATAACGCTGCCAAGCTTAAGTAGTCAACAACTTTGTGGATAATTTTATCTTGGTGATCCGCTTTACTACAACATATTTTACAAAGTTTTAGTTCTGGAAGTGCTTCTAAGTTATCATTAAACGAAAGGTCACTATTTTCAGCAAGCAACTAGTTTTTTCTGATTTTTAAAACAAGAGTGAACAATTTGCGTTTACGTTGGGCTTTTATATTAAATGAGCTGGTAGAAAAAAATAACAATAATACAAAGAACAATGGTTGTTGGCTAATTTCCAGCAATTATGAATCAAGTTGACAACAACAGCATTATTATTTGACTCAATTCTGAGAATAAGTAGGCAACCTTTCACATTACCAGTAATGAATGAGCATGTTTCTTGAAAATAAAACGTAGAAGCCAGAAGCAACAAAAGAAAAAATGCTTTACAGAATACAAAATTAACAGCAAAGAAGTTAAAAACTGAATAAATTGAAATAATCGAAATATTTTCCTTGGGAGAAGTTGCTGAAGCTGCAATTAGTTAGCAATTTTTTCTTAATAGATGGTTGTAACTTACAAGCAGAATCACTGAAATCTAGGATCTCAAGTTTTTGCAAACTTTAGAAAGACCATTGGTAATGGCGGTTAAATAAGCATTGTGCACTTAAATTAGCCAACAATTTTGAATTCATAAATATCACTTTGTCGGTTTTACACAGGAAGAATTGAAACAACCCATCTTTTAACAAATTGGAATTGCAACCTGTGTATTCAATTAGCCTATTAGTATAAATACTGAGTTTGTCCTTGAAAACATGATCGAACAACAGGATGAACCTTGACATTACAGCACACGTTCTTCATTTTGTCATATAGTAGCTATTAGCAATTACTAAGTATCAATCAGCAATATCAAGTTCTATTAAATTTTGGGTGTCCTTTAAAAGAGCTATATATACAGCTACTGAAATGTAAGAAAAAATACCAGATTTACGTATTTAGAAATATTTATTTTTGCTTTAAATCAGTTTGTCATATAAACGAATGTGGAGCTCTGCGTGTGGATAACTAATTTATAGGAATAATAACTTAAAAGCTTTTAAGGTTTCAAAAACTTTGACTAACCATGCCAGCAGCAACATTGCGACAGAACAATAGCTTATATCTTACCCCTTGGATTATTCGAGCATTTAAATTATACCACTTCTCAATCCTCGGGTGGATTCCCCCGTTTGGTATTAACGCACAACTGTTAAAAAGCAAAACGCACCAAATCACAGGCGTACAGTTTACTTTTCAGCGACCGGGATTAAAAACTGTACCTGCTATAATTGCAGCACTTATAATTCTTGTCTGCGTATTGATTTTTTATCTTCATTTAGTACGACAGATTTTTAATACCTCCGAAATACAAATGGACATTATTCAAATTGCTGTTGTTCTGTTTTACACCGCTTGGATTCTAATAACTTGTATTAGTTACTATTATATTTTAACAGATGAAGCATCTCAAACAGCTTTGAACAGTTTCTTTTCGAACTCTACGAATTTCAATTATTCTCAACGCCCAAGGAATCAGTCTGACCCTGCAGGGTTTTTAGTGTTCTACTATGTCCTTGGATTATTAATTTTTGCAATGCCGCTCCCATATCTTCTTTGGTTTTTTGACTTGGAACCGGTTCGCGTAATTTTAAAAGAATATGTTCTAGGTGATCCGCATTACTACAATATTAACCAGATCTTAGTTCTGGAGTTTGGTTCCTTATTTCTGAATGTATTTTTGGTTTTTCTTGGATCCAGAAGCCATGCACCATTAATAATGCTAATAATGTTAGTTTTTCTAGCATCAGAGCGTTACATAGTTACGCTTCAGCAAAATAACTGGCCTGATGAAACCATGAGCTTAACAAGGTACACACATCTTGAAATATTTTTCAGTGTTATTCGCAGATCCCAAGGAGAAGTTGCCTTTGTTACAATTGTCGGTACTCAGGCTTTGTTAACAATGCTTGCATGGTTTTCAATCAATTGCTTTGGTAGATTTTCAATAATTTTAACCATTTTATTCATATGCACTTTTGTTGGAGCCCTGTGTCTAACAGTGTGTTTGTCCAATAGTGCAGCTTCGGTCAGAATACTGTCAAAGCAGTTGATTCAGTACAAGCTGCTTTTATCTCGGTGTAAAAAGGGCTGTGATCAGAGATACTTGTATTTAAGTTGGAAGTCACGTATGCCACTAGCAGTTTGCTGTGGAGACCGCTTTGTGTTTACAAAAGACTCTGTAATGGTATATTTAGACCTGTTAAGCTCAAATATAGCTAACTCTATTTTGCTAATTAGATTTTAGAAGAGATGGCAGATGTTTGAGTGTTAAGAAAGTTTTACTAAAACAATTAAAAAGATTCTTGGATTTGATCAGTTTCGAAACAATGTGTATTTGGTAAACAAATTTATGTCTATGTATATTTGAAAACTTGTCAATGACAAGTGGTTTAAGCCATACTAATCTATGCAGCTTGTAAATAAAACTAGTTTGTTTCCGTTTTTCAAACCACCAAGCGTTTCTAAGATAATTTTGTCAGAATCGCATTTGTGAAAACTGTTGTACTGAGAATGTTAAGAAAGTCATGCCAAGCCACTCTACGTCAACTTTACGAAGACGCTCAAAGTCTACCGAAAGCTATGCCGTATTAGAAACTCTAACTGCAAAGTTAAGTACAGTCATGGGAAATGTCGAGAATCTTCTAAATCTTGCGGAGAACTTAATGGAAAAACGCTGGCTTTGAAGACACATATTGGTCATTGATTTAACCTTGTACAAGTGTGGTGCATCTTGATTGAGTTTAAAACTTTGTAAGAAAGATATTTTTAATGTAATAAAATCACTTTTGGAATAAATATTTTAATCCAGGTGTATTGTAGCATTGCCTGTATCTGTCCAACATCTTGTAAATTCGTTTATCAAGGCAGCTTGTAATAAGTGTTGAAAAATGTTCCACTTTACTTGCTTTGTCAAAGCTATCTATTAAAGGCATCTCTAAAGCCATTAACAACTCTTAGTAACTTCACAACATAAACGTTACATTGCTTTGACAGTTTTTGGGTGGGCGCATAAGTTGTGCAGATAATGCAGCTTGCTTTTACTGAAGAACATTTCAATCCGTGTGGAACGTTTTCTGGTAGATATTGATTTTCTGTAGGAATGTCAGTGTCATTATGTAATCAGTTACCTATTCAATCGATATGAAGTGCATTGGAACATCTTAACGTTACTTGTTAATTTGAATTGCTCCATACACAAATAAGCATTTGGCTTTATTCATTACTGTATGTATATTTCACTCAAATATGTCGCAAAATAAAGCTCTTTATTATAAGTGACCTCTTATCTTAACGTTCAATTGATATGAAAGATCTTGGTAAGCACTCATAGCTTTTCAACTTTTTATGACTAACAGTTATCAAAGGTTTTGCTATTGTTCCGTTACATTTGTTGTTACGAATAGTAACTTACAAACTCCACTTCCCAAAAATGTCAGCTCTTATTGGTTTATTGGAGTGGGTTATGACAATCTTTAATAACGGCATTTGAGTGAATCATTCAAAATAAACATGTCATAAGCAACTATATAAACCAAATTACTGTCCACATAAAGAAAAAAGAAGAAAACCACTTCATACATAGTTTCCAGATTTCTTGAAAAGATGAAAACTAAACAAATGCAAGTAGCGTTTAGATTAGTATTACAGACTACTCTTGTCTTGTCAAGCCAAATAGATTTAAACAACTATTTAGATAATTTTTCTGACTGCCTTATCCAGCTTGTGAATTACAAGAAGATGAACATTTATCCATTTACAGTGCCTTCTGTGGTTTCCGAGTATAGCAGTGTTCCTACAGAAAATTCTACGGTTGCTAGTGTTTACATTTCCAAACGCTTGGTGGAACGAATATTTTATAATGGATCAAATCAAATAGTGGAAAAGTCTGAATACCCTAAGCGGGATATATTAACGCATACTAAGCGATTGGTTTGCACAGTTCAGTTCTTTCTATTTCCTCCTATAAATTACAAATCTGGATTTGTTCAGTATAACAACATTAGCAAAACTAACGTTCTGGTAATACCCAGTGCATTTATCAATTTTGGAAAATATCAACCAAAATACGATTTGAAGAGTACATATTTCTATCAAGCCGAACCTCATCAAACTTATTGTGTGTTACTGTTGCCTAGCAACTACACTGTAAATCAAACCATTGTAGATTTGCCGTGGGTGCAGTTATACAGTTATCTTCTAAATGACCATTACAAACATAAATTTCAATTTCACGCCGATCTATTTGTTATTCAAACCATGGAAGTGCTTACTAAAGTTAAACTCACAAACGCCTGGTTTTTGTGTAGATTTTGTAATATTTGCGTTCCATTTCATCCTGTTTACATTGATCGTTCAAAACTAAAGACTCATCG
The DNA here is from genome assembly GCA_029691765.1 of Entomobrya proxima. Taxonomy (NCBI): domain Eukaryota; kingdom Metazoa; phylum Arthropoda; class Collembola; order Entomobryomorpha; family Entomobryidae; genus Entomobrya; species Entomobrya proxima. Next base: position 40,312,603 of record CM056169.1, on the reverse strand, counting down.
GTCAGTTTTCAATCATTTAAAACTCTATAAGACGTCAGGTGGAACCACCTCAACGTTTTGGTCTATCTGGATGCCCTGGTCAGATACTTGGACTAATAAATCATTCACAAGTTTTCTGGAAGGGCACCACAGATATAGATTATATTTCAAGAAATCGGATATGCATTCAAGTGACTTAAAATTTGGAGTTACCTATTTGAATCAAGCACTAACAGCTATGTTTATGAACAACTACACTTACATAAACAAATATGTATCAGAACTACTAAATCGTACAGACAATTTTCCCTGCAGATCATCGATGCCTACAAATTTTGAACAGATTTTACCCACACTACAGTATACCGAATTGCCTTTGCATGATTTTCTAGTTCCTGAAGAATTCCATCCATTCCGCTTTCTTGCCTGTGGTGGTCCAACACGCTACACAAATGCAATTTCATATAAAACTTTCTATAGTGCATTTGATACATGGACATGGCTTTTGATTTTATTGATGTACTTTGTTTCACTAGTAATTTTAAACAATGGTATTGGGTTGAGCAAGTTTTCTATGGAAATTATATTTTCAAGCTATGGACTGCTACTTGAACAAACCCGTAGCCACATTTTGAAACTTGGTGGCAGTATGCAACATCTTATTTTGTATGGTAGTCTATTATTTGCCGGGCTTTTGCTGAGTAATACATACAAAGGTGAAAACATAACAAAATTAACGCTACCTCCCAAAGTTCTACCATATGAAAAATTGCAAGATTTGATTAAAAATAACTTTACACTATATCGCCAGCCAAATTATTATGATAGTTTAGAATGGAGTCTAAATATTACTTCGCCTCCTATTTTAACTGAACAAACAGCAGCTGAGTTGTTGGGAATGACCAAGGAAATAAATACGTCGTTAGTGTTTGGTTACTTAAAAGTCTGTCGAGAAGACAAAGGAATTGCAGTGTTTGAATCAGAAGGAACTTTATTTGAACGTGCGGCTGAGTTACGTAATTTATCACATTTGGATTTTGAAGATGTTAATGTTGGAACCGAAATATACTCTGGGATTTGGAGGGGACTCAAAATTTTCAACAACGTAGACCCAAGCATTCCTGCACGCGTTAAGAGACTTGACGAAACAGGCATTATACGAGAGTGGCTTATGTTTTGGGCAAGAAGAATTGTTTTGGTAGGCTGGCCGGGTAGTGAACACTGGGCAGCGAATGAGCAGGAACTTAAACTTATTCAGGCTCGATACAGAATTAAAAAGGATTGGAAAACGACCATGGTGCTTAAAGGAAATATTTTGAGTTTGTTTTCGCTTCTTATCATTGGTTATCTGTTATCGTTAAGGGAATATTTCAGTCGACCCTCAAAAAAACATTTGTTCACCCTCATTTTATCATGCCTCATCCTTGCGTGTCAAAATATTAATCATCATTGGCCCTTTAATGATTTTTTGAGGATAAAGTATTATTTTTGTCAATTTCTTCAAAAAATTACGGCACAGCCTTATATTTAATTTTTTGAAAGACTTTCATTCAAACCTTTTAGCAGGCTTTGGTGGCAACTCTGATTTGTCCTGATGTACTGCTATAACAGTAATGCGGTAGCAAAATATAAGTTTAGGATCAGTTCCAAAAACATTAAAAAATCTTTGGTTATAGCACAATAAGACTGTGTAGTTCGTATTTTGTTCCTTCGTCAGCATAGCAGTAACTTGTCACTTCACTATTTTAAGACTGACTATCTTTCCTTTTCTCCAGTCGCTCTTAACTTTTTCCTCGGAAAATGAAACTTCGCACCATAATTGCCGTTTCATCGGAAAAAGAACTACACGCTTTTGTTTTGATTCTGAGTTAGTGCTGCTGCTCAGACTGGTCCTTGCGCAGATTTTTTATGCAAAAACTGATTGCAAGATTTAAAAAAGTGTGCTTGGTATCGAAATATACCAATGTAAGATTCCATTTCCGGATTATTTTACGATGAAGACATAGTCAAAGGCCCTTACACAACAAATTTCTGTGTATTTATGTTATTGTAATTCTGTAATGAAATCTTTTAAAAAATCTGACCAATGGTCAACCTATGTATAGATCCTAGTAAGCAATAATCAAGGTCATACAATGGTCATACATGCTTTGCAAACATATACAAAACTGAAAAACCCTGATGTACATGCATTTTATACGTTTGAGCACTAAATAATTGTTTACCCTCAAAAAATCATTAAAGGGCCAATGATGATTAATATTTTGACACGAAAGGATGAGGCATGATAATTAGAGGATGCTTTAATGATTATTTAAGGATAAAAAATTACATGCCTATCGTTAATCAGTTTGTTCATAGAGCGGTTGGTTAAATCCTTAGTAACAAAATGTTCGAATGTCTAGCCTTAAAAAGTACAATATCACAGGCTAAAAAATCTAAAATCTGTACTCAGTCAGTACTTTTATTGGAGTGGACATAATAAATATTTATTTCTTGCCTTGTAACTTTCCTGTAAATACTATAAACCATAAAACAGTTATAAACCGAGTGTTACCATTCATTGAATGTTTTTGATATCGTTTATTGTAATGTACATATTTTGTAGTGATATTTGGTGTGCTCTGAGTTATTAATTTTCCACACACTTATTCTTCGTCAGTGATCAATGTGTTGCATGAGTTTCTAAAATTATACCTACCACTGCTGGTATTCACTGGTTCAACAAACTCATAACCTTAGCCATTGTCTGCGTCTAATGGTCTATATATATGTAAAATGCAGTATATGCAGTTGAATACGGAATCAATGTTAAATATTACGCATTAGTAAAACAGCAACAAATTACAAATTCCAGTTCAATATATACATAATACATCCAATATGTAACCAGAAATCATTTTCAAATTTGGTTTATTTTCACATCAATCATAATAGTTAAAAACGTGCATGAAGCATAAAACTCAAATATCAAAAAATTACGTCAAAACTTTTAAGATAATCAAATAATATATTGCATACCCGTTTATTGAAAACGATATTACTAAACGGTGCCGGCTTCGGTTTACCTCGGTTTGTCGAAGCCGTATATTTTCAGTTTACGTTTGTGCGTTTTGCTACAACTTTCATTTTATTCTTCGGGGTTTAAAATTACTCGGAGACACTGGCACTTCTACGATTTCATGAATCTTCGTACAATTTATGGGGTCGTCTTCTTTCATGTATGTTCAAACGTTTCCAAATACACGTCTAAAAGCAACACTTTCTTTAGAAACAATCGCTCTTTCAAGAAACTAAAGCTACCAATGTCCATTGAGCTACTGTACACTTATTTGCTGGAGTGTTTTCTACGATTTAAAGCATTTTATATATTTTTCATGTAACTTTCTGACATAGTTATGGGCCAACCTTGCCGCATAGAACGATGAAAAGTTGTGAAAAAACAGATAATTGGGATTTTTGAACATGCCTTTGTCCAAATCTTTCCAAACAACTTTTTCTATATTTCATCGAGATACGTTGCATTATTTAGTTATTGAAATTTGATTGGATTTACCTTTCTTCTTGATGAAAAAATTGTGTTTCATAAACAATGCTGATTTCAGGTTTTCGATTCCGCAGACAATTCGTGGCGTAATTTTTCTAAATGCCCTTGCCGAGCAGGTTTTTTGGTGAAAATGGATCACGTTATAAGCATACAACTCTAAAACGTTGATCATCATTGTCACCAACGTGATTTCAAACTTTTCTTGCTACATATATGCTTGGAAAGCTAAAATTTGTGTTTTCTTACTTCCAGTGACACCAGCTCAGGCATTTGGGTAAAAATACAAATTAAGGCACACATAACAAAATTAAAATGCATGTCCTATAAGACCATGCCGTTGAAAATTGGGTACAAGGACAAATAATATGATTTTTCGAGCAGTAAAAGGAGGTAAACCCAAGCCGGCGGCCCAGTACTCCAAAAAACCAGAGTTTTATGCTGATCATGTTAACATCACAACATCAGTCAGTCAAACGCTGTGTGATCCGTTTCAACCAAAAGACATTTGTTCCAGAAGTTTCCCACCCAGTAATTTAAAATTATACGTGTTTTAAAAACATTTTATTTTTGTTTCTTAATGAGAAAGATTTACGTAAAGCGTGTTTATATAAAACTAGAGTTTTCTAGTATATGAGCGTATAGTTCTGTAGTTCCCACAGTTTTTTCCTTTTTGCGTGTAATCTCCAATTTCCAGTAATTTGTACTTCCATACTTATTGCATATAATTTTTATTGTAATACAATTTTGGCATTAATTCGGTAATCTACTGTTGGAATTAGAGTATCATTATTATTTTCAGAATAAACTTGTTTTGAAGCACACATATGTGTTTTGCATCACATTTTTGATTTAGTTTTCATTGAAACTCAAGAACCATTGAGATTCAAAATGACAGCCGTAAACTTTAACAGTTCTGGTGTCAATGTTTGTAAGGTATATACGGTAACTATGAGGAATCTCTGGAGTTGGTAAGATGCGTAGTTGACAGCGTACAAGTTTAGGTTTCAGTTGTATGGAGAGTTCAGTGGTTCAGAGAAGGTGACAAGTGAGGAGGATAAGGGATGAGGCTATGCTATACGTGTGTACATAATACTTCAGAATGTTTGAAGTCAAATGTAGACATGAGAAAAGGTGAAGAGAGATTTGTGTGCATGAAAGAAGGAGAGATTTTTCATTCATCTTCTATACGCAGCCTAGAGCACTAGATAGTAGTAGCAGTAAAATATCAGCTTTGTAGTTATATTATTTTGCCTTGTACAGATTTGGTAGATTGATTGATTGATTGTTTCGGAATTCTAATTTGAAATAAAGCTGTAGATATTAAGCTTGCAAATTCTGTGTGCGTACTAAATAATCATTAACCATATTAGCTTGTGAAGTGCACACCAGAAGGAAGATCTTGGAACCGTTGCGATAAGTTGGAGCAAAGCATCTTGTCATCATACCACCACCTAAAGGCATTGTAAGATAGAATTGGTTCAATTAAAGCATTTAATTCTTTCTGATGCAATTATAACACATTCATAAGTGGCTATAAAGGGGTAAACAGGCCATAGTGCTTATTGGAAACTTGATATACCCCTTGCATGGCGGATTAAGCTGTTATTCTGGGTTAGTGTAGTGCTAAATTGGTTGATGGTAAAAAAGGAAAGGCAATTGGCAATGCATGTAGTGGGTGCGGATGCATAAAGTGAATCACGTTTGAAGTGGTTCATCATCATGCACCCACAGCATTTATTCGGCAACAGGTATAATATCGTAGAATGTTGCGATGAAATACCTAGTTACTTTCATGCTAGCATTGTGATTAGCATTTTTAAACATACACATACATGCACAGTAGACTTTTAATGAGTTTTTAATCAATTTTATCGATTTTTAAAGCATAATAACAGTAAAACCAAGCAAATAGTCATTTTATTGCAGAGATCAGCAGAGAAGTATAATATTATGAGAATTTTGCCAGTTTTAATTTGATAAGTAGGATATTTTCGTGAAAGCAATATAATGTTGAGACAGTAAAAAAATGAGCATGCATGAAGAGTGAAAAGCGGTTTTTAGTTGTTTTGATGAGATTTTAGTAACTTTACGGTTAGAAAATTGTCAAAATTTTAACAAAGCAATATGGCGCTCATGATTATGCTCACGGAAAATTACTAAAAACGTCATCAGTCTTAGCTTTACACGAAACAAACCTACAGACCTGCATATAATTAAAGTACGTCAATATCGTTTCTAGTACAAGGAGATTTTAGTAATAACTACTACGCTACTACTTTTAGTTTGTTCAAAGGTGCACTAGAGTACCACAGGGCAGGAAAATAAAAAGATTTTAACAAAGGAAGCCTAAACTTAGATTCTTATAAGGCATATATGCATGCATCATATAATTAAGGTATATACAGACAAATGCATATTATGCGCTTACATTTTCCTGCTTAAAGTATATTTGCATGAATGGTTGTGGGATGCTAAAATAAGTGATTAATGCCAAAAAAGAATGAACAGCCGTCAGTAAATAAACCAATATCACCTAAAAAGACAAGAGCTGGGAATACTTATGATGGAAAACCTGTAATCAAGAAGAAACGTACACCTACCGCTAAAGTACCTACAGAGTCAACAGCAAAGCAAAGTAGTTCTGGTTCGTGTAGTAACATCACGTTTGAATTGGGTAACACTACACACAATCAGGACTACCTAGCAAACTCACCACCAGGTACAAGCTCAACAGCAGGAGATACGGATTCTATTTCAACTGAAGAGGTTTACCAAAATACTGACAGCGACTCATCAACTGATACATTCATCGACGCTAGTGAGAATACTGAGAATAGTTCAGTGGATCACAAAAGTGGAGAAGGAGTCTTCACATTTGGACGACCCCCCTCCCCACAAACAAAAAACACAATGGATGAGCAACAAGTGAGGAATTTGATAAAGGCGGAAGTTCAAGCTGCACAGCAAAAATTCAAAGATGAGCAAGAAAAAGCAATAGGAAAATTAGTGAAGGCAATCGAAGCCCAAACTATCGCATTGCAAAATGCAAATACTGCAGCAGAGCTTTCAAAAGCCCTCAAAGGATTGAAACTTCCAACCGCAAATTCAAATATTACAGCACCAAAATTCAACCCGAAGAAAATGTCAACAGAAACTTACATCACGAATTTGGAAACTTTTTTCCAAAGCATGGCCTACGATAAATCACAGTATGTGGCACTGACCAGAGAGGTCCTACCCGATGATGCCAAAGCCTGGTACGATCACAATAAGCCAACCTTCAAGGATTGGGATACTTTCAAAGCAGCTCTAAAGATAAAATACGGAGGTTGGGCAGAACTCAATGAGAGACAAAACAATCTTCACAAGAGGGAACAGCAACTAAATGAGCCCACAGAGAAATTTGTTTACGAGATTATTGAGTTGTCAAAGGATTGCTACCCGAAGGATGATGCCAAAAATCACGTGTACCGAGCACAGTCTTGCCTGCACCCAACACTACGTGCAGCCATAGGAATGAAGATGTTTGACAACGTAGATGAACTCGTCAGTACGTGTAAGCAAGCCACATTGACAATTGATGCAGTGGATAAATTAGAGAAAAAGGGCCATACCATTCCTCCCATGAGAGCTGGAGATCGTCCAAAGCAGTCTACAGAAAAAGATACCAACACAAAGACAGTGGCTGGCAGCAGCGGAAGTCAAACTGAGGATTCAGTACGTGGCCGTGGCTACAGAGGAAGAATTAGAGGATTTAACCGGGGAAGATTTCAGTCGAGAGGAGCTTATGCAGCTTCAACCGGAAGCAAGAGAGACGATGAACAGCCGTCCACATCCAGTCAGTTCCAGAGAGGCGGATTTAGAGGAAGAGAAAATCGACATGTATACCCCTTGCATGTTGCTGTTTGCAACAATACGACAGGGATTGGTACCTTCGTGAATATTCTACCGAGGGCAGTTTCTACTTTGAACAATTGGACTTAAAAATAATTAGAGAAATCATTCTACTTTGTGATCAATACAAATACCATGTTGGAGTTTTATATCTGCTGACCATATTTGGCTTGAAAGCCTGGATGAAAAATTGTCCTGCGTATGATCTCAAAATTGCGTTAAATTTTTGAATGGTTTTTTAGGAGTTTTTTCAGTCCTGGGATTTATTCGGATTGTCCCCACTTTTATGGATTTGTATGGAAGAGAACATGGTTTCTATGATAGCGTTTGTGTTCCGGATGGAGCAACACAGACAAATGTTTTCTGGACGTAAGAAAGTATAATTATTCTTATCAGCAATAAACTTTACAACTGACTTTTGTCCTTTTCTATTTCAGAATGTTGTTTGTAGTTTCAAAAGCTTGGGAATTTGAAGATACAATTTTTATTGTGCTGAGAAAAAAACCTCTTATATTTTTGCAATGGTACCATCATCTGGGAAGTTTCTTTGTTTGTTGGACCGTTGGTAATATTTGATAGGTACAAGAGTGTAATAAGCAAATATTGTGTTTTTAATCATTTGGTATTTATTTATCAGCGCCTTTCATGGAGCCCATTGTTAGATGGTTTATTTTGATGAACTATTTTGTGCATAGCATTATGTACCCGTATTTTGTACTAAAGGTAGGAACATAATGTTAAAATCAAACAGTATTCCAGTTAGTAGAGTTTGTTTACATATTTGATTCTGTAGTCAATGGGGATAAATGTTCCAAGGCTTTTGGCGAGTACAATCACTTCACTCCAATTTACTCAGATGATAGTTGGACTTGGAGTGAATTTAGCCTCGTTATACCTGCAGAGTAAAGATTGATACACTTTAGGTGGTGTAAATGTGCATATTTGTTTGTTGCTAATTTATTTTGTTGTTGTAGAAACCGGACACTATTGCTTTAGAAAAACCACAAGCTATTATGCCGTTTCAATTTTGTACGGCTCGTTCATCTTGCTCTTTGGAAATCGGCTGTACAACTCAATAAGAAAATCAAACTCTTCCAAGAAGAAGAAGCAAGCTTAGAACTGACTGACCTGACTACCTTTACTGACTTAAAACATGCTAGATAGATTAAAATAAAATTTATTGTTCTGTCTATTGTGATAGTAATGTACTTTTAAAAATGTAAATGTGGTTAGGTATGTAGCTAATCAATTGACACTTAGAAATTCCGAAATTATATAAATTATATACGACTAACAAGGCAAAATATAATTGGGTAACAGCAAAGGCATATTGTCGTACCTCTCCCGAGCTTAAGATAAAATTTGGAAGTAATTTTTTTGAAAGAGCAACGCTAACAATAATGCTGGATTTTTGTTTGTCACAAGCAGTTTCTTTAATTTGAATGGGAAAGTAGGTAGGGTATGAAGTACCAATAACACATTATGCATTAATCTTGACTTCGCACAATCCTTGTATTTGTAGAGTTTGCATTTAGAAAAAGTATATTATTGGAAGATACTACAATTTACGTCATCTGAATAGAACCAAAACAAGGTAGTTAACTGATGTCAAGTTGACATGTCTAAATGGCAAACACTTTAAATTTGAAGTAAACTATCAGAAAGTAATTAATAAAAGTTCGCAAATATACTTTACTTTTCATGCCCTAATATCTTTATAACTGGTATTTTTACTAGATACTTATGCTTTTACGTATATGATTAGGTAACATAGACTGGAATGTTTTTTGATATTATTAGTACAGCCGGAAAGAACATTGCTTTCTTTTACTCTCCTTTCTTCAAGTTGACTTTTGTTAACAGGCTCTTTTAAAAACAGGCTACCTAAGTCTACAACCCTTTCCAATTGTACCAATAGTTGGTATAATTTCTACCATTCAGGCAGACAAATCCGCATGTAGCACCAACGTCAATTTTGTACCTGCTTTTTTATATTTTGCTTGATTTTTATTATAGATTGGTGGTTATTTAAGGGATAAAACATGATATTATTTAAAATAAACTTTTAATCTGTATTGCATGCAATCATTATGGAAAATAATACATGTTTATTCTAGTTTGAATATGGAATACAAATATTGAATAAAGAGAATAGGCACTCAAAGTAATATTTTTTTTTTGTAAATGATTTGGTAAATTTATCAACACAAATACAGTCTGTGTCAATTGAAAGGGGCCAAACCAAAAAAGTTGAATAACTTTTCCTGAAGTCTATCGTTTGATCTGATTTTGCTACACATGAATCCTGATACTATTACAACTATTATCACAAAGTTTCATGAAAATCGTACATGCTATAGCAAAAGTAGGGAAAAATTCGAAAAAATCAAGTGTCTCAAAACCAAGGGGCCACCATAAGGTATTATAAGTAATTGGTGCCGTACACACTTAGAATCAATTTTGTGTGAGTGGAGTCAGGAAATGAAGGTTGTTAGACAAGTTTTTGATTCCGCAAAGCGGAATAAACAAGCTTAGGAAAACCCTTTTTTTCATATATAACTTTCGTGCATAATTTGTGACAATATCTCCCTCTAAAATCCCAGAACCAATACCCAAAGTCCCAAAAATGGTTCTAGCTACTTCAACGTGATCTTATTGTGTTCAAACGGTGTGTATTATAGCAATTTGAAACTTATTCGGACTTAATTGTAGATATAGAACTGATAATACGTTACTACAATATGTCACTCGGGAGGATTTGGCTTCGTTATGCATATACATTGTGAGCAATATTGATATTTTAAAAGTAAACTTGACTTCAAAATCATAAATAATGTTCAAAGTTGGTAGAAAATCGTGTTTATACGCCAAAAACCGCAAAGCAGTATAGTCTTATACTTATACTTCAGGTCACTCCCATGGTAACATGCGGATACCGGGTTTCTTTACGTGACAACAAAACTTCTCTGTGACGCTGACGTCAAATATATTTATCTAATGTGTAATATGGTTAAATATGAGCACACTGATAAATTTCTTGTCTCATTTGATCTTAATTTTATTTGCTGGGGTATTCTACGGGTGCCCAAGAGGCTTCGGTCAATTGACAAGCTTAAGCAAAGTTAAATATAGCCATGTTACTGAGAAAGGTTGGTAAGTTATTGCACCTAAACTACTATAGAACAAAGATAACCTGCTGTTAATCTTGATACAACATCAAACACAACAGCACAATTCTAAATTTAGAAGTTTTTTGATAAGTGAATTAAAGATTCTTTACATTACGTGACCATGAGCACCTAATGTACCTAACAAATTGCACATGGCTTCAAAGAAAATGCATTTTTAGGATAATATAGATAATCAGTATATCAAACTGAGGTAGCTAGAACCATTTTTGGGACTTTGGGTATTGGTTCTGGGATTTTAGAGGGAGATATTGTCACAAATTATGCACGAAAGTTATATATGAAAAAATGGGTTTTCCTAAGCTTGTTTATTCCGCTTTGCGGAATCAAAAACGTGTCTAACAACCTTCATTTCCTGACTCCACTCACACAAAATTGATTCTAAGTGTGTACGGCACCAATTACTTATAATACCTTATGGTGGCCCCTTGGTTTTGAGACACTTGATTTTTTCGAATTTTTCCCTACTTTTGCTATAGCATGTACGATTTTCATGAAACTTTGTGATAATAGTTGTAATAGTATCAGGATTCATGTGTAGCAAAATCAGATCAAACGATAGACTTCAGGAAAAGTTATTCAACTTTTTTGGTTTGGCCCCTTTCAATTGACACAGACTGTAGCTTAGAATTTCAAGTGGTAGTCATTACTACAAAATGAATTTCTTTTAACATGACATTCAAAATGGCATGGCTTTATAGGCAGTAGTGTTTACAAATATATACACGCACAAAATTTAAAACAAACCAACATTACCGTATCGGTATTGCACAATATTTTAGTTTAGAAAGTAGATACAATTTCATTTTAATGACTGGCATAAAAATCGATTAGAAGCGGATCTGAAATTATGTAAACTACAATAAGGCTTGTACCATAATTCCTCGGACAAACCTTAAGTTTGTTGTTTTGCTAATAAAACCAAAGTTTTGTGATTAAACCTGGGCATCATAAGAAAGCTCAAACAGTGTACTATCTTATAAAAGTAGTTTTAAACCTATGCAGCATATCGTATTTTGTACCGAATGCTAAGAGTTTTTGCAACTCAGGTTGTCATTTTTCGAAAATGAATTTTTAGAAAAAATGGACGTGTTTCATGCACTATGAAAGTTTTTCAGTAGCATCTGGGCATTTGACTTGGTGCTTGTTTTGAAGCCTGTTTATTGATCTTCAAAATAAGTGCTAATGTTTTAAATTCCAACCGTATATGCAAACATGCCGCCTAAGTGTTTACAAAACATCACGAAAATTACAACAAATTAACATCATAAAAACCCCAGCTAAAAATTTGTATAAGCAAAAGGATTCATCAAAGTAGCAATGCACGGTCTAAAAGAGCAAAAAACGTTCTTCCAAACCTGGGATAACATAACTGATGAAAACATAAGATGTAGAAATGGGAGCTCTTCTTAATTTGGGTATGATATATGACGCAATTTTTTAGCTTGAAACGGGATGTTCAAAAAGTTCATTAAAATTAAATGCCTGTAACTTTATCGTATCGTTGCAGAAATTATCCACTTATAGCTTGTTTTAAAGCCTGAGGTTTTTAGAGTATTCGACAGTTATACTGGCATCTGAAAGCAAGTTCCAGTAGGAATGCCAGTTTGAAGATAAAAACCCACGGTTTAAAAAGTCGAATAACGGGACGTTGACACGTGATTATAAAAATGCATGTAAATTAGGCAAATAAAGTGCTCGTGCCAAATTATATTTTTTTCTAGAAACTACACATATGAGCCTCTTTTTTAGAACAATGCATGCAATTAATTTGTGTTTCCTTGTTTGTGTTAAAACAAAGTGAAATTTGTCCGAGGATATATGGTACAAGCCTTAAATGCACCTTCTACAAATGTTAAGTTCTAATACAAGTTGGCAACAAAATCTAACGTTTCAAATGCACGTTTCATTTTTTCTTCACCAGAAAACCGCCAGTGAATAAGAACTTCAAAAATTATTTTGCACAACGTGCGCAATACGACTTTGTATCTACTAATAAAACAGTTTAAGTTTACTTAATAAATAGATAGTAATAGGTAAATACTCATTTGCAACAATTGTGGTTGATATTCTAGGTAATCACACAGATACAAAATATCTGCAATGCTAATTATTTTATCATAAAATGTGTATATACGTGCTATATATCCAGAATCGTAATTAGAAGCAACCAAAATCACTTATTATATGGATGACACAAATAAAGTTATTTCTTATATAAAGTATAGTTATAATTATTTTATCCTACTTTCGGTAAATTGAAATGATTTTCTGCTGGTAACAGTTAACTTTTATTACATCGCAATTCGCAAACCTGTTAAAATAAGCTATGTAGTAGCCCCAATATGTTCAAAATTGATTTGTAAACCTACAATGCTTAACCAACGTAGCCAATCAATTTGGGGAATATGTTTTTTTTGCATGTCAAAAGATTTGTAAAGTAAATACGATTATAGTGCACGAAGGCAGTTAGGGAATTACTTATGCGGCTGTCTTCGTCCAAATGTTTTTATTGCACCATAAATTATTATTCTGTCATTTTTGCTAGCCCACGTGTATGTGTGTCCCACAATTTTTAACGAATTAATTTTTAAAGTTGTGACAATGAACTATTCATACATCAATTTGCTCTTCTGGCCTGGTGGAATTTTCCTGAATATTCTATGCGCAGGATTTAACATAACGTAATAAAATTTGCTTTTGCTGGTTACAAATGACAGTTTAAACCATATCTTTGTGCAAACACAGAGGCCTTCCCAATTCTCGAATAAGAATATTAAGCAGGCAACGGCTATTCCGGTTAACAGAACTGTAAATATTACAACAATGTTACCGTTCATACTAGCACTTTTCACTGTTTGAATATTCTCTCCAATTTTAAATTCTCCAATGATGTTGGTCCACCAAGAGACAATGCCAGACTGTGTTATGCTTTGTAAACGTCTATATATAGTGAAGGGATAGTGACCTTTTAGCAGAAGCCCAACATGCAGAATAATATATGGCGTTTTGCCAATATCAACATGCTTTTGTGACAACTGAACTTTACGTGCGTAATCGTAACAAAGATACTCTGGTAAAACCAGTGCAACTTTTTTGCAATCCTCCAATTCTTCCAGTAAAATCTTTTGCTCTTTTTGCTGCACGTCCTGTTTTAGTAATTCTTCAAAATCTGGGTTTATAAAAAACATTCCATCTTTCTGCATGTTGCCATGATTGGGATCAATAACATACGTAAGATTATTTTTAAAGGGCTCTATCACAAAACGAGTAATAGCTTTGTGAAGAGTTGTGTTATGAGATAGCATGGATAAATTATGATACTCAGGTAGACCATCAATTTCTTTAGCATTGGGAAACCACTGAAAGTAGGTTATTTCAGAAATGACCTGTATTCTACTCTTAAATTCAATCCTATGGTTTCCAAGTAAATATTGAGCTCCACTTACAGCGGCAGATACATTTACAAGGCCATATCGTATTCTGTTAGTTCGAACATAAATAGAAAATTTGTCTTCAAGCAACTCCTCAATATATTTATACGGCGCTTTTAACAGCTATCATGTTGTACACATTGGTGTTCTTGTATGCATTGCTTAGCACATTACCTATCAGCAAAACTGATGCAAGTATCCATCGCGTTCTTTTAATGATTAACGTACCATGTTTGAACGGGTCACCTTGCTCTACTAGTACTTTAACTGTAGCAAATAATTTAGTGAAGAACTCCTTGAAACAAAAGACGGGCCAGTTTGCATTGTCTGACATAAAAGTGAGAATTGCAGGTACCAAAGCCAAATAAAACACTCCAATAAAAATCCATATATTTTGGTCAAACGCGCTTAATATCTCTTCAAACGGCAGATTTGTAGTTCCACGATTTCCACAGCTAACAAATCTGAGAGTGCTAAGTTTATCATGAAATGTTATCGGATAACCCCAAAACGTTGCGTTTCTAAGATGAACTGGTGCATCAAAAAGCAATCGAAAAGGATTGGCTTTGGTATATTCTTGTTTACCTTCTAATGGTTTCCCATTCTTGCATACAAATACCTGAGACTGTTTTCTATTCTTGCTACTAAGTGTAAAGTTTTGAAAGACACTCATGAGTGCATATGCAAACATTTCATACAGGGTTTTTTGCTTGTTTGCCTGTAAAAATAAACGACTATTCATGTAATCAAAGCCGTTGTTACATTTCATGAAGTAATTTTTGAGGGCATGATTACCTGTCTCCAAATAATCAAGTGCAAACTCTAGCTGCGAATTTTGAGGCACTGATGCCTTAAGAGCTAAAACTTGGTAAAACACATTATGCCAATTATCTACAGAAAATTTGTTTTGAAGCATGAAGGACGGACAAGAATGACAGACGTGTATTAAATTAAGCATTGTTACTAGAGTAATACTACCGACCATGGATTTGTGATCGCCAAGCTGAACAACCTTTGCAACTATATATAATCCCGGCTCTATGTCACGTTTTGCCCAACTCAAACGTTGTGCTTTTTGCCCTTTGTTGATCCATCCGTAAAGGGTTTCTGGTCTCCGAAAGTCCATGCCAAAAAATCTTGCCACAATATTTATATGCGGAACAAGTATACAGTAGGCTTGGTTTATATACGTATTTTCGCACCGGTTGCTAAATATATAGGAGTGTACATCAAGCTGAAGCAGGTACTCCGGCATCAGCAAGTCAAAATTTACATCATATGTCCATGGTTTTAAGTTCATGGAAAACTTTGAAAAGTCTATGTTAAGACAATGTTGCAATTTGCCAGTGTCACTTGGTACAAAGTACTTTTCTGAAAATGGACAAGAAAAGTTTTGCCAATAAAAATTTCCTTTATGAACTTCTGATCCTCTGGAACTTAAAAAGAGTTCCACTTTGGATATGTTGTCCCATCGAAGGGCCGCTACAGGTTGTCTTAATAAAATGGGATATTCAATATTTGGTAGGTTTACCCTTTTGAAATTGTTAACAACAATAAGGTTACGGTTTAAAGCAAGCGGACGTATAATATTGTTGAGGTTTAACACAGTTGGAATATTTTTTCGATCATTGTCTTGCTTAAATATTTCCCAAACTCCACGTAGGAAATCTCGATTATGAGTATAGTAATATGAAACAATCCTAATGTTTAAAAACTCAGCCTGGGATATATTTTTTTCCAAAAAATTAATTTTGTAAAACGAAATTGTGTAGTGAAAATCTGTATAATTTTTTTCAGCTCTAGCATTTACTAAAACATAAAATATTGCAAAGTGAACTATGAAAGGTTTTTCGGATAGCATATTTACTCCACAGCGTAAAGTTCTACCTGACGCATTGAATAATTCTTCAAAAAATGATATAGCTATCGTGTCTTTTTGAGGTGATTTGGTTGGCTTCATATTAATTTAATTTAGGACAATATTGTATGTTCCATTGATTTTTGTTGACATTGTGAAGGTGTGGTCAACGTTTTGGTTTCTGTTATAAAAAATTAAAGTTATAGGTGACTTGTCTGTGTAGTTCATATGACATGTATTTTCACGTAAAAATTTAACATCCATATGTATTGATAAGAACCATTCAAATGAATTAACTTTTAGTTCTGTAATTTTACAAGTTGAGTAGAGAAATGAGTTGAAGAAATCTAAATCGTTCCGTTAACTTATCAAACGACAAGTGGCCATCATTAATTGTGTAGATGGTTAACGTAATTTTGCATATCCCTTTTTATATTTCCGTACACCCCGCCGGCATGATGCTAGAACATCTCCTGCTACGCACACAAGCCTTACCACTATGTTTAACGCCTAGCAGGCATTGTTCTAGCACAGCGACGGCGTGGTCTACGGAAATTGGAAAAGGAGTAGTTATTTTAATTGTGAGTGTTTTGCTATGTTTCTGTAGTTAAACAAATCCACTACAATTTAATTTAACACACACCAAGTCAAGCGTTACCCTTCAATTTTCAGTTTGAAATATAATTAAGCATATTTGAAGGTTAGAACAGTATTTCAAACGTGTCAAACTTCATCATTAACAGTTATAACTCTGATAGACAAGTGATATTAAATACTGGTGCATTTGAGCTTCCTAAGTAAGTCGGCCATGCAAAAAGGTACTATACTGAATAAATACAAAAAAGTAATACTAGATATTTAGTGACTTTTATACTTAGATAAATCCATTGGTCGTTTGGTAAAACTTATTTGAACCTATGCTATAATTTTAGACTTTGAAAGCAATCAAAATTGTGCCGCGACGTTCTAATCCAATCCAATTAAATGTTAGATTAGTTTGAACTTTATTACTTATATGGGTAAAAAACCAGATAGATGTTTTAATTGAATGTGGAAACTATAATAAAAGCGTGATTGCCAATACCACTGAAATCATCACTGTCAAGAATTCCATTTTTCCTGGATGCGCCTATATTAGTTTCTATTAGACATTACACAATTTATAACCTTCGTTGACATAAGAGTGACTTTGTTAGCAGTTGATAGACATTGATTGATAGAAATAGTCAGCTCAAAATGATATCTAAAAAATTCAGGCAAAACCTGCAATGGCGGCTGGCAATATTGAAACATTTCTATCTAAGAGGTTTCTACTGGGATAAAAAATCAAACGGTGTGGTAGTCAGCGGGCGATATTGCTACTGGATCTGGTGTACCAGCTACTACTTTGGAATATGCTTGGTACCACTTCTGGGTTTGTTTGTTTACTCAGAACTGCAAGATAAAAACGACGACCTTTCAAGTAATTCGCAAAAGCAACTTTCTTTAATGCTACTGACTGTTCTGACATGTTTGCTGTTATGCTGTTTAATAATACACTCCATCTTAAAATGCTGTTCTGGGGAGATTTGCAGTTTGTATAAATTATGCTTTGAGTTGAATGATCGCCTCAAAGGTAAACACATTGTTTTCTGAAGTTTAAATACTGGGAATTATTCTTAACTTTACTATTTTGAACCTTACATTATAGATATTTTGCTTGATGAACCTCATGGTCAGACGCGCTTGATTTTGGAAACTTTTAATTCTCCGGATCCAAAATATGAGACTTTGACTGTCATAGTAAACCTTGCGACCACATTTATTCCACTACTATACTCGTTGCTCTATTTTCACTCAATTGATCCTATTCATGTCTTGATAGTAGAATTCTTTGAAGTCAAATTTAAGCCATGCACGGAAATATATTTACTATATATTCTATACGCATGCTCTGCAATAAATATAACTAATACTCTAACGTTAGCAATACATCTATTCGTACTTGTAAACACGGTGGTTACACAATGGATACTTGCTGCAATGCCAGTTAGTCGGAATATAACAGACACTTACTATATGACTGCAAGATTAGGCACACTTCCTGAAAACACAATTGCTAACATATACAGATGTAGCCACCTACTGTGTAATAGATGGTTTGTTATTTTTCAAAGACCTGCAATGTCTTTCCACTTATTAGTTCTGCACTTTTTCGCTATTGGGTGTCCTTATATTTTAATTAAATATTTTCATGCGTACTGGAAAGAAGGATCTTATTCGATATTATTGTTATTTGCAATTAGTTTTGTAGCGACGTGTGTGGTATGCAAGTACGAGTGCTTCTTTATTGGTGAAATGGTTGATGGATCAAGAGAAATGAAGCAGAAATGTTTAAGTTTGTCGTCTAGGAAATCCTATTTAAACAAAATATCAAGGAGCTTTCCTACTATAATGACAGTGACAACCTATCCTCTCTTTGTTTTAAATAAGGAGACATACTTGGAGTTTTGGGATGTTAATGTTAACAATCTAGTTACATTGTTTTGTTTGTATCCTTAAAGATAGACAAAGAACAAATTAAGTTATAATGTGTTTTAAAGCGTACATAAAAGCTGTACATATTTTACATTAGATAATTATATATTATTATTAATTAATAAAGGTAAGCTCTGTCCATGCTTAAATTTATGAGAAATGTAGCATTTATACAAATACGGCTGCAGTTAAGTAAAAGTGGCATCGGATGCTTTATTACATAATATATACCCACTTAAAATTGTCTTTATATATATCCTGACCTAGTGGCGAAATACTATAGTTTATTGTGAAGCTATCGGACATCGGATATCAAAATGTGCATGGTAAATAGGTAAATAGTATGTACAAGTTAACTCTATCCTCTAATTTTAACTTTTATGACCAAAGAGCAGCAGTTGCATAGTAGTCCAAGCTTACTTCCATACCCTTCAAAGGGAAACTTGCGTTACACACACATGGTCCAACTTTCATTGCCGCTGGCTTTAGAGTCAGCATGTCCCGTGTAACTAGCTGCTTTCTTGCGATTGTAGTGATGCTATGTTCAGAAGTTATTACCTTGGAATGTACTTCTTTTACTGTCCTCAAAAATTTTGTGCTCGCTACATGCAATCTTGACATTGCGTAGAGGGAGTGAAAAATCCTGGTTATGGCAAACTGAAATAAAAAAATCGAAGTAATTATTTAAAGTTTCGTTAGTATTATTCATGAGTTGTAAATTTACAAGAATTATACCAAAACGTCAAATAAGAGAGGTTCATAATCTTCCCAGTTTGCTCCGGACTTAATAAGTTGAAAGATAAAGAATGCTTCAACGAATTGCTGAAATCCTAGAAGCAAGCACATACAAAGAAGCAGGGTACCGAATGCACCACCAAGTCCATCGCGCACACAATATTCCAAACGTTCGTATATTTTGATATTTTGTGAAAAAGTTGCCAAACTGGTACTTGATTTTAGTTGCCTTGTTAATAAAACTATTGCTGCTTCCACGTGATAAGCTATAACACCAGGAACTGTTGCCATCAGTGACCACGCCAAGGCGACTGTGTAAATATTCAACATAAGAACGAAAAAGTATGCTGTGTTAACCATTTCTGAATTTTTCCACGGAATTGCTGTGTACAAGAAAGTGTAGTCATTTTCCAAGCTGTCGTAACATTGTTCGGCTACACTCAGTACAAATAGGTAATCCACAAAAGCATTATGAAGACACAGCCTCATTGCTTTCCAGAAGAGTGAGTTTTTTGTTGCAGAAAATTCGATAGAATTTGATCCACACTGTTCAGCAATTCGGTCCAGCCAATAAAATAACTTTCTCAAAGAAAAATTAAAGTTGGTGTTAAGATAAGTGTAGTCGGACAACAAAATGCAGAGCATAGCAGCACCCCAGAGAAATAAAGCGGACAAATAATATATATGCATGGGTTGTCCATTGAAATGGTCTACCACAGCTAGAACTAGTAAGTTTATAATTTGTAAGAAGTTAACCACTTGTATAAGCTTTGTGAACATGTAAAGTAAAACGGCGAGTTTGTTTCGTCGCAGCTTTTTTATAAAAACTCCATCGAAAAAGGTGTACCTTACGGGAGATTGCAGAACTATTCTGTAATAAGCCAGTGTACGATAAAGATACTTGGTTAACAAATTTTCGGACATTTTAACCAACGTCAAATAGAGATGCCAAGTATCAAATATTTGTTTAGTTTGCCTTACTGAAACGATAGAAGTAATGTGAGCTAGGGGATATAAATGGTGGGAATATTGCTTGCTTAACCTACTTAAACTTTCAGCTAGCACAGGCAAAAAGACAAGGCGTCGAAGCGAAGGAAACTCTAAATTGTTAATGAACACCTAAATTAGGCGCTAGCAAAATATCAATTTTCGGTGCCTTATAAAATTCTGCTTCGAAGTGTCGAATAGTAATTTTAGGTAGGCGGATAAAAAATCCAATTTAGAACCTTCGTTCAATAAATCGTTACGTACTTTTTATTCGTCATAAACGGCTATACAGACAGCACAAGTTTTTACCACTTACTACTTAAGCACTTGAAATTATTGCATTAAATAACACTTGGGCTACGACTTGAAGACTTTAGCTTAAGTGTGTAAGGTTATATAAAACAATTCGGATAATAAATTAGTTTTAGCATCCGTTTGAACCATGCAATTAAACAGTCGCTTCTACTTGGCAAGCAGACACTATAATATGAAAAGTACGAAGGCGTTTTTATCAGATTTTTACATTTTTAGAACCTACGCCTAGTCGCTTGGACGATAAAATCTCATTCGTTATAACTGATTACTAAATTAAGCACATTTGCGGGGGAAATGGCATAATTAACTCGCGCCTGTCGTTAGAGATAAGTTTTTACTTAACCTAATGAGCGGCCAGGCCCATATAATTGGATATTTGGTGACCGTACGTTTTACGTAAGTAACAAAAAGTATTTGAAATATGTTTCATTTGTTGATTGGATTTTAACTTGCTAAGCGTGGAACATGGCATGTAAAGGCGAATTGTGTAATTCTGAAGTGAATTTATGAAGCTAACATATTTTAATAAATTGTAGATTAAGTAGACCAGCAATTGACGCCAAAACTACTAAAGGCACTTTTCTAAGCTGGCAGCGTAGCATTTGGTATGTACTGCCTTTTTATATAACTGAATAGAACAAGATAATACTAACAACAGCCACTACATCAGTAAAAACGCAAAATGGGTATACAATCCAGGTAAGCATTGCAAAAATCAGATCAAAGAGAAAATGTATGTTGTTCACAATAAATTCTTCAACATTTACGCATTGCAGGTTTTTATACGTTTTATTTTCTTCACATATACGATTCTTATAACCTTCTACGCATTACTTAATTTATGCAGCATAACTATTTAGAGCTTCCAATATATTTATGGAATCGGAAAAATTAATAATCTAATTTATGGTATTATCAGTATCTAACAAAAAATAATCTATTTACATCGTAATTTTATCTACTACATGTTAAAATACCACATCAATTTGCTATCTAGTTTTTTGAAACATTGAAGTTTGATTTTTTACTCCTTTGTTTGTTCCTCCGATTTACCCGTTTTCTTCTGCATTTCCATAATCAAAACGCTTAACGTTTGATTGACCTCACCAAGAACGGCTACTCTTTCTGCAGGTATCACAGATGAATACTGTTCTAGCATTTTAGTCTTCTTCTCATTCAACGTTTCCAGTTGTTTAATTTTTATTGCCTGCTCCGCTAAAAGTTTCTTCAGTAACTGATGTTCCTTAACCAGATAATCATCCTCCATCTTAATGTCCGATGGATTTACATCTGGTTCCGGATTATTGCTTAGTTTCTGGCGTTCTTCTTCTGGGATAACCTGCTTTGTTAAAATTTTCTTGTGTAGCTCATTCACCTTCGACAAATGTTCAGTATTTTTTCTAGTGCTGACTACACTTGAAACAACTTGAACTTTTGGTTTCTTCTTTGCTTTCAAAATTTGTTGTTTATCTGAACTATCCATCCTTTCGGGTATCTTTATAACCTTTGACTTTTGTCGTTCAACTAAACTTGGTTGGAAGGATTTTTCAGCTTTTGCAAAGCTCTACTTGTACCAGGACCAACCACTGCACCAATTGAAATGAGCCATTCCTCCATTATCCTAGTTTTATAATATCCCGAAGTAGAACAAATGTAACCGTTTTTAATGAGAGGAGGAGTCTATAAACAATGAAAACAATCATTCATGTTCGGTTTTGATGTACCCTTATAAGTAGCACGAAAGAAAACTGGTGTTGTTTTTTGTATATTATGTTCATTTGTTTGCCCGTGTTAACAACCAAGCGGTGCACTAGTTATTGTATAACTGCTATACAATACTTATAATTTTGTACTAAAGCCATAACAATAGTTTGCAAAGAATGTGTTAACAGCGGCTTTACGCCTACACTAGCGATTGATAACCCACGCTGAAATTTTTAATACAAAATAAGTATTTTTTAAGTATACCAAAAATATATTATTTAAAGAATTCAATGTATTCACTCCTTAAAGGTAACATTTAGTTTGAACAGAAAAACTTTGTTTGATTGAGACTAATTCTTCGTAGCTGAATTAAACGACGATATTGGAAATAGGTTTTCAGTTTTGCGAGGGAGGGATAAATTGGTATACAGAAAATTCAAAATTAATTGGTTGTCTACAATTTATGTTCAATAGCGTGTCTGGTTTTAGTTTAGGACTAATCTCTCCTAACGCTTGATTCAAATTGAAATCTGTATGGCTAAAGCTACGCCAACTCCCGACAGCCATATTTCGAAGTTACGAATAACAAAATTATTTGTGTTCTGGTCGATAACTAGTGTGAATCTAGTAGTAACACAAAAAAATCAAGTTAAATAAAGCTAACGTAAGGAAGTTATGGACGATTTAAGTTAAAATGGGTTTGAACATTTAGTGCTGTAAAAATGCTATGTCGAAAAAATAGAAAATTTGGCTATTTCGAAATAACAACATACGTCTAAAGAAACAATTTGTGACATTAAAAACATCAAAAAGTTAATTATTTTTTAAGTGCCCTGTTAAATTTAACTGCGATTATTGACATTCCGCCACCAGTGCCGAGCCAAATAAGGACGTCCTTAGAATTGGAGGTGTCCATAGTACCAAAACCCGCAAAAACTTTGCTCGGCACTGGTGGCGGAAAGTTAATAATCGCAGTTAAAGTTAAATGGGCAATTAAGAAAATAATTAACTTTTTGAAGTTTTTAATGTTACAAATTGTTCGTCAACTCGTATATGTTCATTCCAAAATAGCCAAATTTCTTAATTCATCGTTATTGCATTTTGACGCCAATATATATATAGACAAGTTCATGAAATACGTAAATGATGACTTTGTTTTTTGTCGGGAGTTGGCATAGCCTCCACCTATTGTTTGGATTTTCCAATATGACACGAAACATGAAGACATGAAGTTTCTACTTTCAGGAAAATATTTAATTAGTTTTGAATTTAAAAAAATACATTGTCAAATCTAGTTGTTAAATTGTTATACCAGTTTTCTTCCTCTAGTTAATATCTTACACCTATTGTTATTGTTACATTGTTATTAACGCCGCCTACATTCCTCACTTAATTTGTGGGAAAACCCTTCGAGTTTTATAATGCTTATATACGTTCCTACACACAAACGACGTGTAGCACGTCAGTTGTCAGTCGACCAAATGACTTGAAAACAAGTAATACACATTTGTTGCAGTTATCATATTGTCATACAGAAAAAATGGATTTTTTAGGAATTTTTACTGCATTTGTAGCGCGCTTTGTTTACATATGCATAAGTAAAAAGGTTTCCAAGGTTTGGTGCCCTTCCATATTGTATTTGAGTACTCTACTGGAAATACAATCAACATCTTCGACTAGTCTAAATAATATTACAATTGTACTAAATGAATTGAGTTCCTATGCATATATCGTATCAGCTCAAGATGTCAGAGCATTGGAGAAATTTTCTGAGTTATTAACAGATTTTGTTCGAATCTCAGATCACAAGTGTTTTGTTCATATTACAAATTTTATGGGTGTTAACGTACACGCTGGAGCACGTATACCCGTCATATTACGAAACGTGGTTCCAGTTTATCGTATAGAACAAAACGCTAATTTTAACAGGTTTCCATCCAGACATCTAGTTTGGGTCCCATTTAACCATTTCAAAAACAACTCTACCCCTAACAAATACTGCTTGTTGTCATCCTACTTTGATTACCTCTGTTCCAAACTTCACTTTAGCAAATATGTTTCCAAAACGAAGCCATGGAATTGCAAGATTTACGTTGATATTTTTCTACCACCCTTTTCGTTTCAACCAGATAGTTATTTTGAGGACGCTGACAGAAGTAAAATTCCTGTGTATAAAGTTTTTAAACATTCTGGATATTACCCACCTGTTTGGAATTATGAAAGTGTGTATGCAGGACGGTCTAAGGTAGCAATTTTACCATCTGCAGCACCTCCAGTGCTGCAATTCTTGGTCTTAAATGAAAAATTTGATAGAATGTCAGTCCGAAGTAAAAACAGTGTATTCTCTCACTGGTATTTAAAAGTAAAGATTGACTACATAAATCCAGCTAAAATAGCTATACATTATGTACTATCTACTAGTTTGAAAAATTTGCAGCAGCTTCAAGTTTGCAGTTACTCTGAAAAAGCAAATGTACCTCGTTTCCGTAACATTCCCCAAAAAACTCTTAGGTTCCCATCACAGAAAATTAGCTATGATCTTGACTTATGCGAGTACAAGATGTATGACGTCATGTCAGGTATGTATGAATTCAGCCAAAAGCAGGTTTCCGAGGTGGTAAATGCTTTTGATAAATGTAGTAATCTCTTGAATGATAATCATCGACAAATGTTTTGGGAAATGTCACCAAATCTGCAAATGTCTGAAGCACATGCGCACATTGTGACAAACGTGATGAAAAACTACAGTTATAGTGTCTTCAACAGTAAAGTTTTCTGCCAACCTGGAAGAAAATCACAAGCTGTTGTCGCATTTATAAAATCTTCAACTGTTCTTGTTTTGTCCACTGTACTGGAATTGCATTTATTAAATTTGCCTTTGCAACTTCCCAATCATTTCAAACGACTTAAATTTATAAGTTGTGGAAATCAAATGATTGAGTCAATTACATTTAAGGACTTGGTAAATGTGTTTGATTTGTGGACTTGGGCATTTCTGTTGGCTGCATTTTTAGCTCTTCTTATTTTTCTTACTCTGTGCATTGATAAAAGTTTTAGAAACATTTCCGCTGCTGCAATTTCAATTTGTAAAATATTATTGGAAGCAGGTAACCCTTTTTCCGCAGCCACTATACAAGTAATGAGTATCAAAATGCATGTTCTACTTGGCATTTATCTACTAGGGAGCATGGTTCTTAGTAATGCTTATAAGAATAAGAACTTATCGCGGATGATATCCTCTAGAAAAATTGTGTATGTGGAAAACATGCAACAACTTGTAACGGAACACTATAAAGTATACACTCAAACTACACTTTTACAAATTCCACCTAATATACTCCGCATAGAAAATTTTACATCCGTTGAATTTTTTGAAGCTAAAGAAGTAAATAGCCCTAATCATTATTACACATTTTCTCAAACACCTGTGATCCGAAGTAGTAGAAACGTTTTTAGTACATCTGAATTGTATTGGATACACTTCACGAATAAGATAATGAGAGGTAGCAAACTCCTCAAGGAACATATAATAAGGTTATTGAATGATTCTACGCTGCTGCCACTAAACGGGATTAAGCAATTTTTCCTGGAGAGTATAAAACTCTTTCAAATACAAAACAAGACGCAGTTAACTCCCACGCAGCAGGAACAGTCTGTTGCCGACATATATTACAAGAAAGAACAAACGGAATTGTTTCGGCGATTACAAGCTTGTAATAAGGTTGCATTGATTTTACCTGCACATGTATGCAACGAACATAAACTCAAATTGAACATTCCTGGAATTTCAATAAGTAAGCAAATACTGCATGAACCCAGTGATGCTTTCATTTTCCAAGGGCTAGTTGTACCCTCCATTGTCAAAAGAATATCCATGGCACATGAATCTGGAATTTGGCCGTGGTGGAATAAAATTATTGCCAGAAGTCATATAAGCGACATGAATGCGTATGCAAGTCCTAGTACAAACGGCATTGAATTATCTAGCAGTGTGCAGGTTATATTTTACATTTTGTTGGTAGGCCATTTGATGGGAAGCTTGTGTTTTGTGTTAGAAACTGTTCTTGAAATAATGGAAAATCTTTCTTTAAAAAATCTACACAAATCATGCACAAAATTAATTTCTGCGTTATTATGTGGTCTGTCGTATTCGTATAGAAGGGTTTTAGCTTTATTTTTGGATTTTGTGATATGCTTGAAGCGTAAAAAAACAAATACAAAGTTGAAATGACTTTGAACGATAAACGTTTGTAAATAAAGTAAACATTCATTTTAAACCAATAAAAGATGCTGACTTATGTTTTTTGTGAATATTAATATATAAGTTGTCTGGTATAGAAATAAATCTAAATGTTGCCCTTACAACTATTTTTGCATCCAAAAAAATTAACTATCATTCCCGAAAATTGTCGTGAAGATCTTTTCCTAACTGGAGTATAACTTGACATACTAAACCAAAAAGTGAAGGCCATTGGAGTTGAATTATCAAACTGGATCAGATTCGCATTACAAAATGTGTACATTTGTCGTCATTTTTTATCTATGTATAGGTCAGAACCTCAACGAGATAAAATAATGGGCAATAATGGTTAGTATTTATGGGCACATAATGTAAACCACGTTTTGAAAATAACCAACGATTCAATAGTTTTATGCATAATGCACGAAGAATCCTTGCAAGTTTTTTATGCAATACATGTTAGTAATAACATATTTGCATGTTTCAACTGTTCCGTGTGGAATTATATGATATATCTGCTAACGCATAACTACGTGGAATTAGCAAAAAATAGCAAAAAAAACAACCAAACAAAAGCCACGAAAACAGTTACGTTAGACCAGCTAATTTATTCCAGTCGTATCCAAAACATGTGTTGTACTTGTGCCTTTGAGAGTTGATACAGAACGCTACAGCGTTTTATACAGCTTGTGAACTTTTCTTTTGAAAAACGATGCATGGCAAAATTACCTTGCTTAAAGATAAAGCATACCGTGCAAAGCAAAAAATACGACGTAATTTGGGCTTGCATGATAGTGTTGCTTTTGGGAATAGCAACACTACAATCCCAATTATTATTATTATTTTGTGTTATGCTATATTGCTATCGATCAAAACTGGTTTCTCGACAGGTTGGTTTTTTGCTGGTGTCGTGCTACATTATTGCCTGTTTTTTTTATTCTAATTTACTGAAGTAAGTTCAGCATAAAACCAAACACATTGAAAGTATTTGTGCAAAAATAATCCAGATGTTCACATGCATGAAACGTATTAGGTTGTTTAGAGTATTTTTCAAAAAAACATCTGGACTTAGTATCAACGCTTTTGTGTTACACAACAAATTTTAAAATAGATTTCAATCTTTATCAAACTTTTGGGGGTTAATGTTAATTGACACTTGTGTGTGTGTATATTTGTTTTATTTTAAGTATTAGTATTTGTAAAAAATATTGGCGACTATTATATATTGCCACATTTCAAAAAACGAGGATAAAGGTCTAAGTTTACTATTTTCGTGAAGAGCAATTTGTTTAAAAATCTGTGTGTGCAGTGTTTAAAGGTGAGTTTGGATAATAAATTAAATAATAATGTATTTGATTTCTATTATGCACTAATTTTTTAAAATCCATATAAATAATTTGTGTTTTCTACTTTAACAGAGTTTTATCTTTGCTTTTAGCATTTCTAATATAAAAGTTTGTGTGCATGTGACACAAGAGATCGAATTCAAGATTTGTCGTTTGAATCAGAAAACGGCTTTCACACTATTAACATTTCTGGCAGAATATAAACGAGTAAGGTTACAATTTTGAATTTGAGACTACAAATAATTACTAATTAAACTCCATTCGTTAATTTTGTCATCTGCGTGTATTTTAGGTCAGTTCTTAAAATGGAGAGTTGGCAACGAAGTCTTATTCAAACAAACCTCGACCGATTATGCAATCATACTAAGTTTGATGATAATTTTCTTAACGAAATTGTGGGATGGGACATAGTGAACCACATTGAGTATGAAGAACTGGACAATATTCTAAATTATCAGGTGAATTGAATATGTTCAAAGCTTAATCTTGTTCAAGGATTAATAAAAATGTCAGTACTTAAACCCTAGGGGAGCACTTATGCGTTTCGTGCAATGTGCCAGATATTATTGAGCAAACCGGATGGATTACTTTCGTTACTTCGAGTTTTAGTACACACGGAGCAACCCAAGGCTTACATGTTGCTTGTTCCAGAAATAGAAAAACATCTTGAGTGTGCAGATTTTACCATGCACCTGAGTCCAACAGAAGATCCAGAGGGAAGGTCACATCTAGTATTATCTCTTCTTGAAGATTCCACCATACGCGGCATGACTCGGCCAAGACATTCTGTTAAACAAACAGAGTCGTTTGGTCCTAGTCGATTTTTGAGCTCTACTAATTCGGAAAAACTTTCTCAATCACATGCTAACTCTCCATTTAAAAATCAACCAAAAAAAGCAAGAAAGTTTACAAACAGACCACATACATCCAGTCTTGGCAACGCAGAGCAGTCATTTGACACTAGATTGTTCGGTGCACCAATAAATTTGGAAAGACGTTCTCAACCATTTGCTTATTCTACTTTGGCAAGTCAACCAAAGCAAGCAACAAGCGTAGCAAACCGACCCCACACGTCAAACCTTGGCAAAGTAGATCAGCCATTGGATCCTTATCGAGGCTTGGGCCTAACTAATTTTGAAGCAAGTTCTCATCCACATACTTATTCTACATTTCTAAGTCAACCAAACGCTGCAACAGGCTTAGCAACCAGTTCGCACCCGTTAAATCTTGACAATTTGGAGCAATCATTTCGTCAACTTGGCCACAAGCCAACTACAGCATTTGAAAGCTTATCACAGAATAAAATTCAGTTCATAGCATCCATAGAGAACGAACTTGGCGAAGGATCTGGAGGCACCAAGGTATACAAAGGGACATTCGGTGAACGTCAAGTGGCAATAAAACAGTTATCCAATTTTAAAAACACAAAAGAAGCAATTCAAGAAATAACATTGCTATCAAAATTGGACCAGCATGAAAATATTATTCGTTATTTCGGATATGAAGAGAGATCCGGTTTTATCTTACTTGCATTGGAGCTTGCTAAAGCAACCCTTGAAGCATATATTGAAAAAACATCAAGTATACGTCCGGGTAGATTAACGTTACAAAATATATTAAAGCAAGCAACCACAGGACTTCATCACCTACATTTGAAAAATGTTATTCATCGGGATTTGAAACCAAACAACATTTTACTCTGTGTGGTTTCCCCTGCAAAAGTGCTTGTAAAGATATCTGATTTTGGAATTAGCCGAATAATATCGGATGGGAGAACCAGCAAAACCATTACGGCAATAGCTGGTACGGATGGATGGATTGCTCCTGAAGTAATACACTGTATGATAAACACTCGACAAAAGGGAAAAGCAGTTCAGAACAAGATAGAACTTGAAAGAGAAACAATGGTATTATCAAATTAATTGGATTTCTTTTTTTAATTTTGCGAGAATAAATTGTAATTGCAATTTTGCTTTATGTTTTTTTAGACCAACAAAATTGACATATTTTCCCTTGGATGCGTGTTCTTTTACGTATTTACGGATGGTGATCACCCATTTGGCTATGATGATACGCAGTATAACATCAAACGTGGAATTCACAGTCTTGATTCACCAGCTCCAGGGAATCTTTATGTAGTTAGCAATCAGCATTTGCTGCGCAAAATGATAGCTCAAAGTGCAACAGAAAGACCTACTACTGACTTTGTTTTGGCCGATCCCATATTCTGGAGTTATGATCAATCATTGCAGTTTTTGGTGGATGTGAGTGATTTTGTTGAGGACGTAATGTTGAAAAAGGAAAAGCCAACGAGTCCTACAAATGATGCGATTACGAAGGATCCTTTATTTGTGAAAAAAGAACTTTGCATTCAAGCTTTGGAAACGGCATATCAACAGGAAATTTGTGGTGACGATCCAAAGGGCTGGTTTCGTCTAGTATGTCCTGAAGCACGATTACACCTAGAAACGGATAAATTTACCAAACGCTCGAATTCTTCAGTACTTAAACTGATACGAACTATAAGAAACTTACGCAATCATAATTGTAACCTTAGCCATGAAATTAAACAAGCACTTGGTAATGTGCCGGATGGCTATATGCGGTACTGGCTAAAAAGATTTCCACTCTTGATTTATCACGTTAAAAGTTCATTTGAACCATTAAAAGAAGAACATAAGTTGAAAACCTATTATATCATTAGGTACTGAAAACATTATCCGTTGTATTGTTTATATTATATTTGTATTATTCCATGAAAAGAATAATAACAACTAAATGTTTATCCCCTGAAATGTTTTCTAAAATGCTTTCTTTACGCCTGATGCGGTTTTTGATGTGACACAAAGAATATGAATTGTTAGCTTACTTGTGTAAAATAGGAGCTTGTTGGTCTTGTAAAAACTATTGAAATAGATTATGTAATGTATGTAATTGCAAGTTATTAATGTTACTACATTGTAGGTAAGCATACAAGAAAGTATTATGTATTTTTTCATTGCATTTGATAATAAAATGCAAGCTTATTGATGCTCAATTCGATGTACGTGTACAAAACAAATCCACAATCTATCTTGGGGTTTTAGCATCGTGGCCTTAAAATTTTTTATCGTGTTCATGGAAATGCTGATCAAAATGGAAATAAGACTTATGCAACCAGCAGATTATGCTAGTATAGTACATCATACACACTTCAAGCGCTAAATTTTGCATCACAATAGTATAAATGTGTCACGCGTCGGCTGTTTCTAATTTATGAAGAGTTTAGTTGGCATGAGCAGAAATAAATCCATGCTATGGTCAAAATCAATGTATGAGCTTATTACATCAGAAGTATTTAAATCAAACTTTTTTATAAATCCAATTATTACATAATGTGATTAAAATTGCGATTGCCAAAATTTTGTCTTACAGTGCATATATTAATAAATTTGAAATTAAAAATATACATTTAAACTAAAAACAAATTACATAATTCCATATAAAAATACGCTGAAGTAGTAGTGGCTGATATGTGTGGGTTTTATCTACGTTGACGTAATATAAGTTGGCTATGTTTTCTGAGCATACTGAAGTAGACAAAATTAAACTTTATAAAGCAGAGACATACCTACGTAACACGGAACCTTCTTCTGGTCCCACCCGGGTTTATTTTAAGCGTTGAGCAAAACACGGCAATGCATTCCCCGGTAGAATTATTACACAATGCTCTATTAAACTACCTGTAACAGCATTGGTAAGCTTGGATGACGAAATAAATTTCTAAATATGCATTTAGACTTTTCGACGCAAACAACGACAAATTATATAATCCTGGTGTATAGATTTTCTGGGCTAGATCCAAAAATAAGCAGCTCTTACATAATTTCTTGGTAAAGGCTCCAGCACATTCGCCACGCGCCTCACTTAGTCTACTCAGGTCATCCGTTGATATGACATACTCAGCTAAGTCTGCATACAAAAACAAAACAAATTTCTTGAATCGCTATTTGTTATATAATTTAAACAATTCAAGTTTTTGCATTCCACAAAAGTAAAAAATGATTTCAGAAGCCTGCAAATCCACAATTACATGGCGCTTAAAAACTCTAAAGTACTTTTACAGTGCTGCATACTACTGGGATCCTAAGAAAGCTTCCGTAGTACCTTGTAACGATTACAGATACTGGTCATGGTGTACTCTCTATTACTCAGGAACGGCTGTTGTTCTACCCATCCTATTTTGGTTGTTGTACATCAAAATTATGGAGCTTGGTACCTTTTCGTCTTACTCGGATGACATTAATCATCGTGCAAACCTAATTATGTTATTTGGGGTAACCTGCATTCTGCTTTTCTGTCAAGCAACTGTGTCAATAATAAAAAGCCATCGCTTTGAAATTTGTGCGCTGTATAATGCATGCTTCACAATAGATGCACGTCTAAAAGGTAACAATGAATTCCTACAAATTGCTCAGATTAATAAAACTCAAATTAATTTACTTATCATTTTCACAGAAATATTTCTTCAGGATGAAAATTTTCAGCGTTTTGGAAAAGTGTCCTCCCTAACAGCTTCTGATTCAAGATACGAGGTTCTGACCAAACTGGTAAACTACCTTACAGTAATTGTGCCGGCACTATATCCACTTCTAATGTTTCACCCTGTGGATCCTATGCATACTATTCTTGTCGAACTGTTCGAGATAAAAGTAGAATTCTCATTCACCATATTTGTAATCTATTTGGGCTACACATGGGCAATTTTTATAGTTAGCAGTACATTTACAACCGCAATGGTTCTCTATTTGTTAGTTAATATGACTGTTGTTCAATGGATTAATGCTACTAAGCCTACTCAACAGGTTCCGCTATCGCGACATTCCCAATTTGTAACACAAAGACTTGGAAAGCTTCAGTACCGTAAAATTACCCTGGTTTATAGATGTGGTAAAATGCTATGCACAATGTGGAAAGAAGTTTTTGGCATGCCAGAAATGGCCCTACATTTTGCAGTGCTACAGGTTTTGGTAGTTTTTAGTACGTATGGCTTAATCAAATACCATTCAAAATATATATATCTGGTTTCGGAATACATGCTAGAAATGATGGTTCTTGCAGTTTTTGCAGTTATGGCTGCATCACTAATTTGTAAATATGAATGCTCTTTCACTGGAGAATTGGTAGATGGCTCAAGAAACTTTAGGCAGGCGTGTTTGGGTAACTCGGGCAGAAGAAGTACTTACTACAAAGAAGGGAAAAGTTTTACCACACTGATTACTACTATGACTTACCCATTTTTTCTGATGAACAATGAAACATATCTTGAATTCAATGATGCAAATGTAAACAATCTTGTGAACCTTCTCTGTATGTTTCCATAAACTAGCTTGCTCTGGCAAGTTTAGATAAGCAATTTCAAAACGAAAGTATCATTTAAGTTTAAGTTAATATAAATATAAGCTAGTTTATGTATAAACTAATAATACGTTTTGTGTGCTGAAAATATTACGAGTGTATTCCACTCGTTACCCAATAATTAGGGATATTTTATGTGCATTTTATTCAACGTTTACACATTATGGCACGTCAGTTTATAACAAAGCATGATGTTTTAATAAATTTTCTTAGACCCCCAGACTCGCTAAGTCCCGTACTTCTTATTCTCATTTGAGTTTGCTTCCATAAACACTAGCCAGCTCCCGGAGCATTTGGCTCTCATACCGTCTAGCTTTCTGGTCAGTATGCTTCCCAAAGTGTTCGCCCCCAAGGACCTTAGCTCCTATGCGACTTGCTAAGTTCTATGAGAGCAAGTGAGTCGGGGAGGAGTTTATAGCCGGTTATCAAATGTTGTAAATAATTATGTATTTTTAGCGGATGATATTTTTTGTTGTAACTGTATATTTCTTAGATGGTTTTATTTCATAGATAGAGTTTTTCGTGGATGACTATTCTTTGTGGCTTGTTTTCAGTGAAGTTCTCCGTGGTTCTAGTGTATACCATGGAAATTTTTAATTCATATATTTTGTATTCGGCATGTCCCTACTCCTACTAGCTTTGTTAATTGTAATTTCGTGCTTCCTGACAATTGCAATACAATGAAAACAAACTATTGTGTTAATTGTTTTCTGAATTTCTGTTGAATCGAAACTGTGCTAACGTTACAATTTTGTACACCAGTAGTATATAAAGCTTTGTCATGCAATGCATAATCTGTTTTTGTTTGGCCAATTTCGATATTATCCAGCTGCTGTTTTATGGTATTATAAAAAATTCGTTAAAACGCTTGTGTGATTTACCTTTAACAACCTACACTCAGCCTTTTGTTTTTCACTGTACATATCTAGGATAATTTTAACGTGCAAATAAAAGAAAAATATACAAAAAACGTTACTAGCTACATATTGTTTATTTTTAGATGCTGCCCGTCGGCCTAATAAATACTATTAAATTCAAAACTTGCAGTCTCATCAAAATACTTGTAGGCTCTGGGTTGGAAAATGCGCATGGTTGGAAAGTTAATCCTTGGAAAATCAATATCTTATGAAATTATAAATCAACGTGTTATGCTAACGATTGTGGTGAGCCTACTCGGAATTTCAATGCAAGTAAGAAACACGAAGGATGTTTGTGGCCACTCCAAAATGACAATTAAATTCGGCCATGATTCGCCTATATGAAATCTGTAATTTCGTCCAGGATGTTGCGGCAAGCTGAACTGTCTATGCTCTTTAAAAATTTGTACGGCCGAAGGGGTTGTATTTTCTTGTGATATGAGCTATATTCTGCGTTCAGATATGCTTTAGCTTGCAAATTAGGGTTTATCTTACGTTACTCCTCGGCAGACAACTGGTTTACACGCAACAACGCTCTCCAGGCAAGCCTTCTGCTGTGACTTTGCGGTAGGTATGCACAAATAAGCAAATCACCAGCACGATAGGATTACTACTGCTACAGCTACTTTATTTAGCGAAATTAAAATAATTATTTACAACTCTTCTACTCAACACACACACTTGATTCCATATTGCAGACGAGAGAGAGAGAACTTGAGATAAGCAAAATTTCGGCAGCATCTTGCTACCGTGGCCGACCTTGAAGGCCGCTGGAATAGGAATGGCTATCTCTCCCTTGTCTCTTCACATACCTGCAGTCAGTCCTGCAGTTTCATATTTTACTTTTCAGGTCCCATGGACCAACTTAATTAGCATAAAATACAGAATAATCTTCTGTTGGCTACCTTCCACAGAGCTCCTGTGTTTGAGCCTGTGTGAAATATCCTGCCCTGCACTACAAATTTAAATGTACCTCTTATAATGATAAATATGAACATCGTGCATATTATGGATATAGTAACTATATATGACGCATTATTATAAACAGCTTCATGATAAAAAAAACTGAACCTGTCAAGCGCATTTTTATGCACACTATACTCGTATTCTGCGTAGTAGATAATTTTATCTGTGTCACTTCCTCAAAGAAAATGTGTGGTTTCATTCATTACTATATTAATTAAGTTCTGCTTCTGCACCAAGCAAAACGGTTTTGATGTGGTTGACTGCGGAGACGCGGTGCTTTTTTCATTCTGCATATTCTTTCCATTGCTTTGGATTCAATGCAGCAGCAGATTTACTCTGCATTTCGCATTTCACTTCAAACACGTTCACTTTTGCATAGATTTAATTCCATAGATTAATATTCTTCTAACTGTTTTAGTTTCGTTAAGTGTATTACCATGGCACTATCAAAAGTAATTGCTCATGTTGACATCGACTCGTTTGAGTGTCAAGTTTATCATCGTCTCTTCCCAGAATTATTCAATATTTATGACGGAGCTCCTTGCGTTGTTGTAGACGAAACCGGAAGGTAAGTATTTCTTTGTTACCATAATAAAAAAGTTCCTTTTTCTGATATGTCGGCAATGATTACATTTTGTCCAGAATCGTATCCGCAACTCACATTGCACGTAAGCTTGGTATAAGCCGTCAAATAAGATTGAAGCAAGCACGAATGATCGCCAATCAACACGGAGTTGACCTAAAAGTACACACAAAACCAAATTGCTGGTAAGACTTTTGTAAAATGTGTTTGCAAAAATAAAATGTTGTCAAGCCAAGCTTGTTGTAGCTAATAATGAATCATGTTTTCCAGGGAGAAACCTGATGACCGAGCAAGACGCTATGCGTGGTGGGACATTATAGATTGTTTCATAAAATATGTGGAAAAATACTCTTTAGGAGTGATTTTGGAATGTTCTGCAAGTGATGAGTGTTATCTTGACATAACTGAAGAGGTCAACTCCCTGATGAATGATCCGGAGTTTTCCGTGATTATTGACAATAGAACATTTTTGGAAACTGAGTGTCAAAAGTTGAATGGAGAAGGACTTAAAAATGCTTTCAACAGCAATCAGTATCAGTACCCAGAAAATGAAGTTTTAGAAAAACATAAGAGGCTGATTGTTGGTGCTCTAATAATGCAGGAGGTTAACAACTTCCTTTTCAGAGAAACCAAATTTATTGCGTCAGTTGGAGTAGGAAGCAACAAACTGATGGCAAAACTTGCTACAAGTTTGAACAAACCGAATGGTATAACAATTTTACCAGAAAGGGCATTATCTCGAGTGGGAAATATTATTAAAATAGAGAAAATCCCAGGGCTTGGAAGCAACCTAGGCTTAAACATTATAAAACTCTTCAATATAACAACAATGAGTGAGTTAGCGAATATTCATTTGCAACAACTACAAAATATATTTGGTGAAAACACTGCGATCGAAATTGATTTGAAGCGTAATGGGATATCACAAGAAGTTGTGAAGAAAAAATATATGAACGACAACGTTTCTGTTTCAAAAAGTTTCAATGGGACGATTACATCTGATTGTATATTACATCATCATGTGCACCTTTTGGTTGAAGAATTATTGTCAAGAATGGATGAAGAATATCAACGTCATACCCGTCAGCCAACAAAAATCAGATTTACCTTAAAATATGTTTCTGGGGAAAACGGTCAGGAAGAAAAAGTTACTGAGACTACATATTATGAACCTTCCGAATGCTGTCCCAGATATTGCTTTTTTGCATTAGTAAAGGTTCTTTTAAGTGCAAAGATTAATACTAGGGAAACAAAAATTACTTCGCTAGGATTCACGGCTTCAGATTTTATTCCTATTGAAATTGCGTAATATATTTCCAGTTAGCCTAAAATTAATGTAGAATCCAGTAATACGACAAAATTTTAAAACCTAATTTATCATTTATCTGTTGTCAATTGTCATCTGTTGTAAGAATATTTTTTTGTCTAGACAAACTTTTAAAACGTATAAATGTACTTTTCATCAGTTAGTAATCATTCACATTGTATAGAAATACAATATATTTTATTCGCAAAACTGCATATTCAAAAGTTTGCATCATTTGCTGGCATCATAGATAATTGAATTGAATATCCGTTAGTCTTTCGGGAAATCCTAAACTCTTTTTATTTTAACTTGGATACAGATTTAACTTTTATTCCTATGTGTAAATAGTTATTAGTACAGAACATTAGATACGCTATAACTTTTTTGTATCTCTAATCATATACTATGACATTTTTATTGTACCATGACTTTTTGAGATTTATATAAGAAATCGGCTTGTAAAGAAGAAATACTTAACACTCAATTAAATATTGCAAACTTAAAAAAACTCGTTATATTTTTTTTGGTGTGATCCATTCTAATTTACCGCATATAAGCAGACAATTATTATTTTTTAATTATTTTTCTTTGAAATTCACTGGCATGCTATTTTTTCAAGTAATTATGTTCCACGTGCCTACAAGCAAAGTTAGAGTACTCAATGGAACAAAAATTTGTTTTTTGACCTACATTTACTATACGTGTACTGGTCGAAGTACTAATAAAACCATGGTTTAGAATAACTAGAATGCTAACAACAGAGCAATCTGGTAATCTGAATTTGAAGTGAAGCTCAGCAAGTTCTCTGTTCATACTTCTTTGACTTGAAAAATACATTTTCTGTCATCTAGAAACCTAAAAGCAATACTTCTTTTTAGATACAACAATGATTCTGTGGTTGTTTCATTTGACTGTTTGGGCATTTGCTGGACCTGTAGAGGCTTGGAATGAAGAAGCTAATTCGAAAGCATTAAAAGCATTACTGAAATATTTGCAACCCGACAGCAGTAATAAACATGAAGTGTTTTTTCATTCCTTCCCTTCTTTCTATCCAGAACCCACACATTTTGTGCAATTAACATTTCACAAATATTATCGTAAAAACATTGGAAACAAGTTTCCGTACAAACACACTCAGCCCTTCAAAGTCATAATTACAACCGTAAACTCAAACGAAATCCTTGAAAATGTTTTTCAATCATTTACACAATTAGGCCAACATCCAACAACTCTTTTTCTTTTATATATTTTTCACTACGCAGCATCAACAAGGTTTCCAAATCCTGCCAAACACATTTTAAATGTACCTGCAGTAAAGATTTTCGTTAACGTGTACAACAGTGTGGCTGTAACTCCATGG
Source organism: Entomobrya proxima (assembly GCA_029691765.1). Lineage (NCBI taxonomy): Eukaryota > Metazoa > Arthropoda > Collembola > Entomobryomorpha > Entomobryidae > Entomobrya > Entomobrya proxima. The sequence goes on along the minus strand of CM056169.1, from coordinate 40,274,330 downwards.
GCAATGAGAATATTTTGTCCGCGACCCACGGAAAATAAAATTTTCATCACCATATCCGTATTCCTTGATGAAAACTGGTACGTTAATGTGCAATTTTAAAAATCATATGACCTCACATTAACGAGATATGGGTCACAACAGGTTTACTCAAAGGGCAGCTGATAACTCGGCCCCAGTTGCCCATAAATTCACGAAATTTGGTATGTGCAATCCTTAAGTGACTGTGCAGGCGGTCAATTTTTTGTTTTTCCAAAATTCGAAATTTTAAGTTGGGTCAGAGGTCAATTTTCTCAAATCGCCCCGAAATTTTTATATATTTTTTTTTCTGGATTTCCTGGGACATTTGAAGCAACTTTAGTGAAGGCACCATTAAGGTAAGTGTTTTTCCAAAAAAGTTACAGCGACTTAAAAAATCTCGGACATAGACAAAAAATGGGAAGTGAGGTCTACCCAGATAGCATATACATTTATCAATCGCATACTTTAGAGTACTGAACGGCATGTGCAAAAAACGAAACCGCAACCTTCCACGTCATACCGTTCTCGAATAAACTCGATTATATGTTAAAGCAATCTCATGCCATTAAAATTCAAAGGGCAGCCGATATCTCAAAAACGACTCGCACAACAGGGCTAAGCTTTCGCATAGCACTTTCCTGGGCGACAGTCGTTACGGTCAATCCAGAAACTCCAACCTAAATTATACCCAACTTGGGTCGGGAGATTTCCTCCTGGTGGACGGAGGCGGACTCGCAGGTGCTGCCGCAAAGGGCAGCCGATATCTCCAAAACGACTCAACCAAGTAGGCTAGGCTTTCGCACAGCATTCCCTTGGATGACTGTAGTCACGGTCAATTCAAAAAATCCAGCCTCAAATATCCCCAACTTGTGTCGGGAGATTTCCTCCTGGTGGACGGAGGCGGACTCGCATGTGCTGCCGCATAGGGCAGCCGATATCTCCAAAATAACTCAACCAAGAGAGCTAGGCTTTCGCATGGTTTTCCCTTAGGTGACTGTCGTCACGGTCAATTCAAAAAATCCAGCCTCAAATATCCCCAACTTGTGTCGGGAGATTTCCTCCTGGTGGACGGAGGTGGACTCACAGGTGCTGTCGCATAGGGCAGCCGATATCTCCAAAACGACTCAACCAAGTAGGCTAGGCTTTCGCACAGCATTCCCTTCGATGACTGTAGTCACGGTCAATTCAAAAAATCCAGCCTCAAATATCCCCAACTTGTGTCGGGAGATTTTCTCCTGGTGGACGGAGGCGGACTCGCAGGTGCTGTCGCAAAGGGCAGCCGATATCTCCAAAACGACTCAACCAAGAAAGCTAGGCTTTCGCACAGCACTTCCTTGGTTGACTGTCGTCACGGTCAATTCAAAAAATTTAACCTCAAATATCACCAACTTGTGGGAGCCTTCCTCCTCCTGGTGGAAGGTGGAAGGGGGTGGATAATTCAGGCTGGATTTTCTGGATTGACCGTAACGGAAGTCACTTGAGGAAGTGCCATGCGGAAGATTAGCCTTCTTGGTTGAGTCGTTTTGGAGATATCGGCTGCCCTATGCGGCAGCACATGTGAGTCCGCCTCCGTCCACCAGGAGGAAATCTCCCGACACAAGTTGGGGATATTTGAGGCTGGATTTTTTGGATTGACCGTGACGACAGTCACTCGAGGGAGTGCTGTGCTAAAGCCTAGCCTTCTTGGTTGAGTCGTTTTGGAGATATCGCCTGCCCTCTGCAGCGGCACCTGTGAGTCCACCTCCGTCCACCAGGAGGAAAGCTCCCGACACAAATTGGGGATATTTGAAGCTGGATGTTTTGAATTGACCGTGACGACAGTCAACCAAGGGAATGCTGTGCGAAAGCCTAGCCTTCTTGGTTGAGTCGTTTTGGAGATATCGGCGGCCCTTTGCGACAGCACCTGTGAGTCCACCTCCGTCCACCAGGAGAAAATCTCCCGACACAAGTTGGGGATATTTGAGGCTGGATTTTTTGAATTGACCGTGACTACAGTCAACCAAGGGAATGCTGTGCGAAAGCCTAGCCTTCTTGTTTGAGTCGTTTTGGAGATATCGGCTGCCCTTTGCGGCAGCACCTGTGAGTCCACCTCCGTCCACCAGGAGGAAAGCTTCCGACACAAGTTGGGGATATTTGAAGCTGGATGTTTTGAATTGACCGTGACGACAGTCAACCAAGAGAATGCTGTGCGAAAGCCTAGCCTTCTTGTTTGAGTCGTTTTGGAGATATCGGCTGCCCTATGCGACAGCACCTGTGAGTCCACCTCCGTCCACCAGGAGAAAAGCTCCCGACACAAGTTGGTGATATTTGAGGCTGGATTTTTTGAATTGACCGTGACGACAGTCACCTAAGGGAAAACCATGCGAAAGCCTAGCTCTCTTGGTTGAGTCGTTTTTGAGATATCGGCTGCCCTTTGCAGCAGCACCTGGGAGTCCACCTCCGTCCACCATGAGGAATGCTCCCGACCCAAGCTGGGTATAATTTAGGTTGGAGTTTCTGGATTGACCGTAACGACTGTCGCCCAGGAAAGTGCTATGCGAAAGCTTAGCCCTGTTGTGCGAGTCGTTTTTGAGATATCGGCTGCCCTTTGCAGCAGCACCTGGGAGTCCACCTCCGTCCACCATGAGGAATGCTCCCGACCCAAGCTGGGTATAATTTAGGTTGGAGTTTCTGGATTGACCGTAACGACTGTCGCCCAGGAAAGTGCTATGCGAAAGCTTAGCCCTGTTGTGCGAGTCGTTTTTGAGATATCGGCTGCCCTTTGAATTTTAATGGCATGAGATTGCTTTAACATATAATCGAGTTTATTCGAGAACGGTATGACGTGGAAGGTTGCGGTTTCGTTTTTTGCACATGCCGTTCAGTACTCTAAAGTATGCGATTGATAAATGTATATGCTATCTGGGTAGACCTCACTTCCCATTTTTTGTCTATGTCCGAGATTTTTTAAGTCGCTGTAACTTTTTTGGAAAAACACTTACCTTAATGGTGCCTTCACTAAAGTTGCTTCAAATGTCCCAGGAAATCCAGAAAAAAAAATATATAAAAATTTCGGGGCGATTTGAGAAAATTGACCTCTGACCCAACTTAAAATTTCGAATTTTGGAAAAACAAAAAATTGACCGCCTGCACAGTCACTTAAGGATTGCACATACCAAATTTCGTGAATTTATGGGCAACTGGGGCCGAGTTATCAGCTGCCCTTTGAGTAAACCTGTTGTGACCCATATCTCGTTAATGTGAGGTCATATGATTTTTAAAATTGCACATTAACGTACCAGTTTTCATCAAGGAATACGGATATGGTGATGAAAATTTTATTTTCCGTGGGTCGCGGACAAAATATTCTCATTGCCCATGGAGTTACAGGTGGAAGATTTTGATTACGAACTCCAAGTTATCCACAACGGCTATTGCAATCCGTTTACACAATTTTTAATTTATGGCGAAGAGATTTTCCCGAACGTTTTAGACGTCGTTTTGTTTCATCGTTTTTTGTTTAGAAACGCACACAGAAGAATTATTGATGGAATTGTTTATCTTTATAATCCTGATTATTTTTATATACGGTGGTTTGGATTTGACAGGTACGCTTGCAAACGACTTCTCTTCAAATCTAGATATAGTTATTTCTGTAATCAAAACATTATGTCTACAATAGTGATTTCGGAAGTTCACAATCTAACGATCAGACTGCTGCCTGATTCAGATGCAAATACATGGAAATATACCGATGTAACGTTTAATGGACAGTATCTGATTAACAATGTTTTTTACGCAACCTATGGAAACACTATCCAAAGCCTTTACTGGATGAAAACAGGTTTACATTATTCGAGCGTGTCAAGATCACAGTTTGTGTATTGCCATAGTTTCCAAAGTATTCGAAATGAGAAGCGAGTCGATATTTCAGTTTGGCTAAGTGCTATTACGCCAACTATTTGGGGGTGTACCTTTCTATCAGTTTTTATATATGCTGTTTTAATTCTAACAAAGGTAAAGCTTGCGGATGTACCTGAATTATTTGGAATTTTCATAGGATCTGCTGATCCACGCCGATTTGCAAAAATCAAGACATTAATTTTGATATACATGTTAGGAATGTTTGTTTGTGAGTTTTATTCCAACGGAATCATTAGTGTGCTGACTGTTCCTAGCACAGCTACACATATGTTTGCCAATTTAAAGGAAATGCTTGAGAATGGCTATCAGATTTTGTGGAATGAAAATGACATGGCTCCGTGGTCTTATTTTCAGAAAGATTTCAAACGTATAGGCATGCTGGATAAATTAAACAAAAGCTTTTACTCTGTACCGCATTTCGTTTTTAGAGATAAAAAGAGTCAGTTTATGCTAGATCGCAAAGCACTACAAACTGACTTAAATATATTGGAGCATAGAGTACTTGAGATGAAGCAGAAATTGCTGAAGGAGCATGGATACACAGATGTTCAGTGCTTGGCTCTGCCACATAGTTTTCCTGACGATTTTTCCTTTCTTGAAGTTTACACTGTTAACCGAAAGTGGATACTAGAAACACATTTACTGCTACATCAAATGGGCCTGATACATCAATGGGATGAATGGGCAAAGTCGGCCTTCTTTGTGTCCAAAAACTTTACCAAAGAAGGTCTATATAGTGTTTTTCCTGCTTTCTATGTTCCTGCAGGAGAAAAAATTGACTTGAAAAGTTTATCGGCAATCTTAATTTTTAATATGTGTTTCGTGTTAGTAAGCTTTGTTATTTTGTTAATTGAATTATTAACTAATAACATGAGAATGCCTGTGATTCGAATAGAGACACTGTATAAGCGCCTCAGAAAGTTGGATAAGATAACGACATTTTAGCAAGCATTTGACACAACACTCAACATACGTCCGTATATGTTACAACAGAGTATATATTAATTAAAACATATTACCTACCTGTATGTTTGTTTTTAAAAAATATTTGAAAAGTAAATCAATTGCCCTGCTGGCATTTCTAGACTCGTTTTAAATATTTTTGATTGAGTATTAATGTTACATGTTGCTCTTGTGTGCAGATTCTATGCTGCTTGAATAACTGCATTTATGCTGAAAGTTTTATGAAATATGCGTTTTCACTATCAAAATCCCGTATATTAAACCACATTGTTTTTATTTTATTTTATTTAGAATATATTTATTTTTTAAACAATTTTGTGCAAATAAAAGTTATACGTGTAAAAGAGTAACACGTGTGCACTATAAAATGCTATTAAAATTTGATACAACAACCGACCCTTAACTTTTCGAATAATACTACAGCTGCTGAAATTGCATGACCTAGTAGCAGAACATAAAATACTAAAACAATATTTCCACTCAGCGATGCACTTTGTACTGATGAAGGGACCAAAGAGTTCAAAGTAAGGTTGCTCGCATTTTTCTGCCTTTCTAGTCGAACTTTGCTTAAATGCCTTACTACAAAACCGTTCCACCACAGCATAATTCCAGACATTTCTAAGCCCCTTATTCTTTTTAAAATATACAAAGGCAGCCAACCCTTTAATACAAACCCCAGTTTGTTTCCAATAAAATGTTTTGAAGTTGAAATCTTTCTGTGACCATGTTGTCTTAAATACTCTTCATATTCAGCTACCGCCAGCTCGGACACCACAGCGCCAGTTTTATTACACGCATTCAATTTATTTAACAAAGCAACTTTTTGCAGACTCTTTAATTCTCTTTCCGTGTCTTGGGTTACTTTAGTACCTATCTTAAGTATACTCCGAACCTGATTTAGAGTTTCGTTTATAAGTTTTGTATTATTGTATATTTCGTAGAAATAAGCGGGCACTTGTAATCCATTGGAGGCATAACTTTTAAATATTTCGGATATTGTACTGCCAACTCCAAATGTTGGCCTTTTGTTGCTTCCAGACGCAAAAACTTCATGAGGGTTAGCAACTTTTACCTCCTCTATACATTCCGGAATAACTGTGCCGCGAGGTAACTTTTTCCTCATTGCAGCAAAACACAAGTATTCAATTTTACCAGTTTCTGTGTACACCTGATATTTGGCTTCAAGTAGTTGACGGAAGTGCTCGAAAGGAATAAATGGCCGTGGTGCTAATATTTTGTAAATGTTATCGTTTTTGTAAGCATTGCTTACAATTAGAGATACAAACAAAGTAGGCAGCAATACTAGATATCTAATTGAAGATTGTGTTAGCATTAACTTGTTTGGAATAGGATTAGACTGTTCCAGAAGCAATTTGCACGACATTCCTAAAATAACTAAGAGTCGCGAAAACGCCGAAGATTTATGGGTTTCCACTTTGGGACCACTTATGATCCAGAAAAGTGGCAAAGTTGAAAAGAAAGTTATTCCAATGAAGACCCAAGTAAGAACGTCAAAACTTAGCATAAGCGATTCAACTCCTAAACTTTCAATTGGAACTGTTTTAGTTTCCCCGCATGCCACGAAGCCAACTTGATTTGGTGGATAATCAACGAAAAATGGAACGTAGTGCAAGTCGTATCCAAAAAATGCTTCAACTTCAACTTTAGTGGAGTATGTGTTTCCGTAAAGTGCAGATTGATATGCCGCAATTAAAAAGTTATCACCAACAATATGCTTCCATTGTTGAAATATCATTCGCTGAAATAATTGGTTAAAGTCTTGGTTTGGTAAAGAAGTTGTAAAATTTGTCAAGTTCGGATATTCAATTAAATGTTTTGGATTATCACTTAATTTTGAAAGCATGAAAAACCATGTTGATACATTTTTTAAGCTTAAGTACCAATGGTTTACAGAAATAACGATATGGTTCACGCTACTATTCGATAAGCCTGGGTTTAGCAAAGCATCACCCGGACAGTATTTACATGGAGGTAACACTGTTGCATTATGAAAGTCATAACTGGCAAACAAAATAATCAGATTTCGAGTTTCCCTTAAAACGAGAACTAAATAATCTCTCCAAATTTGGTATACCGACAGTACATGCGTCTTAAGGGTAAGCAATATGTTAAATTTAAAATTTGATGGTAGAGAGCTTTGAAGTGCATCTTGCACATTTCTACTTAAAGCCGTTTCCCAGTGCCAAATGTCAGGTGCAATATGTTCCACAGCAAAATTCTCAAGCGTTTCATTGTATTGTAGAGTACGTAACGCCAAACTTAAGTCAACTTCGCAATTCCAAGGTTTGGTGTGTGTGACAAATACTTTTCGGATTAGCTTTACACACCAACTATCTATGGGTTCCTTGAAAGTAGGATCTATGATTTCTGCACTTTTGTAAATAAAATTTGAAAAGCATGCCGCAGTTTTTGTTGTGTTTAGAAACATGGTAGTAATATTTTTGTGACGTGCAAACATTTCAAATGGAATCTTTGCAAACACCTGGTTCTTGCTGTTAGGAGCAGAGCTAGTAATCATTGGTAGAGGCAAAGAAAACAGACGCCGTACAATAATAGGAGAATGAGGTGCCACCAAATCAACTGCATAAAAATTAGTTACATAAACTAAGCACTTATTGAATATGTAACTGCTTCTAAATAAGTTTATTTTAAAATTGGAGAAAATGCTGTTACTTTGACTATTAATGGTTGCTGCAAAAGTTTCTTCACAAGGTTTCTTTATTATTAAAAGAATCCATAACAAAACTGAAAACCGTATGTATAAACTGAGAAACATGTTTATATGAAACAACCTGTAATTATAGTCTGGAATCTTAGCTCGTGTGCAAGGTGTCCCAGTACCAAATTTACCAAATTGCTTTGAAAGCTATACGCAACTCCTAATCATTGTTCCTCAATTTTATTATATTTTTCTCTTTGTCATCAATCGGAACCCGTAATCAGTTTTAGATTAGGAAAACATAGGTTTCTTTTGTATTAAAATGTTGTATATTTTATTGTGTACGCACTTCAGTCTAGTTTGTTTGTATTTGAACGTAATTATATAGAGCATTGTAGTGACATAAATATTTGCTTGTGTAAGTTGATGTAGTCTTTATTGGAGTTAATAGAGTTCAACAAAGTATAGAAATTAGTTAAATAAAGGCTTATTGACGCAAGTGTCTCATTCAAATTTTAAATATATACCAGCTAAACTTGAATTTAGTCTACATAACACACGTGGACGTTATAGTTTGAACCTATCTTCAAAAGAATTTTGAAAAGGGTGACATGAAGGTTGTTTACCTCTTGCATCACGCATAGCAATGGTACCATGATTTGCTAACAGGCGCAAGCTTCTTGCTATAAATAATTGCATTGTACCTAAATTGCATAACCCTACTTTTGTTTTCTTAGTTTTTTCCGAATTTCTTAATCTTAAAAATAAGCAATGCAAAGAGTTACTATTGGCGGATGTTGACACCCAAAAATGAACTTTCCTAAATTTCTAAAGTTTTGATATATAATGATAGTATGTCTAAAGAAAATAGCCCACGCACGGCCCCGACCCTCCTAACCAGTTGTGACGTCGGTAGTGACGAAAAACCGTTTTCGTCGGTGTCGGCGGAATAAAACTCAAATTTCTCAAAAACAGAAAGCTGTTGAATTGTGATTTTTTGTGTGATGCATAATGGATAAATAAGCAAGTTAATGTCATATAAAGGTTGGATTAATCGTCTCTCAATTTTTTGCGAAAAAACATTTTATAAAATTTTCAACTTTTTGGAGGCGTCTAACCGCGTCCATTTTTAGTGTCAAGCCAAATCGTTGCCAATTTATAATGTCCATCTAGAGTATTGTATTGCTGAGCTATTGCAACAAACCCCGTGAAAAAATTCCATTTCATTGACAAAATATGGTCTAAAGTTGAAACCGGAAGTAATGAAAAAAATGCATCAAGTTAGAAAATCTGCCATAACTTTTTTTCTTGACCACATTTTAAAAATCTGGGGATGTACAAGAGAGCTAACAACACCAGGATTAATTTGACATATTAACTGCCAATGTGTGACCAAGGGCCACGGTGGACACTTTGGCTACTTTTGGCACAAAACTTTTTTTTTCAATACTATGCTATGTAAAAGCTTAAAAATCAACTGTTTTTATGCAATTCTTGGATTTTAATGGCTATGATAATAACAAATAATGTGTAATTTAAATTCATTGGTGAAATTGCAGTTTTTAATTTTATTGGTTTAGTTGAGTACATAAAATCTGTAGTTATAAAAAATGATATAAATTCTAATTTTATTCCTCTTTACAAAGCCTATTACTTATGGAAAACTAAATTAATTACATGTATGTTTTGAGTGCATCAAAGTCGACAGCGTTAAGTACAAATGAACGACAGCTCTTTGTTGTTGCAATTGGAGAAGATATTTTGCAACATATCTCATCTGACCCAACAAAATTTCCTAATCTATGATTTGGCCACCATATGACAGCTTCGTGCTCTTTGATTTTCTTTTTGTACAATTCTATTACAATTTTAGTTCCCATAACTTCACAAATTACCGCAATTTCAATCATATTTTGCATTTTAACAATGACATGTTCCCCTCCCTCGTATTTAATTCGAATTAATTCTTGAAGTGATATAAACGTGGAACTTTCTTGTAAGGTATACAGTCTAGCCTCACATTCCGTTAGTGACACTTGCCGAAATGAATGGAATCGTTTCGTACCAGGAATCGTTTTACCTGACTGGTATCTTGATTTTAGTTTTCCAAGATAATGTTCACGAACTTCATCCTTACTGACGTAAAGGAAATGCCTATTTTTCACCGTTCCTTTTGCATTTCGATCGTTCCAGAATTGGTACATTTCGAATGGATTTGTTATTTGAGGCAAGTTATGGTTCCTGAATAAACACTCATGCCGAACGTCTCTTTTAACAACACGTCTTAATTATCGACATTGCTTTGGTTAGATAACAATGCAACAGTGTTGTGTAATAAATCATCACTAATAACTATAATATCATATTCGTTTCTTATATACTCCACTTGTCCGTCAACATTTTGGGTTACAAAGTATTCAACATGGAATGGATGTATGGTTGCTTGTATGTGACCCCAATGGGCGCTTTGCACCTCGTTTTGGTATACAAAACTATAATTTTGTGCAAAGTCTGAAATAATTAACACCTCATTTGGATGCAATTTCCCGTTATCCCGCCAATCTTCCAAAAACCTATTTTGTTGACGTACCAAAAAATGATGCCGTAAAACCTCTGGCAACATGCGTTTGAACCTTAAGGTAAATTCGCGAATGCTCTCGGATATATTGGCCATTTCAACACTATCAGTTTTTTGCCATTGACAAAATTCAATTTTTTTCAAATTTTGACAGCTTTGTCATTATTCCAAGCACCTTCTCATATTTTGGACAATTAGCACAAAAGCCTAGCATACACGTTTCACTGAACTGACTGCAAGTAACCATTTCTAAAATGGTTTTCATATTGATTTCGTCAGGCATATCAAATACATTTAAAAGCAAATCAAAATTACCATGAATTATGCATGTACACGTTTGGTGGTACAACTTATTCCAAATGGGAATGACTTCTGGAGGACGCAAAGTGTAAAACTTTGGTAAGCTAATAGTAAAATTGGAATTTGATTCTATAAATTCCTGGTAAAGCTCATTAACGGAAATTAGCAACCTATATTTTCCAACGCGCTCATATTTCTTTTCACCTTGTACTTTAACTAACATGGTGTCACGTTGCCCGGCAAGAGCTCGGCTATTACTAGGAAGTCTATAAAAGTCCTGAACCTTGGTAACAATTAACTCCGGTGTCTTATTATGTCGCATCCGCTTTAAAACTGGAGCAGAGTAAGGTCCTTCCTCAGATCTCAGGTTAAAAGCTTTACGAACAAACTGACGACTACATTTAAAAGATTGAGCTGCTTGTAATATTTTTAGCTTTCTTGGCATTGATGTTAAAATGAAATATTTTTTCTCTCGTTTTGCTTCCTGAAATATATCGATTGCTCTCTCAAACAAGTCCAAGCAATCTGCGCAATTAATCTGGTCAGACTCAGAAATGGTAACAATTTTTTCAAACTTTCTACGTAACACTTCACTAGCACGTTTAAACAAATCTTTTGCCTCTACTTTACTTTTAACTTCATTTAGCGGTGATATTCCTAATGTCACAAGAACAGTGTTTAATTCCATCAAACATTCTGCCTTTTCAATTAAGCGACAAGAATAAGTGGGATCTTCTCTCTCCTCGTCCTCCAGTACTTCTAATTCCATGTTTGAATTCTCCATATCCGACTGGGACTCCCATGAATCCTGGTCTTGATCGTCATAGCTCAACAATTGCTCCAGAATTCGGGTGTGACCAGAATCTGACCGTGAAGAGCTTGAAACTCCAGCATATTCATCCCCGCCAGCTCTGTTAATATTAGCTTCCGGTCCAGCTTCACTCGATTCGGTGATGCCTGAGCAAAGGGATCCTCCACTGCGCTGAGGTGATCTATAAGTTGTAATTCAAGTTTGTTCAATCGGCAATAAAATAACTTCTTAATATGCAAATTCGAAGGTTTTGGTATTTACCTGTTTCCATCATCATCATCTGTCAAACTTGCCCTGTTCCGGATTTTTCGGTGAAGTTTCAAACGACAACTATTACAGATTTTGTCACCTACGCTCAGAACAGCGACTGTTTCAAAACGCTTGACCATATCAAACTTTACAATGCGACGATCCGGGCTATGTACCGCTGTAGTGTCACCCAAGGGATTGCAGCATAGACTTGCTTCTTTGGTTTCCGTTTGATCACTAACACGGGTAAGTAAAATCCGACAGCTTTGGCAAATTTGATCCCCAATTTTGACGTGATTTGGTAAGAAAGGAAACGTGGTGAAAGTTTCATTTGTAACGTGAATAAAATTGACACCAGCGTGCTGTCCAAATGAAAGTGGATCGCTGCACCAATTTGAGTCGACCTTAAAAATTTTCTGGACGCACTGAAAACAGACCCTGGATCCTGGTTCCAAGTTTTTTGCAAATGTGTTGGTAGCGACAGCAAAATTCCTCATCCACAATCGTAACTAACGGTGACGAACGTTGGCTCCTTAAATGTGACTGGATTTCAAATGGGTTATCACATAGGCCAGGTTGATACACTATATCCTTATTCATTTTGATAACTTTTTCAAGTGGTTTTAAATTCTGACTTTTGAACAGACAATACTAATTTTTATTTGGTTCACGACTAAATCAGAAAACTACAGCTGAATCCGAAAACAAACTTTGGACGCACTTCATTTAGTATGAGAATTGTTTAATTGGTTGTCAATGATGGTAAAATCCGTGAAACGGCATTTCTGTGTTACAAGCTAGTATAAAAGTGATGTCAACTAGTAATTTTAACAAATATTTTTACTTAATATGATACAAAATGCGTTGAAAACCCGTTTTTGTATTCAACATACTATAATTGTTATTATCATAACCATTAAAATCCAAGAATTGCATAAAAACAGTTGATTTTTAAGCTTTTACATAGCATAGTATTGAAAAAAAAGTTTTGTGCCAAAAGTAGCCAAAGTGTCCACCGTGGCCCTTGGTCACACATTGGCAGTTAATATGTCAAATTAATCCTGGTGTTGTTAGCTCTCTTGTACATCCCCAGATTTTTAAAATGTGGTCAAGAAAAAAAGTTATGGCAGATTTTCTAACTTGATGCATTTTTTTCATTACTTTCGGTTTCAACTTTAGACCATATTTTGTCAATGAAATGGAATTTTTTCACGGGGTTTGTTGCAATAGCTCAGCAATACAATACTCTAGATGGACATTATAAATTGGCAACGATTTGGCTTGACACTAAAAATGGACGCGGTTAGACGCCTCCAAAAAGTTGAAAATTTTATAAAATGTTTTTTCGCAAAAAATTGAGAGACGATTAATCCAACCTTTATATGACATTAACTTGCTTATTTATCCATTATGCATCACACAAAAGATCACAATTCAACAGCTTTCTGTTTTTGAGAAATTTGAGTTTTATTCCGCCGACACCGACGAAAACGGTTTTTCGTCACTACCGACGTCACAACTGGTTAGGAGGGTCGGGGCCGTGCGTGGGCTATTTTCGTTAGACATACTATCATTATATATCAAAACTTTAGAAATTTAGGAAAGTTCATTTTTGGGTGTCAACATCCGCCAATAGTAACTCAAAATAATGCAGGTTTGGCTTAAAAGACTTGTTGTGCCTGTTATAAACATATATCCAAGAACGTTCCTTAAATCTTTATTTGTTGACACATCAAGCACGTCTAAATGATTTCAATAAGAAGTTGACGCCCAAATGCATTAGCAAACAAGTCCCCAAAAGGGTTTTCAGGATCTTCCTGCTGCCGCACTGAAGGAATTACATGATAAAAAAGTAGCGTATGTGATGCAAGTTCAAAGCACTAGCGTGAAAGGAACTGCATTTGTCATTCAAATGCTTGTTTTAAGAAACATTGACATGATCATGAACTTTATCAAAATGACATTGAAACTGGAAGACGAGACGGATATTACTAAACACTTGGAATATATCATGGCTATGGCTTACACGACAGCTAAATGCGAATTTCCGAAGGTCTATAATGTTAAAGTTGTGGACTGGACAAAATACGAAACCAAAGTCACAGAACCGATTCCACAGTGGCGAGCTAAGAACCTTTCTCCAGTTAAATCCGCCATCACTAACTTGTCAGAAGCTATTGGAAAACGGATTGACAATGGAGAAATAAAATTTACCGGGGAAGCTGTTTCAAAAGAAGAGGATGATTTCCTTAAAAAACCTTATAAAAAACCACAAAGAAAGAAATATAGGAAAAAACGAGGAAAGCCCTCCACAGAAAATTCGCAAATTTCGGAAACTGAAACAAAACAACAACATGAGTCCTCTAGACCAGTTAAAAAAGCTAAAAGAAGGAAGAAAGCGTCCGTTCCAGCAAAATCTCAGCAAGAAGCACCATCTTCCCAAAACAGCAAGGAAATTAATTCTTCGGACCCAAAAGATGATGCAGATCCTTCTCAAACCAACAAAGACGTTGTTTCTTCTTTCATCTGAAAGAAGGATGCTACTACTTTTACTAAAAGACGGAAGAAAAAGAGAACTTTCGTTAATATGGAGAAACTTTTAGGTATATCTTTAAATAGAAAACAGTACAAAATAGCGTATTCAGTTTATAAATCATCAAAACATTTATCATTTATTCACAACCTGTCGGATGTAGATAAAATACCATTTTTTGTCAAATTTGTGTTAGCATTGGGTTTAAATTATTGCATGATTGAAAAACCAAGTAAGAATGCATTTTACGGGAAAATGAACGAAAATCTTAGAAGACTTGCTTGGAAAATGCATTATTTCACTTTAGGCATAGATAGCAAGATGGATGATTTCGATCAAATGATTTGGGAATGCAAAAAGCGCATAAATAGGCCAAGCTACCTTCCTAAGATTTACGAAAAACTTTTTCCGAACCCATTTCTAATTGACAATATATTTGCCAAAGTTATGAAACACCACGATAAAAGTTTTGTATTTCCACCTAAAAGCCTAATAGATAGATGCAAGAATTTTTTATCTACACACGACTTAATAGTTAGAAACGCAGATAAAAACGCTGGTGTATGCATAATGAAACGTGATTGGCATGACAACGAGGTATACAAACAGCTTTCTGATTTAACTACATATAGTCCGTCTTGCTTATCAGAGTATAATAGATCCATGGAAGATCTGATAGACAAGATTAGACATTTAAAAATCCACATTCATAACACACCATTAGTAAGCCTCATTATTGAAGATCATAAGCCAGCTACATTTTACATTTTACCAAAAGTGCATAAAGAATTCACTGTGTTTCCACCAGGTAGACCAATCAGTAGTACTTGTAATACAGTAAATCGAAACATCAGCACTGTGGTTGATTTCTTGCTTAAACCTATTATGTCTCTTGTCCCTGATGTGTTACTAGACACGACGCATTTTCTAATTTTACTCAACAAACTAAAGTTGGATAGCGATAAAACTTATGTAGCATTGACCTACGATGTGGACAGTATGTACACTAATTTAAGGATAGGGAGATGTAAGAAGTTTTGCATAGAAGCTTACGATGAACAACAAGATAAAATAGTGAGTACATCTGAATTGAAATGGTTACTAGATTTTTGTCTTGACTTCAGCTTTGTTAAGTTTGGTAAATATTATTATAAGCAAAAAAGAGGCATACAAATGGGCAACTCTGCTTCTGTCACTATAGCCAATATATCAGCCTACAAGGAACTAAAAAGCATGTTTTCTAACAAACCTGAAATTATTTTTAACGTTAGATTTGTTGACGACGGCTTTATGTTAATTGAAGCTGATAACATAGCTGACATGAATAGTTGGATTTCTAATACCTTCCAGCATGCGTTTTTAACGTTTACTACAAGTTTTAGTAAGGATGAGATAAATTTTCTAGATGTAAATGTAAAAATATCTAATAATAAAATTTGTACAAGTGTGTATAAGAAACCTATGTCCAAGAATATGTACCTTTCATATTATTCTAATCACCCTAAACATCTTCTTAAAGCTTTACCTTATAGTCAAGGAATAAGATTGAAACGTATATGTTCTGATGTAAATATGTTTGATAATATTCTGAATACTATGTTTTCCAAATTTAAGGACCGAGGCTACCCAGATAAAATATTGAATATTTGTAAAGATAAGCTAAATTGTCGAACAAGGGAAGATTTGTTAGAACCTAAGAGTGAATGGCTTTTATTGAATTTAAAATTGTTTCACCCAGATTTAGTACCTACAGAAAGTCCAGTACCTAGTGTACAAGACGAACAAAAAACACGGTTCTATATGGTAATTCCATTTTATGCTAATGTTAATTACTTGAAACACACGCTAATGCGTATATTCTTGGATGAAACCAGCAGATATGCATGCAGTGATTTGAGTAAAATACTTATGGAATGGAATATAGAAATAGTTTTTAGCAATGGAAGAAAACTCCAAAGTGCTTTGAAAAGTCAGTGAGATTCTGGCATTCATGATAGCATCTTTAGTGTCGTGTTTTTTGTCTGAATAAATGTATTTTTACACACGTACACACAAAAAGGTAATAGTAGTAGCAATTAATATATATTTCTGAATTTTGTAAATTTGTTCTTCTCAGAGTTGTCAATTTAATGTTTGGTAATGCAAGTATTAATGTAGATGATGTTTCCAATTTGATTTTCCAGTCTTACCTGATGAAGATATTAAAGAAACCGGTCGTAAGACGGTAAATTTCATTAGACACACCGCGGTTTTTTAGCATTTTTTACTCATCCTAAAAGTGTCCACCGTGGCCCTTGGTCACACATTGGCAGTTAATATGTCAAATTAATCCTGGTGTTGTTAGCTCTCTTGTACATCCCCAGATTTTTAAAATGTGGTCAAGAAAAAAAGTTATGGCAGATTTTCTAACTTGATGCATTTTTTTCATTACTTTCGGTTTCAACTTTAGACCATATTTTGTCAATGAAATGGAATTTTTTCACGGGGTTTGTTGCAATAGCTCAGCAATACAATACTCTAGATGGACATTATAAATTGGCAACGATTTGGCTTGACACTAAAAATGGACGCGGTTAGACGCCTCCAAAAAGTTGAAAATTTTATAAAATGTTTTTTCGCAAAAAATTGAGAGACGATTAATCCAACCTTTATATGACATTAACTTGCTTATTTATCCATTATGCATCACACAAAAAATCACAATTCAACAGCTTTCTGTTTTTGAGAAATTTGAGTTTTATTCCGCCGACACCGACGAAAACGGTTTTTCGTCACTACCGACGTCACAACTGGTTAGGAGGGTCGGGGCCGTGCGTGGGCTATTTTCGTTAGACATACTATCATTATATATCAAAACTTTAGAAATTTAGGAAAGTTCATTTTTGGGTGTCAACATCCGCCAATAGTAACTCAAAATAATGCAGGTTTGGCTTAAAAGACTTGTTGTGCCTGTTATAAACATATATCCAAGAACGTTCCTTAAATCTTTATTTGTTGACACATCAAGCACGTCTAAATGATTTCAATAAGAAGTTGACGCCCAAATGCATTAGCAAACAAGTCCCCAAAAGATAAAAGACTACTTCCACAATACCAAGCACAACAATTAAACTCAATAGGTATTAATTTTTGCTGAAGACAAGCAAAAACAAACGAATACCAAGTACCATCTTAGCAAAATGAGATGCTACGAAATTAACCTCTATACTTGTAGTATATGCAATGCGTACAACGCAAAACTAGCGATAATTTGGGACGTGTAGGATGATGTATTATTGATAACAATATAGTCACCTCTATTGTATATGATAGTGCATCTGGTATAGATTTTTCCAATAATTGTTGCAGTTAGTCAAATCAAAACTTGACCTTGACGATTACTTTATTTGCCACAGCTGCTGCATATTTGCAATTCAAAATCTGTACTGTTGTGAGTTCGTTGCCCTATTATCTTTTATATTGTTTTACTAGATCCTTTGTACCTAGTATTAATATTTAAATCTTCCAGAACAAATAAATAATGTCAAGATAATTGATGTTTAAAGCTTACAAAAATTTATACGTGGATGCAATAAAATGCAAATGCATTGCATTTATTTTATTTTATTGCATATTTACAATTGTAGAAAAATAAAATGCGTAATTCATGAATTTAATACCAACTTGTATTGGTACAATTTAGATGAAGTGTGATATTATCCGACTTGACCCAAATCGTTATCCTTGAGAAATGATTTCCTGAGGTCTTAAACTGGTCTCAGTCACAATCCAATTATAATAGTATTTAACGCTTGCGTAAACTCCAGGAAAATCTCGCCTGGCGCACCCTGCAATCACATCATCATAAAATTTTCACAACTACTGCTTTATATTAAATAATCATAATATACAAAATTGACCTTACCGTGACCAAAACTGGTAACTCCGACAAGAAATTTCCGACCATTTTTGTACCATGCAGCAGCTGGACCCCCACTATCACCTTGACAAGCATCTTGCCCCCCTTCCGGCAAGCCAGCACATATCTGAGATTCTTCGATGGTTTCGTTGACAGCTTCGTATTGCTCTTTACAAAGCTTGTGGTTCACAATTGGAAGTGTCACATATTTCAAATAGTCGGATGGTGGTACATCATCGCTTTCACTTATGGATTCTCTTTCTTGACCCCAACCGGATATTGTAAGGATAGAAGGTGTACCGTACAAAAATTCTTGGGAACTAGTAAAAAGTTCAATTGTGCTAATGTTGGTATCAGCGGTCAGATTGAATTTGTCTCCAAAAAACAAAAGAGCTATATCATGTGCCGTCCCATCTGCATTATAAGATGGATGCACAATTGCTCGATTCACTTGAGCCATTTCAGTGTATGTATGTAGCTCAATTGATCCTCCAAGTAACCACACAGAGAATTTCTGATTTTCTGGTCCCACATACTCCCACTCTTCAGTTACATTATTGTAGTCGTACAGGCAGTGCGCAGCGGTAATTGCAAGTTGATAACGGAAAGTTGGTGCTAAAATTAAACTGGCCCCACACTTTTGTTCAATGTCTGCGTCATCTCCCTCGGTTAAGTTTTGAAATGCCAGGCCTAATTGATAAGGTATAAATCCTTCTGGGGCTTCGATTCCACCCACAATTCTTTCACTGCTACAATAGACAAAACACAATTGAATGAAAACTAGTAAGCACAGTGAAGCAGTGCTTGTAAAAATGGAAGAGTTAAAACTCATGATGATATCAAACACAGCTTAGAGTCGTTTACTTTGCTTTGGTGTACGTATGAATTAAAAAAGGCTGGAATAATAATGGCAAATGTTAACAAAACACATCTTTATATATCATGACTTGGGTAATTGTAATGCATGGTGCTTAAGCTCTTTACTTCAAATCATTAACATATTGGCAATAAAATAACTTGTACAATTAATAAATTACATGCAAACCGGTAATAGACATGAATTTATTAACTCCATTTGATAAGATTTCTCAGAATGTGCGTAATTCCTCGTCCATTCAGAAATCTGCAGGTTAGCACTAGAATTTATATTAGAACAAGTACCTGATGTACATATTGATTTTATTGCCTTGCAAACTCAGAATATTCGTTTTGTGTTCATAATACTAATCCAATAATCAGTAACAGATAATTAGTTACGGTTTTACCACGGTTGAAATGTTCAATTTTCATGGCTATCTGCATATCCTGTCAATCATAAAAAGGATTTTGTTTTCATGGAAATTTAAGCAGGCACAAAAGATTGACACCAGTCATTACTCATTTACTTCCTATATTCAGAATGCAAATGGTGAGTGTAATCCGTGCTATATAAAAAATCAAGCGAAAATATTTTCATCAGTGTAATTTCTCAGTAAAGCTAGCAAAAAATTATGACAACATTTTTGTATAAAAAACTTAATGTGCCCCACAATTGCGCAGCATGTGCAACAGCATGAGTTTTGGCGAAATAAATTGATACACGTATCACATTTTATGATGCACGTGTGATGTATATAAAACATTGATATCACAAGTCCGTGTTACTTCGAAACTATTTAATATTTCTGTAATAAATGATAAAGTAAAGCAATATTATATTAAAACAAAATATGAATTTTTGTTGACAAGATTGGTTTGTTCTATGTACTTGACAGAAAAATGTAGTTCTGGTACCTTACGCAGTAATTAATCAACATAATATTATACTTATGTAAGTAATTTGTAAATATCAAAAACCAACTATTTGTTGTGATTGATACCCTATAAATTCCATTATGCCCGTAGTTCTTGCGTTTTACTCTCTGCTTACCTGGTTTAATTGAACATGATCGGAAGAGTCGACAAATTATAATATAAATAAACCGATTTAATGATCATTTGAAATACGTAGCTGAGCCTAGTGGATGTCTGTCTGTCTGATTCTCTGACTCCATTCACCATACTACCCCAGGGGGATGAAAAATCAGGCTCAAAATCAATAGGGCTATTTCTCATGACCCAATGAATCACTGTACCAAATTTGGTGTGATTCTGACTAATTTTATCGTCAGGGGGGTTACCTCCCCCTACTACCCCAGGGGGATGACCAATCTAGCTCAAAGTCAACAGGGTTCCTTACGGTGGCCCAATAAATCAGGATACCAAATTTGGTGTGATTCTGACAAAGCATACGGTCAGGAGGGGTACCTCCCCCTATTACCCCAGGGGGATGACCGATCAGGTTCAAAATCAATAGGGTTCTTCCTGATAACCCAATGAATCACTGTACCAAGTTTGGTGTGATTCTGACTAACCGTCTGGCCTGTATCGTGCTCACAGACACACAGACACACAGACACACGGACACACAGACAAATATAACAATCTCAATACTAGCTTCACTATGCTCAGCTACGTAATAATTAAGATACTTTGGACTAACCAGTAAATGTAGGAGCAGCTTTGGATAGTTTAAAGTACTTTTCTTTCAAAATTAGCAATGGAAATAATTCTTGCATATGACACGCTTAACTTTATGCAAAACCAGCTCCTGCTCTGTCCAATGCTCAACCCTAGGATAGGAAGGAGATTTTTTATGCATGGTTTCCTAGTATGTAGGAACGATGAAAATATATGTAAGACTGCTAGTTCTTATATGCTGTTGGGGAAAAGGAAATTTTTATTCTTAATGTTCAGTTCAACTTTCAAAATTCTGCAGTTGCAACAATTTGAAAAGAAAAACATAAAATTATTTAATTTGCGTATTTTAACAACTCAACTTTTTATCACATAATTAGGCGTTTCAGCACTTTCGTCACTATGCACGTGTTGAAAGTAAAATTATATATTAATTATACGTATAATTTGTTTCAAAGCTATAAAACTGGTTTTTAAGTTACAATGTTACGAGGGCGTTACGCCTACGCTAGCGTTTGTCAACCCACGCTAAAGTTCCCATGACACGCAGTAAATGGGTATATGAAGTAGTGGCTGTTTAGTAATGATTACTAGTAGCGTGTCTGGAACAATATAGAATTAATTTATAATGCTAGATCCAATTTGAAAACTGTATTGTCCAAATTTTTAAAGGAAGACAAATTCAAAGCTTAGATTGCAATGAAAATTATTACTTGTTAGATTTAAGTTATCACACAAAGGTCTTGCGCAAATGAATGCAACAAGATTCATTTCCGTTTTATAACTTAACGTTTATAAAGCCGTCCAGATTAATCACATATTATTTTGTATAACTTTTATACTAAATAGCGCCGGAATAATATATGCTTGCATAATACGGCATACTTTCGAAATTATCACAGACGTGCATCACTTGAGTTCAGGCATGGTGGTACCCGCGGGTTTTTTATAAAAACCCATGGGCTGGGCAAAAACGGGTTTTTATGGGGAATATAGGGTTTTTTCGGGTTTTATGGGGTAAAAACGGGTTCCCTATTTAAATACATGTAACATTATAAGACCATTGAAAAATCTTATATTCAACCAAAGCTAGCCGCGTATTGTGTAGCTATGGCTTGAATCAGCAAGGACAGCGTCAAGTTAAGATAGTAAGTGTGCCATCCAGATGCTGCTCACAGCAGCTTTATTCTGATAAACTTGGCGTTTCCAATTTCCAACCACCTAACCATTACGGTACCTGTAACTTGCTTGCATCGTGGTTTCCCATTTGATTTCCTCCAAACAGTCTTGAACACCATTACGCAATCCACAGCAAGAATGTTCTCCTCCAAAAACTCCTACCATCACTCTACTAGATCTGGCACTGACTTGCGTCTCGACACAGATCTTTCAGGTGGGGTGATTGTGACACGGCCATGATAAGTGTAACTGGCACGCACAGCTCAAACTTCATTTTTACGGCAAGCGTTTGATAAACCCAATCAATTCTGCTTCCGAGCTGTATCTTGACCACCTACCTAAGATTTCGCTATGTCCACACTGTATAAAGGTTTTTGGTGGTGAGTTGTACAAAAATCTCTGTCGCTTGTCCTCCGCAAAGTTGCAAAATTCGTTGTCCGTCTCTTGTCTTCCGCAAGTTCATATGATTGATAAGCCCAAGAAATTCAGCCTGCACGCCAGAATGGAATGCCAAGAATAACTTCACAAACCCTGAATGCTAACGTGTGCGTTTGTTTAGTCTAGTAAATAGATAAGATGTAAGAGAGTATAGTGTATTGACAAACACAATGTGTTTTGGTTTGATTGCTTGGTTTCTGTTATTTATTTAAGAATATTATTGCTTACAGCTGAGCCATATAAATGTGTGTATCGGCTTACCCCAGTTTTTTATTTTTTATTTTACCCAGTGGGTTTTAATGGGTAAAAAGGGTAATACCCACCTACCCAATAAAACCCACATAAATTTTTGCTAAGTGGGCATGGGTAAAAACGGGTAAAAATGGGTTGCCCAGCCCAGTAATAAAACCCACCACCATGCCTGCTTGAGTTAAGCAAATGACTTGGGAAAAATACAATATCATAAATAAAATGGAAGTTCTTAAACTTATCGTTTTACTTATTGTGCACGCTGCTTTTATATGTATCAGTAAAAAGATTCCCAGAGTGTGGTGCTTTTCCAAATTATATTTGTGTAGTGTGCCAGAAATACAAGCTAAACCTTCAATCGACGAACAAAACAATACAATAATTTATAAAATTACACTCAATTCGTTGAGTCTAATTAGCCTTAACCCATCAAGCCAAGATATCCGAGCATTGAAGAAAGTTTCAGAACTAGTAACAGATTTTGTTCAAATTTCAAATCAGAACTGTTTTGTTCATATTACAAATTTTTTAGGCGCTGACATACAAGTTGGAGTAAGTATACCCGTAGTGTTGCGAAACGTAGTTCCAGCTTATCTTGTACAATATAACACAAAGTTTAAAACACCATTCAGACAACTTGTTTGGGTTCCATTTAAATATTTCAAAAACAACTCCACGCCACACAAATCCTGTTTTATGTCATCCTACCTGTCCGATTACCTGTGTTCTAGCTTGCAGTTTTACAGATATATTTCTTTTATAAAGCCGTGGACTTGCCAAATTTATGCAGATGTTTTCCCACCACCTTTTCTATTTCAACCTAAAAGCTTTTTCGATGAAGCCAGCAGGAAAAGCATTCCTGTTTATAGAATTTTCGGATATTCTGGATATTATCTACCAGTTTGGGAATTTAAAGGTTTGTATAAAGGAAGGTCTAAAGTAGCAATTCTGCCATCTGCAGCGCGTCCAGTAATCAAATTTTTGGTGGTCGGTGAAGACTTTGATAAGCTATCAGACGAAACTAAAAACAGTGTGTTTGCTAATTGGTATTTCAAGGAAAGGATTAGATTTGACAATCCGGCTCAAATAGCTATACACTATGTAGTTTCTACAACCTTGGAGAATTTGCGACAACTTCAGGTTTGCAATTATCCTGGAAAACCAAATATGCCTCGTTTTCTTGAGGTCTACCAAACGTATTTTGGATACTCACAACGAGCAATCAACCATAAGCATACAAACTGGAAAACTTTGTATGATTTTGACTTATGTGAGCACAAAATATACGACGTATTATCAGGTGTATATGAAATTAGCACAAAGCAACTTTCTGAGGTTGCAGATGCTTTTGATAAATGCAGTAATCTCTTGAATGAAAATCATCGACGAATGTTTTGGACAATGTCCCCAAACTTGCAAATGTCTGAAGCACATATGCATGTTCTGACAAACGTAATGAAAAACTATAGTTATGTTGCTGGAAATGGTAAGATTTTGTGCCAAGCTGGAAGACAATCACACATAAAAATTGATGTTCCAAAAGCTGCTGGAAAACTGAAATATAGTAAATCTTCTATATTTCTCGTGCTATCAACTATGCTGGAATTGCATTTTCTGAATTTGCCTTTGCAGCTTCCAAATCAATTCAAAAGACTTAAATTTATAGGTTGTGGAAACCAAATGGTTGAGTCAATTACATTTAGCGACTTGGTAAATGTGTTTGATTTGTGGACTTGGGCACTTCTTTTTGTTTCGTGTGTGATTCTACTCACTTTTCTTTTGTTTGTGGAGAAAAGTGTTTCAGCAGCTATATTTTCCATTTGCAAGATGTTATTGAAAGCTGATAGTCCTTTTTCTTTGGCCACTATAGAAAACATGAATACCACAATGAAAATACTAATTGGCATTTACCTCCTGGGAAGCATGGTTCTTAGTAATGCTTATAAGAACACGAATTTATCGCGGATGATTTCATCTAGAAAAGTTGTGTATATGGAAAACATGCAACAACTTGTAACAGAAAACTATGCAATATACACGCAAACTACACGTATGGAAATTCCCCAAAATATGCTACAACTTGGAAGTTTTTCAGCCGAAGCTAAACACAAGGATAACTCAAAGCATTACTACTCAATTTCTCAAAAGTATGCAATTCGAGAAACTAAAGACGTTTTAGTCTCATCTGAATTGTATTGGCTGCATTTGACAAATACGTTGGTGGGTGGTACCCAAACACTGAAACAGAATCTTGTAAACACAATGAAAGAATCCACGCTGTTGCCGTTAAAAGTAATTACGCAATTGTTTTTGGATAGCATAAAACTCTTTCGTAATCAAAACATAACGCATTTATCTCACAAGGAACAGGAACAGTCTGTAGCTACCATATACTACAAGAAAGAACTAACGGAATTATTCCACAGATTACAAGCTTGTAATAAAGTTGCACTTATTTTACCTGCTCATGTTTGCAACGAATATAAACTCAAATTAGACATTCCTGGGATATCAATAGGTAAACAAATACTTCATGAACCAAGTGACGCTTTCTTTTTCCAAGGGATACTCAATCCATCTATTGTCAAAAGAATATACATGGCACATGAATCCGGAATTTGGCAATGGTGGAATAACATTATTGCCCGGAGTCCCACAAACAACATGCATGCGTATGGAAGTTCAACTATAAATGGCATTGAATTATCTAGCAGTGTGCAAGTTATATTTTACATTTTGTTGGTCGGCAATATGATTAGCAGTTTTTGTTTTGCAATAGAAAATGTTCATAAAACGTGGGAAGGTTTTAGTTCTTTAAAAAATTTAAACAAATTATACGTGCAATTAGCTTATAGTTTATTAGGTGCTACGATTTATTTGTACGAAAGATTTTTAACTTTATTCTTTGATATCGTAATATGTTTAAGGCGTACACAAACCTGGTATAAACTCATTAAATCCATATTGATCACGTTTAAACTTAGGGTAATAAACATTTAATTGGATAAACATACTAAAGAAATGGCAAGTCATTTGGCTAGCGACGTAAATTTATTTAAATGAGTCAACTCTGAACACCAATACTGAAACTTATATATACAATACATGTAAAATTGAGTTTTGGAACATTCAACTTTCCCAAGCAAGAAAAAAATTTACATAAAACTATGTTTACCAGAAACACATAATTTATAATTATTGTAAACAGCAGTTTATTGTTATTAGCTCGCTGCGTCTGCAGGAGAGCTATTTAAGATGTCGTGTCCGTGAGTGTGTCCGTGTGTCCGTGTGTCCGTGTGTCCGTGTGTCCACTTTATTTTTAGTAAACCAGGGTATTTGGGCTCTAAACCAGGGTATATGGGCTCTAAACCAGGGTAAATGGGCTCTAAACCAGGGTATATGGGCTCTAAACCAGGGTATATGGGCTCTAAACCAGGGTATATGGGCTCTAAACCAGGGTATATGGGCTCTAAACCAGGGTATATGGGCTCTAAACCAGGGTATATGGGCTCTAAACCAGGGTATATGGGCTCTAAACCAGGGTAAATGGGCTCTAAACCAGGGTATATGGGCTCTAAACCAGGGTAAATGGGCTCTAAACCAGGGTAAATGGGCTCTAAACTAGGGTAAATGGACTCTAAACTAGGGTAAATGGGCTCTAAACCAGGGTATATGGGCTCTAAACCAGGGTAAATGGGCTCTAAACTAGGGTAAATGGGCTCTAAACCACGGTGGATGATTTTTAATATATAGTTTCTAAGGTATTACTTGCTGTATAAAAGTTTTTTTTACTTACTGTAAAAATATTTATCATTGTTTTTAAATTAAAAATGACTGATTTATTATTGATTCGGGGGTCCACAATTTGGGTATTGACGGGCAACAAATTATGAATCTAGATAACATTTACAAAACTGTCCATAACCTATTATTGTATGTGATTTCTCATCAGTACAACCCAAAACTCCCCGAAGTTGCTTCTTTGAAGGACTGGTTCTTGGCGGAGAGCATGAAACACAGGGATGATTCCAAAAATTAAAGTCAAAGTTTGTGTTGTCGTATTGCATGCTGGCAAACTACTGTGTATACAATTGATGATGCAAAAATAAAAATGATGAACTACTGATGATAATTTATAAAACGTGGGTTTATGTATTGTAATGTAAGAATGGACATTTTTTACATATTGGCTTCAAAACTACGGAATAAATTACTCAATATCCTTAAAATAAACGACAAATATGATTAGCAAGTGATTTTTTAAAAAAACAACTGTAAAATTTGAAAGGAATTGGAATATTTTTAAACTATACGGTAAACTTGTATGGCAAAACTAACTGCAGTTGTGGAGTTACCAAGGAGCAAATTAACTCAAAATTAGGATGTGTGGCAGGCAAGGCTATAAAAATCGCTACATAGATTAACATAAAAACAACTTGATGAGATTAAATGAAAAACATAAGATGCTTGGCTTTTAGAATAGCATTTCATTTATTGGATATTGGTTGTCTATCCAAATTATTACGGACTAAAGAATCTCCGAATATATTTGTTACTGTATTTTTAAATGCGTTTATATAGATGAATGTAGGCGTCATACATATCATATTCCACGTTAGCCTCTTTCGTTACATTGTCATCATTAGCCAGTAGATAGCCATTTTCGCCATTAATGTAGGCAACGTAATGTCCAAGGTTAATTGAATTACCACTGTGACATATAGCAGTTAACAGTTGATACCGTGTTTCCTCGATGCTAATTTGATTTTCAATAATCATGCCCTTTTGCTTCCTGGCTTCGGTATTGTAACTGAATAGTCTGCTCACTATTATAATGTAGAGAGGCCGAGTGTCTAAACGTTTTGAACGGCTACACGTAGTACATGGGCAGTTTGGACATCGTTTCTCAATTATTTCGTTTTCTTCAACTGCTGCGTTAACCGATGCTTGGAAATTACATGATGGAACCACAAAGAGAAAAATACTGGGATCATAGTTCTGCAAGATTGAAACTTGACCACATCCGTCACAGATGTCTTTTAACGTATAGTTAAGGAGGATTTCATGTCGAAAGCCGTCGAACATAGAATCGTTGAATACACTACTCAAGAAGTCGGCAGCATCTTCCTGTTCGTTTCCAGAAAATTGAGGATAGCGCTTACTTATCTCACGTTTTAACTTACTGGCCAACGTTGCTCGTATAGTCCTTTTCCGAATAACAGTCAAGTGTTCAGCAAGAAAGCTATTTTGAAAGTACTGGGCTTCCGAAATACTGGCGATCATCTGTACAGCGGCATTGATGTAGCAGGAGTTTCCTGTGTTCACTATTCCATATCGAGTTAATGATTTTCCGGATGTTTGTGGGTCTTTCATGCTTTGCTTAGATACATTGCTTTTTCTTTCCGAATCTCTGATTTGAGGCTTTTGAGAGACAGACATTTCTTTTTCTAGCAAGTTTATCGGCAAGACTTTAGCGTCGTGAATAGGCTGCATGTTTTTACTTATTAAACAGTTGTCCGTACCAGGTTTTTCTACCAGTAAAACCAGAAAAACATTGTTAAATCCTACAACAACTACAAAAGTTTCGTCAGTTTTTTGTTGGCCCACAAACCATTTTTGGCAACCTCGAGTATCACGGGATCATGGAATGATCCTATATTAAGGTACGGTGACGCACATCCGTTATAAGTTTTTAGACGAAACACTAAATCCAACATTGAATTGCTTGTAGTTGTTGGCGTGAAGGGCAACATTAAAATGTATCCATGTTGGGACATAAAGTCCAGAAGTCTTCTTCTCTCAGCAGTTTCACATAGTAAATCCACATTTAAGCCTCCACAAACAATATCAGGGCGTTCTTTAACATTTATAAACGACTCAAGTAGCCCAAGAAAGACAGCAAGCGATATCCTCGGGGGACGGTACACGGCAACTATTTTGCAACCTCGAACATGAAGTGTTGTAAACGTACAGTCTTCAAGCCGGCTACATGAAACATCTCCTTTTTCTTTTAGATAAACCACACAGCCATTTGACTCCCTGGGGTTTTTAGGCAAAAACGAATGTTGAATAAAGCCTTCCAAATTAGTTGAAGCATCACTTGCGGAGTGCGGTTCGAGCAACACGATGAAGTCCGATTTCGTCATAATATCATCAGTTGCAATTAAACTAATGTTCTTTTCGATTGACTGAATGTTATAAATAACTCCTTTGATTGAAGACTTTGAGTGCCACCGAGCAGATTGGAAAGTAAATCCTTTAGCTTTAAGACGATTTAGTTCCATCAGTACCACATTGTCCCTCGAAGAAAAGTTTGGGGGCCGGAATTTTCCAATAATATACAAATCCTTGATAGAAGTAGCTCTACTAAACGCAACATAAAGGTGGGCCCGTGAAAGGTTTCGTGCATCGGGGGGAATATGGACCACGACCTTGCTCAATGTGGAACCCTGGTTAAGTTGGAAAATTTATATTTTACACATAGTGCGTCAATATATCGAAAACATTATGAATAATATATAAATATTTTACCTGTGATTTGTGGATAGTTATTGCATTTGCACTCGCAAGAGGTAGCATTTTGCGGACGATATGTAAGTTTTGGTTATAGCTTTGTTTCTTCAGGATTTTCCGACTATAAAATATTGGTGTCCAATTGTGCTCACTCTTGTACATGTTACGTGTTTTCTCGCCAACATTTGGGTCGGTAAACTCCAAATAAACCATACTAACAACGCTTTTTCGACTTGCAGATGTCCCAAACTCAATTTTCCGAAGTATTCCGGTTGAACCATTAAAGATACCGTCCGATACGTCCACATTTGTCGTCACCATATATATGCAGCCAACTTTCAACTCAACAGATTGTGGTAGACCGTCACAATCCCCAGTTTTCCATGTTGCAGCGAAATCCAACAAATATTGCTTATCATGTATGCAACCATCACCTTGAACCACATCATACGCTGTAACCTTGTACAATGGCCCCGGAAATTTTCTAATGAACTTTTTGTTAAAGTCGTCACATAGTTTGTTGCTATGAAATAGATGAATGGCGTCAACAGGAATATCCAAATGGTTTTCTCTCGATTTGAACAGCAAGATGTCCTCCTCAGTACACTCTGCAATTGCAAGTCGGTTCAAGGCTAGAGCAAAGTTTTTATCTTCCTTTTGCCGCATGATTTCATGTAGTTCAAACATTTGAAAGTCGTCCCAAAGTGTGTTGCTCCAGGGGGAAGAGTTTGATTTGAGTTTTGTAAATATAGAGCCAGTAGTCTCGAAAACAAAGTTTCCAAATGGAGGAGGAAGTTGCCAAAAATCTCCTGGAAATCAATTGGTTTAAGTTCAAATTGGAAACAAAGGAAAGACATTTGCCACCGTAGTAATTACAGTTATCTTACCAACGCAAATAACGGATAATTCGGCAAAATTTTCTAAGCTCTGAAATACTTGTTGCATTCTACGGCTGGACCAGTGAAAGTCCTTGAAGCATAGTAAGGAGATCTCATCAAAAATTATAAGTTTCAGATTGGCCAGCTTACATCTTAGGGTGTTTAACGTGCTTGGATCCAGCTCGCCCACATGACTTCCGCCGTAATGGCCGTTGGGTAATCGTAGTGCCGAATGTACTGTGGAACCTATAAAAAGAACAAGGGTTTAGGTAATACACAGTAGATTTTTAAATACAATTTGTAAGTACTACCTCCAACATTGTATGCTGCTTTTCCTGTAAACGCACAAACCAGGACGGGAGGGGAGTTCAAATCATATCCTGGCTGGAGAGACACTCCTCGCGTCACAAGTTCCACGATTGCACTAATCAGCTTTGATTTACCAGCACCCGCTTGACCGTGTATAATGTCGCGCAAAACAATGCCTGACTTTAGTGCGCAAGTAAGATGTAAAAGATATTCCCTTTGTTTTGTGTTCAGACAAGAAAGAAGGCTGATGTATTCCGAAGTAGATCGTAGTTTTGGTGTTCGGATAAAATCAAATGGAATAGAATTTTTTCCCATTTCAATACCAAAATCTTGCTTTTCAAACATTGGTTCATTGACAGACTCATTATCGTCAGGCTCGTCATCAGAAACATCTTCCTCAACACATGAGGGGTCAATGTTGTGTCCGGCGTTGTACTTTGAACGTTTGGCTGAAATGACATCTTCGAATTTCTTATACTTCTTTGCGCAATCAACACTTAAAATGTCTTTATCTTCTGAACGATAAGGAAGAAACAGCATACATTGCTCTCTGTAGTAATTGTCTGGATCAGCTTCCATGGAAAACCGACAATATCGAATGATTCTTGGCTTCATTCGATGAACAATAACCAACTCATTTCCTTTTTTCTTTGGCTTCTGATTCTTTGGTTTAGCTGAGTAAACGGTGAAAAGTGAAGCGAAGTCTGCGAGGCACACGTCTTCGTACTCCGTTGGCCGATTTTCGTAATGGTTTAGAAATGTTTGAGCGGTTATATCTGTTGACTCGGGATCCAGATCTTGCAACTCCGTTAGGGACTTCAGTATCAATGTCCGTTTTTCAGGGGGAGCAGTATTTATGAAGATAACGTCTCTGCTAAGCAATACCATTGGAAACCCTAGTGTTGAAACACATGCCTCTTGAGTGGATTGCTCCGTGCAATTTAAAAATTTGTTCGCAAGAAACCGAAATCGTTCCTTCAAAGGCAAGTTCCCACGCCGTATATCACGATCGATATCTTTCATAAATCGGCTGGATCCTCTACTACTTTTGCTGATATAGTTCACGCAATACGAGACGCAAGCATATGGATCAAGAATAAACTGAACGTCCATATTTTCACCCCAGACTTCTAATAGCTTTTTGTTGTACTGGTTTATGAAAACTTCATCCAATTTGCGCCGGAGGAATTCTTTCGGCCGTTTCAAACTTGATCGAATGGCGAGGATATATGTTTCTTCACTCATATTAAGCTGGTCCAAAAATTTGGAAAAACTTAATGAGGAATTTGACTGCTGTCCAGTGGAATTCAGATAAGCTTGAATGTTCAAAAAGTTTGATTTGTGAGTCTTCTTTTCATGTTCGCAACACTCAAGTGGCCTAAGGATCAAAGTTTTGGGCATTGGAGGTTTCGGAAATCCAAAACGACATACATGTTTGTTTGAGTAGAAACATGATTTTTTGTGGCAGTGAAATTGAAACCCTACAAGTTGTTTCATGTCTTCTGATTCGTCCCGATGACAGGTAATAAATTCGTCTATAAATTTGCAACATACTTCTGCAGATTTATCTCTTCCGTCGTATATAGGGGCTCCATCAACATATTGCATTCTGTGGCCATGTAGAGATCCCCGTTGCTGAACCTCTCGTCTGTGAATAAAATCCGTGCATTTGTATGGACTGAAAATTCCTTGATCCGTATCAAGAAGTCGTTTTAATGCTCTCTCCCGGTTTTCGTAATGAATCACGCATAGAGCAGGGTCTTCTCTGACGAGTTCAGAACGGACTTGCATTGGAAGTTCCATTGCTTCATTTTTTGACAAAACTTTGTTCCTTCTGAGTTTTGATAGCATACAGAGAAGATCTGGCCACTTTGTTTCTGCAGAGGATATTGTAATGAAAAACGTTGGAAGTCCTAGTTGTCTAATTAAGGCAATTGCGTTCTTCTTTTTGTGGGCCAAATATGCTGGTGAACCAGTCAGGTTTTGAAGAATTCTGTAACCGCAATCCTCCTGAACTAAGTTTTTCAAACCTTCACTGGTTAACAAATCCTTTGCTACGACCGGTCCTTTCTTGTTTTTTCGGCGCAGAGCAAATCTAACGTTTTCGAACAACCTACTGGTTTCCACAAGTTTTAGAGAGAAAAAGATTTTGTCGGGCCTTGAACATCTTCGATCATACCGTCGGAGTTCTGACTTTGCTATGTCGTTCCTAGTTATCCTCGAGTCGGACAGTATCCTTTTCATCCCACCATATATTGTAGGAAACGATAATTCCGCAGCATGCTCATCCAAAAGTAAGGAACAAGGACGGTTACCCTCACTTGGCGCAATTGGTATTGGTAAGTTTTCATCCTCCAAGAGCGTCTCAGTACAAGGCAGGTCATTCTCCTCCTCGTCCAATTCCACCTCGTCGTTTTCTTTGTCCAGATCGGTGAGAGTATTTGAATCAATTTTATCTTCATCTTCCACAACAAAGTCTATTAAGTCATCGGCATTTGCAGTTTTCCAGTCGGTGCAAAAAACGACGTTCTCTTCTTTGTACAGAGCAGTTTTGCTAAGGAGGTCCAATGCTTTGTAAATCTGAAGCGGCCGTACAGTCTCAAACATGTATGGATACTTGTAAGCCATTCGTCTCATGAATTTAACCTGTACAACCGACGTTTCATTAAATCTTCGTGGCAGGACTTTTGGCACCTTTTCAACGTTGCAAGGGACATTAATTACACCCCCTCGAAGGCCTTTTTGCATTCCAACACCTAGCGTTCTTATCTGCATGAACGGAGTCCTCAAAGCTACCAGTCGTTCTTCAAGCGGCGTCAAGTTTGCAATATCAGGCGGCACATCAGGAAACATTAGTCCGTTGGATAGGGCGAGTTTTGGTTTTTCCATTCTGGTCACAGCTCGCTTACATGTATGGCAGATAAGGTATTTGTTTTCCGTCCTAACTCGGACTAGAATGTTTCTTGGGTTGATTTTTAAAGCCTGAATAATGGCAAGGTGTGGATCAATTATTCATAGTTCATCGCACAAAGCATGCTAACTTGTTAAGAAACCTTACCTTCGTTTCCGGAATTTCGGTTACACTGTGTCTATACCAGAGCATGCCACATGAACAACAGATTTGGTCTGGTTGTTCGAAAATTGCAAGAAAGTACAGATTCTTATGATGGTTCCAATCAGTCAGACTTGATTGCTGGATTCGTTCGTCTCTCCTTTGGTCGGTATTCCTTTCCTGTTCTTTTTTCTTCTTAATGGGGCATTGTCTCTTTAAACGCATGCATCTATTCCTGATGGCCTTGGCAAGGGTTGCACCAGCTTTAGATGTTCTCAGCTTTTGCATTGCTAATCGGTTCTTTGATTTGTCTCGGGTTGCCACAAATCCATTTTTTCTAGCACTTTTCCTTTTCTCTGTATTTTTCTTCTGTTCTGTTGCTTTCACAGTCACCGATAACCGTTTCTTTGTCATAGCTGCTTTGTTTTGTTTTCTGTCTCGTTCGGCTTTACCACTGTTTTTGCGGGTGGACCTTCTCTTTGACGTATTTCGCGACTGCTCTGCTGCTTTGGCTGAGGCTGAAATGCGTTTCTTCTTCATTGCTGCTTTGTTCTGTTTTCTGTCTCGGTCGGCTTTACCACTGTTTTTGCGGGTGGACCTTCTCTTTGACGTATTTTGCGACTGCTCTGCTGCTTTGGCTGCGGCTGAAATGCGCTTCTTCTTCATACCTGCCTTGTTGCGTAAGTTGTCTCGTTGGGCAATGTCACTAACTTTACGGGCTGACCTTCTCCTTGATGTGTTTCTGGACTGTTCTGCTGATCTTGCTGCTGCTGATTGGCGCCGTCTTTGCATATTCGTTTTGTTCTTTTCCCGATCTTGTAACCGTTTGTCTTCATTTTGTCGCCTCCTCCTCTTTGCTTCACGGTACCTTTCCTTAGAGTCCTTGTATAGCCTCTTTCGTCCCATCTGGATTCAATTAAACGGATCTTTGTATATATAGTTTTGAAGTAGTAGGAAAAAGGTCTAAAAATGCAGAAAAATATTTTTAAATATTTCTAAAATATTGTGTTCGTAAAAAAATATTTTTTTATTGAAATATAAAAAGTAAACAAAGTTGCACGATGGTAACCAATTAGTACACTGTTTAGTTTACCTTTGTATTGCATTCCAGAGTGTTATGTATTCCGAAAACTCATCGTCTTTCGCAGCGAGCATTTTGAATGGCTTGCCATCAACTTGTTATAACCATTTGAGTGTAAAAATTGTTCCTATCAACGTACAACAACACACATGATAGCTTAACTACTTAGGTAATGATAATAAGGTCAACAGCTTGGTCAAAAACGTTTTCATAAAAATTTTGAGTGCTATCTTCATCAAATTTAGCAGTTCCGTAGTACCATGTAATTGGCCGTTGAGCTTGTAGCACTCTTCTCCATATTTGTAAGTTCCTTCTTGACCACTTCCCTAAACTTATAATTTTCCAATATTTTATTGACTTTTTAGGCCACTCAATTTGAAGTACCTTCTTGCTAAAATTGTAGCAAGTACAAATACGGGGCAAAGTTTGTAGAACAACAATGTATACAACAATTGTAATCATGCTCATTATACCGTAGAGCGGTAATGATAAAAACTTCCAGCCCAAAGCCAATATCCAAGTACCAATCACTGCAATGACAAATCCAAGGCCCATCAGCAACCCCGCAGCATTCCTGATGCCTTCAAGCCCAATTTGATTTAAACATTGTAGTTTACTGTATTCTTTCATTCCGGCTAAATTTGGAGGTCTAGCAGAAATTATTTTTAAACTTGACAAAACAATATTGAACACGGACACTGCAGGAAGAAAAGCAACTAAAAGTGATCTAGTTCCTTCAATAGCAGCCCACTGATTAATACAGACTCGAAAAGCAATCTTTATAATCGTAAATGGCAGTGATTGTGTCGAAAAAAACTCTTCGCAAATATAATAAGCTGGATCCAGGTAAACTAATACTACCAGAGGTGGTAACCCAATAGCAATAATAAATAGAAGCATGACCAGGCCATTCATCAGTACTCCGAAAACATCAACATCTGGCTTTCTCTTCAGCAGTTTGATCATTTCTTAAAACAGAAAATAATCCATTTCAGAGTTGAAATAATAACTAAAATATTTGTAATTTTGACAAAACTAACCTTTATGCAGCAACTTGAATATGCGCGTATCAAGTGTCCCCCCGGTTTTACTGTGATCCTTTCTGTGGTAGCGATCAAGCTTCCACAATCTTGTGACATAGTTTACGGCAGCTTCTTCTCCATGTTTAGTTACGACAATGTTCAGACCTATGCACAAAATGATGAAAACTAGCACCTCAAAATACATATAAATCAAGGACGTTGGTACTGTTTGAATTTTCAGCACACGATTTTGCACCAAAAGGTGCAAGCAAAAGGAAGCCTGTATTGCTAAAATGAAGTTGGATAAATAGAATGGTATAAGTTTCCACCAACGATGCTCAACCTTGTACTGTTCTTTTGTAATGTTAAGAATCACAAAGTGCCTGTAAAGATTTTTTGTGCACAAGGTTTCATTTAGTTGAAATGCTTTCCATGTTAATGCTGTTGCCATATTTATTAGTTAATTTATCTATGAGAGATACTTTTTAAAAATTTGTTTTATATTGGTTGTGATGATTGCAAACGCTTTAAAGTTTAATCAAAAGATAAATTGCACAGAAATTAAATTAAGCTTATACAACTTTCTTTCCCGTTATGGCTGCAAATAAATGCAAACCCCAAACCAGAACACAATTTTAAGGAAAAATCATTTGGAATAAAAATAATATATAGAACTGAATTCACGTTTTGTAGCGTGTGATACATATGCCAGTATACCTTATCGATGATTCTTTTACACGTGGGCGAAAAAAATACCTGTTCGGAAATCTACTCTGTCTGAACATATTGATTGGATATGGACGTATTGATAAAAACAGGCTTAAAACCTGTAATGTTTTCTCTGAAGCACTTGCATGTAAAAATTAAAAACTACTTATAACGTTAGAAAAGTCTACTACAAAATGTACAACGTTCAAGTATATAATAAAAGAATTACTTTCTGAAAAATGTATTTTAAGATAATAGAATATTTTTAAACTTACTTTGTTCAATACTCGCACGTGTAAATATTGACTGTCAGAAAAACTGTTTTGTTTTATTATTAGTTTCAAACTAAATACTGATTCAGTGATAAGGGACTATGGTTTTCAGATAACTTTTTAAAATATAAACAAACGTAAGCAATTATATTTGACCTGATTTCATACATTGCTTTATGCTACTATTCTATTTATTTACCATTGTTATTATTTTATTGTTTTAACCATGAACTGATAATAAAGAATCTTTGCTTAACTGATATTTACTTACAGTTTTGATTAGTATAATATTAAAAACATTCATGATAAGCCATTGAAAGATGCTCGCTGCTTCAACAGATATAAATGCAAATGTGCTTACTGCACAACATAATTTAAAACACAGGAACTCATTTAGTATTTCCAAAAGCCAATTTAGCCTAATTTGGAGCCAAATTAGCCATAATTAGAGCCCATTTAGCCTGGCTTAGAGCCCAAAAACAAAGCCTACGGACGGACGGACATAATATCTTAAATAGCCCTGCTGCAGAAGCAGCGAGCTAATAAATTCAGCGTTTGCTGAAAATCGACCAGAGTGGATGGCTCAGCTCAAAGCACTAAGCTGTTTAAAGAACATCAATTCACAGATGCTTCAAGATTTAAATAAAATAATATAGTCGTGAAGAAATTTGAACGACGAGGTTGGCGTTTGGTAGGCAACGTATGCAAGGGCTGCTGATGAATGAGAAAATAAATATGCTTTCGTTTTTCAGGGCCACTAGTTTTATAGATTATTGCCTAAAACTTTTATCTACGAATCAACTGCTTGGTCAAATATGTTTTCATAAAATATTTGGGTACTGTCTTTATCAAATGTAGCTACTCCGTAATACTAAGTAATTGGTTGTTGAGAATGACGCACTTTTCTCCGTGTTTGTAAGTATTTTTTGGCCATTTCCGTAAGCCCGTTTTATTCCAATATTAATTGTATTTCTAGGCCATTGAATTCGGAGTAGTTTCATCCTGAAATTGTAGCGAGTACAAATACGTGGCAACATTTGCCGAATAACTATTAACTAGTGCCTTTTTATTGGTGAAATGGTAGATGGGTCTAGGGACATCAAGTAGAAGTGTTTTGAATAAAGAAACACATATGCAGTTTTGGGATAAAAGTGTTAATAATTTAGTTACATTGTTGTGTTTGTTTCCCTATAACTTCGATTTTGCAAAAAAAAATATTTGCGTAACAAAACTGATATCTTCAAATCATTTACTGAGTTCTTTGACTCATGAATTGTTATTAATTATACTTTAGAAAATACCAGCATTTAATCTTAAACTACAGCAACATATCAATGATAC
The DNA here is from genome assembly GCA_029691765.1 of Entomobrya proxima. NCBI lineage: Eukaryota > Metazoa > Arthropoda > Collembola > Entomobryomorpha > Entomobryidae > Entomobrya > Entomobrya proxima. Next base: position 40,236,859 of record CM056169.1, on the reverse strand, counting down.
ATTATTTGCTATTGCAAGTGGATTTAAATCTTTACTTCTCTAAATGTCAGCTAATCGAAACTATTTTTTAAAATACATACTCCAAACCTTTGTTTACTGTGTATGGAACATAATAAGCTTCTAAATTTACTGGGTAATGTTTATATTTTTTTGCATATGTTAACCTCTGAAAGGCTCTCTAAACTTTATGACCAGAGAGCAGCAGTTGCATAGTAATCCAGACTTATTTCCATACCCTTCAAAGGGAAATTTGCGTTACACATGCAAGGTCCAACTTTAATTGCCGCTGGTTTCAATGTTAGCATTTTCCGCTTAATTAGTTTCTTATTCGCCAATGTAGATGTATCATGTTCCGAGACGACTACCTTGAAATGTATTTCCTTTACCGTCCTCAAAAATGCTGTGCTAGCTACATGCAATCTTGAAATTGCATAGAAGCAATGGAAAATTTTGGTTATGGCAAACTAAAATAAAAATATTGAAAAAATTAAATGTTACTCCTAAATAATTAGTTACCATATGTCGAAAATTACAATAATACAAGAATAGTACCATAATATCAAATAAGAGGGGCTCATAGTCTTCCCAGTTTGCCCCGGACTTAATAAGTTGAAAGATAAAGAATGCTTCAATGAATTGTTGAAATCCCAGAAGCAAACACAGCGTAAGAAGCAATTTACTAAACGCATTTCCGAGTCCATTACGCACGCAATGTTCCAAGCATTTGTACATTTGGATTTTATGTGAAAAAGATGCTAAACTGGTACATGACCGGAGTTCCCGTGTTAATAAAAGTACTGCAGCTTCCATGTGATAAGCAATGACACCAGGTAGTGTTGCCATGAGCGACCATGCTAAAGTTAATGTGTAAATGTTTAAAACAAAAACGATAAAGTATACTGTGCTAACAACTTCTGAGTTCTGCCAAGGAATGGCTGTGTACAAGAAAGTGTAGTCATTCTCTATATTAGCATAACACTGTTCCGCCATGCTCAGTATCAACAGATAATCCACAAAAGAATTATAAAGGCACAGCCTCATCACTTTTCTAAAAAGTGAACCTTTTATTTCAGAAAGATTGGTTGGATTTGATGCACACTCTTTAGCAATTTCGTCCAACCAATAAAATAGCTTACTCAAGGAAAAATTAAATTTGGTGTTGAGATAAAAGTAGTCGGACAACAAAATGCATAGCATAGCTGCAACCCAGAGGACTAAAGCAGACAAATAATATATGTGCATAGGTTGTCCATTGTAATGGTCTATCATAGCTTGAACTAATAAGTTTATAATTTGTAAGAAGTTGACCACTTGAACGAGTTTTGTGAACAAATAAAGCAAAACAGCGAGTTTATTTCGTCGCAGCTTTTTTGTAAAAACTCCATTTGAAAAAGTATAACGGACTGGAGATTGTAGGACTAATCTGTAATAACCTAAAATACGATGCAGATACTTGGTTAGCAAATTTTCGGACATTTTAAAAACTCAACAAAATCTAACGAAGAGACTTGAAGTAAATTTACTTCTGCAGTGCCTTAATGAAACTATACAAAAAGTTTGCGCTAGCTGACATGAGTGATGCGACTATTTTTTGCTTAACTTTATGAAAACTTCATGTAACCCCAGGCGAGAAGATTTCTCGGATAAGTCAAAGCGCCGATGTTATGAAACCTTTAAATTGTTAATGATCACTTACGTTTTTTACTGGAGAAAGCACTTAGCTTTATATAATTTAGCTTGGTAGCTTCAAATTATAAATTAATGGGAAAATCTTTTTATTAAACACCATGTAATCTAGCATGCCCCGCATTGTTACGTATTTTTGATTTACGACATTATATCGTCGATATAGCCATTTGCAAGGGTATTTTCTAACTAATGCGTTTAAAATTATTGCTTGAAATAACACTGAGACAAAGAATACTAAGACGTGGGCGTTAAGTGTAAGTAATAAAAATAATTGATTTAGGTTTTCCGTTACGCATCACAGCAAACAACGTAGTTTAGCAGTCGCTTCCAATATGCAAGCAAATACTATATTATGAAACTATGAAAAAGTCGGATAAAATTTTAATGCTTTTGAAAGCATAATTTTGTCTTTTTGAAGGTTTATTCTGCCTAGTCTACTATGGCCGTTAATTGAAGAAATGTTCAAGTGAGATAAAAACGGTAGGGTTAGCTTCAAAATTCCAGCGCTTGCGATAAGAGAAATTGATACTAAACCTTTTAGACATAATAAAAGTTTTAATTTTAATATGATTGTATTTCTCGTCAACCGAGCTGTTTTCATAAGCTAGCAACTTATTATAGCTAGATTTCCATAGCTTGTGCTCGGTTTTGTACTGGTCAAATATATAATATATTACATACAGTCTGTGTCAATTGATAGGGGCCAAACTAAAAAAGTTGAATAACTTTTAGCCAAGTATATCGTTTGGTCTGATTTTACTACACATAACTTCTGATACTATTACAACTATTATCACAAAGTTTCATGAAAGTCGTACACGCTATTGCAAAATTAGGAAAAAATTGAGAAAATTCGAAAAATTCAGGTGTCTCAAAACCAAGGGGCCACCATAAGATACTATAAGTAATTGGTGCCGTACACACTTAGAATCAATATAATGGAGTGGAATAAGGAATTAAACGTTGCTAGACTAGTTTTTGATTACTCAAATCGGAATTAACAAGCTTAGAAAAACTCATTTTCTCATATAAAACTTTTGTACATAATTTGTGACAAAATCTTCACCTAAAATCCCAGAACCATATCCAAAGTTCCCAAAACTTGTTCTAGCTAATTCAGTTTGATCGGTTTGTGTTAAAACAGTGTGCATTAAATCAATTTTAAAATTAATTGGACTTGAATTTAGATATAAAGCTGGTAACTTCTTGTTACAATTTGTCGCTCTGGAGAATTTTGCTTCATTTTTTCAATGAATTGTGAGCAATATTAACATATTGAAAGCAAATTTGACTGAAAAATCATAACAAGAATTCATAGTAGGTATAAAACATGTTTAAACGTCAAAAACCGCAAGATATTGTAGTCATACGTTTATACATTAAGTCATTTCCAAGCTAACATACGGATACTCGGTTTCTTTAGGTGACAACAAAACTTGTTTGTGAGGCTGACGGCAAATATGTTTATCCAATGTATAATATACTTAAATATGAGCACGCTGATAAATATCTTATCTCGTTTGATCTTTGTTTTATTTGCTCTGGTAACCTATGGGTGCCGAAGAAGTTTCGGTCACAGGACAAGTTTAGTAAAGTTAAACATAGGCCAGTTTCCTGAGAAGAATTCGTGCGCTTTTGCACCTAAATTACTAAACTACAGAGATAACTTGCAGTTTAGATTGACACAACATAAAACAAGACAGCACAATCCTAAATTTGGACCTTTTTCGGTAATAGAAGTAACGTTTCTTCACATTATATGACCGTAACCAGTTACGTTAGTTGACAAATAACATATGGCTTCAACGAAAATCCATTTTATAGATATTTAGAATAATCAGTATATCAAACTGAATTAGCTATAACAAGTTTTGGGAACATTGGATATGGTTCTGGGATTTTAGGTGAAGATTTTGTCACAAATTATGCACAAAAGTTATATATGAGAAAATGAGTTTTTCTAAGCTTGTTAATTCCGATTTGAGCAATCAAAAACTAGTCTAGCAACGTTTAATTCCTTATTCCACTCCATTATATTGATTCTAAGTGTGTACGGCACCAATTACTTATAGTATCTTATGGTGGCCCCTTGGTTTTGAGACACCTGAATTTTTCGAATTTTCTCAATTTTTTCCTAATTTTGCAATAGCGTGTACGACTTTCATGAAACTTTGTGATAATAGTTGTAATAGTATCAGAAGTTATGTGTAGTAAAATCAGACCAAACGATATACTTGGCTAAAAGTTATTCAACTTTTTTAGTTTGGCCCCTATCAATTGACACAGACTGTACGTAGGCGGTTTTATATAACTAAAATTAACCTGTTTACAAAGATTGTAGAATAAGTTGACCCGTACATGACGTCAGTACAACTGGAACTACTATTTTATGTCACGACAAAATATACTAGCAAAATATAGTATTCGCTGGCAGCCTATATATCTAAACTAAATTAAAATAAAACTGAGAAAAACTTTGAAAGTTCAATATAAAAATCTCCATTTTAAATTGTCTATACTAGTCAATGGAGGATATTTTAAAACGTCATTTTGATTCTTTATTCGTTTTATGTTTAAAACGTTCCAGTAGCAACTCCAGGGTTGGAAGCTTTGCACTAGCTAGTATACCTGTCCTATTGCAAAACGTGGTTCCAGCTTATCTTGCAAGACATAACACCAAATTTAAACACACATCCACACAGTTTTATTGGGTTCCAAACTTCTTTTTATTCGAATGACTAAAAGTGCTATATTCAAAAGCTAAATGCAGACAATTGCAAAGATAACAAATTACATGCTTTCCAAGAAATCTGATCGACTTTATGCATACATTATCTTTCTCTGTTATTTTTGCCTCTGTTAAGAATAACGATTTTCAAAAAACGTTGAATGGAATGGTGGCGAATTTTATATTGGGTTGGGAAGGAATAAGTAAAAACGTGCTCACATATGGCATGCATATAGGTATATGCTGCGGATAAATTTTATCAGTTTTTGCCAACAACATTACTAGCAATATATCTTCTCCAAAGAAAACACTTTCCTGACTTTCCACGAAAAACTGACAAACATAATGCGATGTGTGATGCAAAACCTGTTTTTGTCGTATTTTGTCGTCAACTGGTTTTATTTATTATAGATTAAGAATATTTTATCATAAACTATGATTCATATTAGGTAATGCAAGGCATGTATCAGAATACTTGACCTTGCTTTATACACTATTTCACATTATAGAAAAAATGACACATGAAACCAGAGAAGACGCCAAACCTTATGATGAGTGCACTGAACTTTGAACTATTCATTGGTTTACTATGTAATCAACTTTTGATTTTTTGCAAAGGTTATCTGTTCATTAACACGCTCACAAAGAGGCACAGCACCAAACTTACCAAATGTATGACCTGTTAAAATTGACAGTAATCCAAGTGACATCAACTATAGAACACTGTTGCCTCGCGGCAGCTCCATGCAGTTCCAAAATGGTTACCAGAAAGCAGGGAAAACTTGTGCAAAATATAAAAATCGACAATGTTTCTTTGTACTTGATTTTGATAATGCTTTGCGGAAATAATTTTTGTGTGGATGGACAAGTTCCTCTTACCGAGTTTATGCCTTACAAGGCAAGTGACGGTGCAAGTGTGATAAACCTTGGTGATGAGGATCTACGTAAAATACATTTAGAATTTAAGTTTCATTACTATGGACAAAAATACACCTCAGTGTATGTTTACTCAAATGGAGTGCTTGACTTCAAACATGGTTCGTTTACTAAACTTTAATTTAATTGAATCAGACATTATGCAATAACGCCGATAACACTGAATATGCTATAAGTTGAATAAACTTATGCAATTTTTGTTCAATTTAAAAAAGGCGTAGATGCCGGATGCAGGCCGTTGTACACTGACCTTGACCCAGAAATCGCTGGAACCATATCATACAAAATAAGCAAAGACAAGACACTACTTTCAAAATTATCAAAGGATATTTCCAATTTATCTTCAGAGTTTGAAAACGTGATACTGACAAACTTATTCGCTGCCACTTGGAATAACGTGCCAATTTATGGAAATAAAACATTCAGAAATACGTTTCAGGCGGTTTTGACAACGGACGGATTTTACTCCTTTGTGTTGTTTTATTATCACAAAGTCCAAATACCATCTGGTTGGTCTGCTCGTGCTTCCATTATAGATAATTCTGGAGATATTGCGCAATCTCTTGCCAGTACAGAATACCGTAATATTAGCGCTTTGGTAAGTGGTTCAAACATTAACGTCCCGGGAAAGTGGGTATTTCAAGTGAATTCGTGTGAACAAATGAAACACCAAGAAACAATAATAAGCAACACATTACACTCAAGCACATTGGGAATGGGTGCATTATTCGTTCCGCTAAATATTTCAAAGTGCATTTCCACCTACAACATTAGTTTCGTAAACTGTAAATTGGGAAATCAAGTAGAAGAGGGAATTTTGGTAGAAAACAAACAATTAATCATCTGTCCACTTCCATTATTTACAACTCCCGGTGAGTTCTCTGTTGTAGTTGTGGTTACTCTTACACATAACTCTACCATTCTTACTAGAACATTCAAAACTCAACTTTTCGTGGAAAAAAGTGAAACCAGTGGCAAATTTGCCAACATGACTTTTAAAGTTTCAAATTCTGGGAGTTTAGTTTTAAACGCAAGTTGGAATCCTCGGGATCTGGAAATTGAAAACGACTGTTGTGGATTTAGAAGCGGGACCAACTTCAATTCGGCTACTCAAATTGCACCAAAACGGCGGCTGGGTGGACCAAGGAAACCTAAGCACAAACAGTTCAGAAAACTCGGGATTTTACGCGGGCACATTGAATATGTCAGTAATTTTAAAGGAACCTTGTTACAGTGATCTTGCAATTACTGTGCAACAAACTTGTAAATTGAATAACAGCTTTGTGTTAAAAAAGCAAATCATTGCTAGACTTCAAACAAAAGAGTTTCTTCAAGCAGTGAAAAGTGTTAGTCAACAGATAATAGTAATTGGTCCATCCAAACAAATTCCTATATTTGGCAACGTGCCACTGCTTTTAAAGCTATCATATCTAGCAAAAGACGCACTGAACGTGAAATGTGATTTCATTGAAGCCAATGGAAACTTTATAACCTCGAAAGGAATAATACTATCGCAGGAACAATCCCTGATCGTTTGCCCAGTTCCATTTTTGTCGGCAGTAGGTATTGTTGACATTCAGATTCAGATAGGTTACGAGATGTCAAACGATGTTTTCTTTGGCAAGTTTTATACAGCACGAGAGGAAGATTGTAGTACATACAATTTTGCACAGATCTTGGATCACGTCTATATAACTGAGGATAAACACGCCAGAGTGTCTGTATCGAAATATCCCTTTCTTACTTCTGTCTTTGTAAGTTTCACAAATGTTTCCCAATCAAAGTCCCAAATTGTATTTTACAACTACAATGGAAACCTTTGGGAAGAAATTTTTGCATATGACTACTTTCTTATAAATGGGGATGGCGACGTAATTCTGAAAAAACAAGAACTACTAGAAATATTTTCAAGCGGGAATCTAATTGCTGTTGGCATAAGGGAAACTTTTGAGACCAATTTGGGCCACAAAATTACTGGAGTAAGGTTTCAACAAATGAAAGAAGCATATTTGCTTATGAACGATTTGAAAAAGTTTGTTGGGTTACAAGAGTCTGAATCGGGTAAGAACATTGACAATGAGTGTAAAACTTGGTCTGAGCAAGAAGAATTCTCAACTAGACTCACTTTATCGTGCCCAAAAACAAGGGCACAAGCCCATCGGAACTGGCAATTTATTGAAATTGATTGTAGAATCAGTTTTGAAATAAATGAATATCAATATGCGTTCACGCAAGCGATTGCATCTGATTCTGGGAAAGGTGTGCTCTGCCTGTATGATTATTATGGCATTCTAAGCAATCAGTCATGTGCAAAGGTTTTCCTATACAAACCGAAGAAGCTACTGGGACCACTACCTGCATGATTCACTTCCGTTTATGCGCTGCTGTGGTTTGAATTCAGACAAAATTCACTGTAACAAATATTTGACAAAAAGAGCACAAGTAGACGACTCAAACTACTCTAAACCAAAGTTTGCCCTAGCAGTTAGCACGGGAAAAATCTTTCCCTTTGAGGGAGAGATATATAGACTTTTAACGGTTGGAGAATTCTGGGCGTTAAAATATACTAACCAATTTATAATGGACAGAAAAGAAAAGCACAAATCTTTCAAAATGCAGATACGACTAGAACAATTTATTAGTGTGAATGGAAAAGCAAAGCTCGTACCTGTGATTACCACGGTTAGTATACTGGACCAAACCAGACACAAAAACTTTTCAATACAAGTTTCACGGGACAAGAACGAGCTTATGGTCCAGATCAACAAAGATGAGCCTTACAAGCTTTACATAATTCCAAAACATTACCACACTCAAATATTTTTCTTTGATCAAGCCACACTGCAATACTATTCACCTTCAGGAAAACTGCACGTTACCTTCAAATCTGGATTTTCTGTGTTAGTTAACATAGCAGGGGACAATGAGATGGGAATCAATTTAATCGTATCAGCTTCTGCAGAAGAATTTAAAAATAGCTCTGGAATTTTAGCGGGTCACACAATATATCGCAACACAGTCAGGAAGTCAGAACCTGTAGAAATGGACGTTACGGTGAAAAGAGAAAGCGTTGATTTGTTAACTGCTGAACTTGTGCACTCAAATGAGTCGATATTTTTCTACCAGACGGACAAGCCAGTACTTCGGCCAAATGTTACCATAAAACTACCTGACACTATTGATATTGAATTTGAGAAGCAGAACAAATGCAAAGGTATTATGCAGAAAAAAATTAACCAGATGCAGTGTCAAAAGTCTATCTAGTTATATTTTTTAAAATTTTGAAAACTAATTCGAGTATTTTGATTCCACTAGTAAATCCGATAATCGAGGGAATGATGGATCTTGTTCTAACTGGAAGTGAATCCGTTGCGAACTCAACCAGGGATATATACAGCTATTTTTTAAGCTTAGTGCTACTATAAATTTATACCAGATATTGTAAACATTTATATTATAAAATATACACCCAGGGGTACCAACAAAGAGTCCAAAATGAATATTTGAACGCACGCATGTAGTCCATTCTAAATTATCTGGAATTTTTGTTAAATTTCAAAAAACACTAAACATACATCACAAAGAAGAATTTAACCAAAATATCTTTATAATATTATTTTAAAAACATGTTATGTGTTTTGAACATGTAAGCATAAATTTTTGCTTTTCAAATAGTTTGGGTTTGTTAATAATAAAGAAATAAAAATCCTTAAGATCTTTCAATTATATAGTAAATGTAAAAGCGTTTGGGACTTGCAAGCGACACGTACGCATCAACAACTATATAAGGTGCATCAAGATAACTTCACCAAACAACGTAAACAACTCTACTTATCAACCTTCCAAGAAATACATATAATTGGTGTAGATACCTAGTAAAAACCTTTTTGCGTTGCTTTTCTCAAAACTGCTTTAATTGGATTAAAAGTCAAGCACAAAAATCTCTTTTATCATGTTCTTAGGTAATGTTGGCCAAGCAATTCAGGTGCATGTCGCAGAAATCGACTTCAACCATCAAACAGCCGTCATCATCATCATCGCGAGTCCGCACAGCCCACAGCTGAGGTAGCCGCAAAAAGTAGCAAGCGTCCAAAAATGCCTGCACTAAAATGCATGGGATTTTTCTTTGTTTACTTTTTTAAAAATTCCCCACGCATATTTTTTTACTTTTTGGTGAATGGTACCGCATGGGTGCATGCATGCTTATCTACCGGCGGAGGCTACATGCTATGTTTTGTGCGCAATGCTGCACAGATGGGAGGATTGGGCTATACGGGCCAAGTCGATGGCGAGCTGGTTGAAGTCGATTTCTGCGACATGCACCTGAATTGCTTGATGTTGGCAGCGACGTAAATTCAGTGTTTGTAATGTGATATTATATCACTGATACATAAGTTCAATTACACTTGACCTCGCTTTATCTACCAGTTTGCGTTGACATTAAAATTATTCTTCAGAAAGGCAGAAGAGTCCAAGCTTTATCAGTAGAGACGCTTAATAAAACTTAGGTTGCCACCTATGTCGTATACAACCAGTTCTACATTAATTAATAAAATCAATATAGCATATCATATTAAGTTCAGTTTGCATTGAGTTCACACAGAGTCAACGGCCCATGTGTTGAAGTTCAAGCTCTGATAACATTTTAAAAAACCTACAAACTTCTTACAGTTTTTTAAAATACATATAAATCAAAATTTTTACTAGAACGTTTGTGTGAAAATTTAGTGCTTATACATAATGGCATTCAAAGGCAACATTTTGCAAAAGTTTAAAGTGCTAGTTTATTTTGCTCTTTCCATTTCACCTGGAAATTTATACAAATGCTCAACACCAGATACGTGGCTTGGAATTCACAGTGAAGATAGCGCAGCACAAAATTATCGTGCAGGAAAGCAATGGCCCAATGGAATTGTAAAGTACTATCTCAACACTAGCTTGTCAGACTTGGACAAACCGATTGTATATTCAGCTTTTGATGAATATCACAAAAAAACTGGTATCAGATTTGAGTCCAAAAATGATACTGACAAGAACTATGTTAGTATTGAGTTCGATCCGTTGGAAAATTGTGGCTTAGCAAAAGTATGTATGCGTGGTGGCTACCAATTTCTTAGATTCGGGCCCACTTGTCGCAACATAGCTACTTTGGTTCACGAACTGGGACACACAATTTGTTTAGGGCATGAGCATCAGCGATCAGACCGTGATGAATATCTTTCTGTTGATGATTCTTGTAATACAGATCATTTTGCAAAATCAGTTTCAAAACGCGTGCACTCATATGGGATTTATGACTATGCGAGTCAAATGCACTACGAATGTGGAGATTGTCTATTTGCTAAAGACGAGTTTATACAGGGATGTGGTGACCAAGTTACCAAAGGGCTTACCGTGCTGGATGCAGATTACATAAATCACCTTTACAATTGCTCAGGGTGCCACCAGCATCGCTGGCTTGCACCCGAAAGTTTTCAAGATGAGTTTTTTAATAAATTTAACGCTGACATGATTCCATGCCGAGTGAATTTTCGAGGGCAGCTAGTTGTGGGAACGTTTCAACAAACCTCAAACACCTGTGTGATTTTGCACAGTAAGAAGGAACACATAGTTTCTGAGAAGTATGAAATTTTCTATCTTGACAAACTTGCTCCAAGCTCCAGCCAATACACGTGGTCAGTAATTGATGAACACACAACAGCAGCTGAACTCGAAACAATTCTAAAAATTGCTGTTCCTGGAGCATATCAACCACATTGGGACCAGAAATCCGTTTATGGATATGTGGCCTACGTAGAGATACAGAAACTGTTAGCTTGGCTTCCATCCAACATTTCAAGCACTTTGACTTCCCAACCAACAAAGCACATTTTTGGAACTGTGTGGCAGTACGCAAACTCTTTTGAAGCAGAATTTGTTTATTCGGGAATTAGATTTGTGACCCGGCACTATTACGTGATGACGTGTCAGCCTGGTATGCAAAAAACAAAATTTGCTTATATTAAGCAGCTTATTTATAGCTTTGTAATTTGATTTTTTTGAACGCAGACGTATTTTCTCCGACAAACACATGGGATATTGCTACGGTAAAGAATTTTTTTTCAAACAAAATTTTATTTTTACTTACATCCCTTAGGTTAACTGAAAAAAATTATTTGTTCTAGTGGCCATCTGGAGTGTATAAAATTAGGCGGCCGTTAATAACTGGAGCGCTTATTACCGTTGTAGCAGCAGCAACAGACAAATTATGGAATTTACTACTGCTCAACGAAACATATATGCACGGGTTAACCTTTGGAAATGAAGGAACCTATTTTGCGAGTGAAATCAACGCAGACAGTCTTCGGGAGCGTAAAGCAAATCCGATTTTCAGTAGTTCGGTTTTTAGCACTCAATCGCAGTTCCAATATTTTCGTTTAATGATATTATTTGGTAGTTCCAAACTACACATTCTGACTGGTAACAACTTGTATTGGAGTGTTCAAATTAGTTCCACTCTTGAGTACATGAAATTATTAAAACTTGTGAATTTAAATGTTTTCTATTTTGACATCCAGTACAGTGATAACAACGTCACTAGCAATTGGCTAAATACCACAAGTTTACCTTCCGACGGAAGTAGTCCTTTCCAATACAAAGTCAAAAAGCCTTTAACACCAGGAACAGCAGTTACGTTGATTGCTGAGTTAAAAAATCAAGTGTGGAGTGTGTCATTCAGAAATCACACATATATACATCGACTGATAAGCATAGAGGAAGGAATGATATTTTCATATTCTCCAGTGTCAAACTGCCAAAATGATGGCGTTACGCTATATCTACGAAACGAAAATTCTTTTCCAAGACATGAAGACAAGCTAGTGAAAATTGTCATTTTTGTTGGAACAACAAACATTCAAATATATTTTGATGATATTTTATACTGGACTATTGTAACAGATATATCTCTTGAAAACACTGAGCGTGTGGACGTTCGAGACTCTAAAGTGATTCACTTTTCCATTCAGTATGAGGTTGCGTCAGAATGGAAAAATGTTGACGTAAAAAAAATACAAAAAGCTATTGACGAGGTTAGCTTGGTTTTTCCAAATAAAAATGAGGATTAGTTCTTACGTCAAATATTTGCATGTGTTCTCTGCAAAAATAGTAGACGAAATAAATTTTCAATTATTACATTATTAGCAATGTAATTTTATTTTTTATTTCTAATTAAAAATGCAGCACATATAATTATATGGGACAAATTTCAATTCATTTTCGAAACATAGGCTCGTCTAATCTTTAAAAAACCGCATTTACCTAAATAAAAGATAACAATATTCAATCCGTTTTTTGAATGTCCTAACATTAACACAAATATGTTAGGTAATTGTACAGCAAGCTTTTTGTAGCAATTTATATATACTGGCATAGGACCAGCTTGCAAAAACTTCTGTCACCAATACAATACTGCTTAGCAAAATCACACATGCAATCCAAAAAGTGACATTTAAAAAAATACATTTAAGCTACATAAATAAATTAATTGTATTTAAAACTCATTTGACAAATATATCCATACAGGTCTTAGACAATCAGTAAAATTGAAAACATTCATATTGAAATACTTACAACATTAGTTAATTGCTACTAATTGTTAATTTATTAAGTTTATTGCTGGTACATTTAATATATTCCAACTATTTTTTTCTGACATGCTTGCAAAATCTAACCACAACCTTTTGGAAATATTCATACATACGTTTAACCAATCTTATCAGAACATTCTTAACAACTTGTAAAACCTCACAAAGAAAACAACCACAAGCGCTAATGCAGCCAGTTATAAGCAAAATAAATATGACAACCACATTTCCATTAAGTGACGCCGGAATCGGATGATTTTCATCTTGTGTTAGTTTACCAATTACGTATCGCCCTAAAGCTGGTAGCCAATTTAGTATGCCTGACTGTTCCAGTATCTTAACTCTTTGAAGCTGTGATGGTGGGACATATCCGCGTATGGTTACTCCAACGCTAAGTTGACTATAAATCTCCGATCCAATTGACATGTATCTGGCACCATGCTTTTTCAGTTCTTTCATATACCCAAAGATTTTGTGCTCAGGCAACAGTATTGCAGTTTTGTTACACGCAAGCAAATCATTAATCTGCCACTTGTACTCCAACTGCCAAAATCTTTCTTCCAGTTTCCGCTGCAAAATGCCTAACGCGGTTAATCCAGGGTGTAAAGAATGGGCCTTTTACTAACTACTATTAGTGCAGGCCTTTGCTTATCTGACTGCGTAATTTTTAAGATTCCTTCTATTCGATCACAGGATTGACGGTTAGTGTGGCTATCCACAGTGATTATGATGGTGCTACGCACTACTGATCCCTAATCTCCCTAAAATTCTCTAATTTTATGGGCAAATAAATGTTCAGCAAGCTACACCGAATTATAGTTTTTCAGCAAACTATTTTAACTTTATTTCTCTTTAAAGTTACAAAAATGTCAAGGGCGATTAGCGTAACAATTCACCACTTGACCAACACTCAACTTTACTTAACTTTAGTCTGCTCGCAGGCAGGGATCTATCGACTACTTTTAGACCGAAAAAGTGAACAACTGAAATTTGAGAAGCTCCTTACACGGAGCACAAGATCACAAGACAAGACAGGAAATAGGCCAACGGCCAACAATTTTACAATCACACGCGAACAGGAGATGTGCTGGCATGCAATAGGCCGAGACAGAGTCCCGGGAACTATTGCATCTTGGTACAGCATGGTACTCTCAGCCACACTCCTTTGTTCACGCTACAAACATACAAACAAGCATCATTTCTTACACAGGGTAAGCATTTGAATAGTAAAGTGGCCATAAGGTTGACGCCGCTTTGTAAAACTCATACGACACATTAGGATGAATTTGTGAAACGTTTTTCAATACACTTAAACTCTTAATATATTTAGTATCTAACAAACTAAAATGTTCCAACAAACGAATAACTTCTGTTTCTGTCGCATGTGCTAAGCCAATCCAAAAATTAAATCCTGGTGTTGTAACAGAATGCTTTTCCATCCTTATAGGATACATTTCATAATAATCCGAAAAGAACATTTCAAGGTTTCCAATTCTACTGTAAATTGTAAATCCAACATTTTGTAGCTGAGACAACGTGGTAAATAACACTGGCGCTCTAGGCAAAACCATTCTGTAAACGTTGTCGTTGCAATACGCATTGCTAAGCACTAAAGCTCCCAAAAATAGTCCTGAAATTAGTATTCTAAATTTGGAATTTTCTTCCAGTGAATTCTGGAATGGGTGTCCCTGCTCCAGCAGAATTTTAAAAAGGCGAAACAAATTATCAAATAATTTAAGTGAAAAGTTGCGCATTTTAAAGCTACCTTTTATAATGCATGCAATCACCACAACACATATTAGTAGAGAAAACCATACAAAATTGTCAAAAACGCTTACAAAATCCTGAAATGGAAATGGATTTATACCTCGTTTTCCACAAGCTATAAACCGCAAAGCTGTTAGGGGACTGTCTATCTTTAAATAATAACTGGCTGTTGTATCGTTTGGTAGAATCACCACACTCCACTTTTGTGACAATGGAATAAATAAATCTCCACAGAATTTTATGTACTCAAGTTCAACATAAGTTTGCAAATTTCCTGTTTTGTAACTATAACAATTTGGTAAACTTTCTCGAGTTACAGAGACATTATTCATAGCAATGAAGATAGGCTCCGAAATTGTGTTCCAATCTTGAAGTAGCGGATTGTCTGGACTAGCTAAGTTAATCTTAAAGCTTTCCTCGTTCCAATATATGTGTGTTTTTGTGGACGAGTATGCCAACTGGGTTAAACTGGAGTGCTCAAAGTTAAGAAACTCTGAGCTAGTTAAATTGTTTAGTTGTAGAATTCCGTTAGTTAAGTCACTTGGAACGGCTAAGCTAACTTGGCTTAAACCAGGGTAACGTTTATCCACAAACATTACTAAGTAAATGTAAAACATATTTATACCCTGTTTAGTTTCATAGAGGCAATTATCATTCCAACACGTAGTGTAGGTCAATTTCTCTATCCAAGTTTGAAACTGTTTAACAAAACCCGTTGTAAGTTTTTCCAATGTGGAAATCACAACTTGAAATACCGGCATGTTCATGCCTCCAAGTATAAATTTTTCTTGGGTATTTGTTTGGCATGAATAAGTTCGTTTTGAAGATGTTAATCCTTTAATAAATTTTGGCATGTGTAAATGAATGTGAATTGCACCAATCCAAGGTTTGGATAGCAAAAGCTTTTTCGAAAATAGTATGCTATAAGTTGCCACAACTTCCAGTGCCATTTGGTAAGTTTGATTGCTTTCATGATTTTGCCTCAAAATTGTAAAGGTTTTCCATCGTGCGTGGCGTAGTACTACAGGCAATACTGTAGCTGATATGTCAGCATTTGCGTAGTTGTTTATTGCAAAAAATGGAACTACATTGTTGCTGGTCATCGGCGCCAGAAATTGGTTTAGATTTGGGATAAGAGGTAGTTTTGGATTTGCTGATTGCCAGGTATACAAATTCTGTAACTCCTTTATATCGGAACCACTGTATAGGCAATATCGAACAATATTTGAGTTGGATTCAATATTATCTATGAAAATGGTAGAAACTAAACCTGCAATGTAAAGGCAGGCGGTGTTAAACTTAAGCTTCATTTTTATTTTCTAGTAAAATTTATTCTGAAATTTGTGCGAAACTATTTTACGGAGGATTTCGCAGTACTAAGAAATAACTAAACGGAAATCCTAAAGTATATCGCCTTATATGAACTCTTGGCATATTTATTTGTGATACTTGGATAAACTATAAATAAAAGCTTTTACGCTAATTGCATGTTAATAACATGATGTTATTCTACGCAACACTTGGGAACGTGGCAATTTAATTTCTTTCTGGTTGTTTAAGCATTAAAACAAAACAAAAAAAGAACTTGTTTTTATACTTGATTTTCGTTTCCACCTGACAGGTAGGCTTTACATCAAACAAGTAAGCTTTAAAACAAGCAAAAAGGGTTCCTATCAGGCAAACAGGCCTTTATTTAAGCAAATAAGGTTTTACATAGGTATGTAGGCTTTGAATTAGACAAGTAGCTTCTTACCTACGCAAATAGTCTCAAATTAACCAAAAACCAAGCTGACAATGCACCCATCAAACCAATGGTCAAATTACCAGGCAGCCAGCCATACTCCAGACAAAAAAAAATAACCCTCAAACCAGGCTAATGGGCTCAGTACTAGATAAACGGGATCAATACTAGCCAAATTGGCTCCAAATCAGCGAAATGCTGTTTTGTCTCACTAATACAAATGCTATGATTTGTCAGGTGAGGAAAGGACAGAACCGGAAATGGGGTTTGCTCAATAACATAATACAAGAAAGAACACGCAGTATAAAACGAGCATTAGAAAACGCCACTTTTTTTACTTAACCCACACAAAAAATCTAATAACGAAATTAGCTCCATATTAAGTATGGAGTTTTTCAATTTATATTAAATTAAATTACAACTAAAATAATAAGGCAATAGTAAAATAATTAAATTAAAATTTGTTTTCTGGGAAATTAAGTATAGCAGTTAGCAATAAAGGAATCATATAGCAAATAGATTTAGGGATCCTCAACTTTCCATAAATCTTGGAGTTTGAAATTATAGTTGCTACAAGTTGAAACGTCTAAGAAAACAAAATTATGAGATTGTCACGGTAATACGCATAGAGGCTCATTTTCGATAAGTGATAGTTGTTCAGTTCGGCTTGCTTGAAACTTTTAAAAATGTATTAAATACGTGTTGCTACTTAACTTACGGTAGTATTTCAAAACCAGGGTATATTATTTTTAAGCATTTATTTACAACCATATTCAAACAACATGAAAGACAAACTGCAGACTTGCTCTGAATATTTGCATGTTTTCAAAAACCTTTGCATGCTTTGCTGAAAGCCTGACGAGCATCGTTCGTAAATTGTGATTGTGGTGACGCATAACTATGACGCATCATATTACACATCTGTAAAAAATCTGCATCATATCATCCTTCACTTGTGAATAGCTCCAAACTCCCCTAAATATAAGGAAATGATTGGTTTGCTTCCGTTGGAGCAAGAACGTTGTTTACGTTTGCATTAGTGTTCTGGAAAATGACAGTCTCAATAATATGCTTCAGTAAATTTACCTCGCAAGGTTTGAGTTGGTTTATTTTAGCAAGCTTATATAAAAAAGCCCACAGACTAAAGAGCAGAACCAATGCCAGATGGTTTCTATACACTGCATGTTTTTACGACGCCTACGTAAATTTTAAGGTTTGTGTTTATTTTTAAAGGAATTTCCAACCAACTCCTTTGAATAAGCCAGAGTTTTACAACACCAAAAACATTTACATTTTCGGAATCTGAATATTAAATTGTGTGTCATCACACAAATTTGTCTAGAAAAAGCTTAAACATTTTCAAATTCGATTTGGTCATTCTGTATTCATCACACCACATTCTGGCATTTGTATGTAAACACTTTCTGCTCTTCCTTTTTATTCGTTTCTTTTCACTGACGCACGCGTAAAACCCATATACTGATTATAAAAGTTGTGGATTTTAAATGTGAAAAATATTATTAAGTATTAGTTGGCTGCTTATTTAAATGTGTGTCCCTCTACTTATTTACTAAACCTAGAAAATTGCCTCCAAATTAGCAAATACACTATAAGGAAATTACATCAAGTCCACATTCCGATTTCATAGGTTTCGTAGTTTCATGACATCTGAATGTGTAATCCACTCTGCTCAGCTTTCAGAGGTGCAACAGAGTCGGAAGGATTCAGACATACAGAACACACAGACAGAAATGTTGTCAAGGTCAACAACATACATATTTACACTGCTGAAAATATTTGGATTGTAGCTCTACTTGTTGCAAATTCCAAACAAAAAAACGTTTTATTCATTAGCAAATGCATTAAATTATTTCGGTGATTTAAGTTACTACCAATTCATGCAACAAACACATATTCAACAATGGGTAGCTGTATTGCTAAGGAAAGCAGTATGAAGGACAATTCATTGAACACTTCAGAACACATGTCAGACGCGGTCGAGCTTCAAACAATTTTTCCTGAACCGGTATTTTTCACTTTACTAGATATCAACCAAGTATTAAAAGTTTCACAAATTTTGGTCTTGCCTTCACAGATTTGGCTCCTAATATTCAACAAGATCACAGATTCTGACCACTACCATCGTATTAGTGCTGCATCACTGTACTTTCACAAGCTACTTTTGCCATTGCGAACCAGTATTTTGTTTCCGGATGTCGTGGGTATATTATATTCCAAGACAATTTGTTTTGCAAATTGGGTAGAGGAGGAGAAAATTAGGAAGAAGTATTTTCAGTTTTTGATATATCGAACAGTGTGTAAAACCTGGAAGCAGGGAGTGGATGCCTTACTTCATCAAATTCACTGTCAAACAAGTGCTTATCCCAATGACTGGATATTTGAACGGTGGGAGCCAAGGTTTTTTTACGGGAGTTTATTCCATAAGTACACGACGGAAAGCAAAACGGACAAGTTTTTGGAATTGTTTCACAATTCTCACTTTCTCACCGGAAGCAATCTCTTTCCGTCAAGATCAATATACGCTTTAATTCCTTCACAATCAACAGCGTCCGTTACATACCACAAGAAGCTTTTTGACATCTTTCGGAAGTATGGAAATCATATCTGGCACTGTTATGTTGAATTTAAGTGTAGGCACTTAAATGAAATCGAACAAGTAGTGTCAATTTTTCAATCTTTGTTAACATTAATGCCACAGTTAAAAACATTAAGAATTGAGAATGACACGCCGGATGTCGCAAATTATTTACAAGCCAGCTTTTATGCCAATCCGTTACCAAAATTGGAGAAATTACAGCTTCTTGACGAACACAGTAAAGAAAGTGCAATCTTTTCCCAGTTGATCCAAAACAATCCTCAGATTACTAAGCTTATGCTAATGGCACTGGATTCAAATAAACATTCAGCACTTTTTACAACACCAATGCCAAATTTGGAGGAACTTCGCATTAAGGGATTTGAAAGTACAGAGGATTTCTTACATCTGAAAAATCTGGAAGTTAAATGGCCACTGAAAAAACTTACCATCTTTTGTTATACACACTATGGTGATTTAGATGTAAATCGCGTATTTAATTTGATTGGTTCTCAATGGGCTGGAACGCTAACAGACTTGAGCATCAGTATACCCACCCTTGATTCAGTTTTGCGAAAGCTTTCTCTGAAGCTACCTAATTTAAAATATTTTAGAATTGAAATGCTAATGGAAAGGGATTGGAGACTTTGTCAGTATTGCCCATATCCATGCATGGACTTTATTTTGCCAATGTCAAACTCACTTGTCAGTTTAACGGTAATGATTGAACGCAGCAACTGGCCCGAACTGCCGCTACTTGACAACAGTTCCGAAAGAAATAGTAGAATGAAATTTTTCGTGTATCGTGAGAACTTGCTGAAGTCCAATATTTGGAAATACTTTGGTAGGTTAAGGGAAATTAAGTTTTCGCATTCGCGCTATTATGTACGTTCTTATAGACGTAATGACTGGGAAAAATATATTGAAGAACAGTAACCAAAGCATTAATTAAGTCTTAGTCTTGCTTTAGAATATTAATCAAACTGTATTCAAAACTCGTAAAAGTTATTACCTATTATTCTAATTTACAGGTAATACCTATCTGTGGATAAGCATTAACAGGAATAAAATTTATAATTTCTGGTGGATTTGGTGCGTAGATTACAATGGTGCATGTTAAAATCCCGAATGGGCATTTGCGGAGTCGCTGTCGGGGTTGATCGCCGTTTGCTGTAAGCCCTAATGCGGCGCTAACTGCACAGCATCCAGCACGAAATTGAGAAACTGGTTGAAAAATAGTACATTATAGTACATATTGTTTAATTACGACATCGGGGTTTTAAACTAGGTTAGTTTCAGTTTACTAGGTGCCAAAAAGTAATTATAAACAATGTAAAATATTGTAAACTTGGTTGCTTTTGAAGTTGAAACCATATTTGACCTCCTTGAACTAAATAGCTAATGATTCAGAATACCGAAATCAAAATTAAACTAGCTGGAAAAAAATCATTGAACTAGTTGAATAATTTGCATTTTACACTTAGATTTAGCAAACTTTTCAGTTTGAGTAAAGATTTGTAACCTAATGAATCAATTTGTTAAAAGATAACTTTTATTTTAACCATCTTCTGTGTTTGTCAGAAAACCAAGTCAGAAAAATTCTTGTTTGGATACATATAGGTTTTGCATTGAATTGCAACTTTAGTGCTGTTGTAATTTTTTTGGTAAATATTTGATGAAGAGCAACGTCACTACAGAAAATCTAAAAATGGTTTTTAATATTTAACCGGCACTAGTTTTTATTGGTACTCCTGAACCACAATAAGAAAAGTCATTGTATCTTGCAACAACGCATTAAAATATCCCTGTTGTAGTTCCACAGTAATTACTGACACGTTTCCAGCTTTTGAGTACAATGGCCTAAGGGCTCGTACGGTTTTCTGGGCTTGTACTCCTCTATTACCGCGCCAACGTTTAGAACTTATTTTCCAGTTTTTCAAAGTCGCTTTCGTACTCTCAAATAAGTAACACCCAATTTTAAACGCAACAATTCCAGCCGACAACATCGTACAAATCCAGCAACAGACTCCAATCACCACTGCAAATTTCTGTTTTCTAACTCCATAGTCAAGTACACAGGTACCACACATAATCATTAAAAAGCATATAGACAAGCAATAGCCCAATATCAAATTTGCATTTTCGCTTAACAATTTCAACAAAATACTCAGCTCACGGTAAAACTTTATAAATGTAAACGTTTCTTCTTGTGAATTAACAGTTTGAAGCTCTAGCTTTTTTAACATTTGTAGAAATGTAATAATCATTCCAACCGTTAGCAATATACAAGTTCTAGCAGTGTACATCATAAGTTGTATACCTATTAGAAAATAAACATGTCGAAATATATTAAACAAGCAATTATCTAAATATGCGGGGTAATCCACACAACGGAATAATTGAGATAATGGATCAAGTTTTAACACTGTGTAGATTAAAGATGTGAGTAGTGAAATCCATGGATAAGCCATGACAATACAGTTGAAAATTAGGCCAATCCAATCCAGATCATTTTGTAAACCTGATAAAAAGTATAAAAAAATAAATAAAGTTGGTTTTAAAATATCGTAGCATAATCCGTGCACTTACTGGATAATATGGTTTTAACAACTTTAGACAAAGACAAACGTCGACCATTTTCCCAAAAACTTGGATTAGTACGTAGAAGACCTTCCTCGTGACAAAATACCCAGTTACTGGCATATACCCACTCATTTCCATTTACCAAAAACAGATAATCCACCAGAAATATAAGTATTATGAACAATATATGGAACCCTAAAATAAAACTTGATACTGTACTTAGAGGTCGTCCAATGTTTCCTAGCTTGTTGAGAATTAAAATGTTTGTGTCAATAAGAAGAAATAAGAAGTTAACAACCAAATGTAAGTAATACTTCCACATTCTTTCTATTTTACAACTTTCAAATTTCCACTTTAACGTTTGGTGGTTCCAGGATACAAAATGAAATGGGCATATTTTGGTACCAAATATTTGATTGAGATGAAAAGCCTGCAACACTAATTTAGTTGGCATTTTGCTGTCTTTTGGGCTTAATATTGAGTTTACCACTAAATCCACTCTCGCTTTAATACTGTCAAAATCCAATAATTATCTCAAGGAACGTACGTACTGACACGAAGCTTGCAAAACAACACAACTAAATGCGTCATAGAAAAATAGTACTAAAATAACACCGTATGAATATTGTAGAAGAACAAGCGGAAGCTACGTTTTCAGTAATCGAAATTTAGTTCTTCCTAGTAAATTAATTATTGTGACAATACAAATCCAATTAGGTCAGACATGTTTCATAAATTGAAAAGGGTAATCCTATACTTGTTTTTCTTTGACTATGTTTCTTAAGAGATAAAAACGTGTTTTATTCCCTTTTGAAAAAACAAATTTTAAGTACCTACTTATTATACAAAAACTGATTCTAGTTTACAAATAAAATGTTGGAATCTACCCAAAGTACCCTTATGCTAATTACATATAACCAATTGTACGAATAAGCCCATACACTGTAAATAACATTTTCCGAAGCAAACTTGCATTAAAAAAATGAAATTACAAAACAATAAGTAACCATATTCTATTTCCGGTTTTGTGTACTGTAATAGTATAAATCAAGTTGTATAAATACTTATGATATGCATAAGAATTAAATATTTTTATTCTTATCAACATATTCACATAAAGGCATTTTGATTTTCCAAACTATTAAATCCTAATATTACATAAATGTTTTAGCTAAATAACTTAAGCAAATTTGAAACTACGAAGGTTGCACGTGTATACGTTGTAATCTTTTTTGTATTAAATTTTTTATATGCTCAAACACTAAGCTATCATCTAATTTTAATAATCTTTAGCCTTGAGAGATTACTTGCGAATTTTTTATGGTCTCAAGCGTGATCCAATCATGATAGTATTTCACACTTGAGTAAACTCCAGGAAAACCGGGTCTGGCACACCCTGCAGTCATATGGTTTCATAAATATATTATCACAAAGAGCATTTAAATTTTGTGTTTATAAACAAAAGTTTACCTTTGCCAAAGGTGTTGACTCCAACAAGAAGTTTGCGTCCATTGTTATACCATGCAGCTGCTGGACCCCCACTATCCCCTTGGCAACTGTCTTTGCCACCTTCAGGCAAACCAGCACATATCATCGAAGGTTGTATCTCTATTACTCCGTCCTCAGGATCATTCTCGTCATACACAGTGTATTGTTTTTTACACTCTTCGTGGTTTACAATTGGAAGTTTTACATATCTCAAAACTGGTGATGGCGGAACTTTATTAATCTTGTATTTCTCATAATCCCCGTAATCGTCGTATTCCTCGTAAACCTCATTATCGTGGTCTATATCATTTTCCTGACCCATTTCATTTTCTGCGCCTATCTCATTTTCCTTGTCCTTGTCTCCTTTTGATTCTCTTTCTTGTCCCCAACCGGATATTGTAAGTATAGTAGGCGTACCAAACAGAAGTTGGCGAGAGCTACTAAACAGTTCAATTGGGCTAACGTGGCTACCTTCCGTTACGTCAAAGGGTGTTTCGAAAAACAAAAGAGCTATATCGTGTGGGGGTTCTTCTGGATCATATTTATTGTGTACTACTGCCTTCTTCACTTCTTTAATTTGTTTGTAGTTGTTTCGCTTCACAGAGCCTCCTAGTAACCACACATATTCCTTTTCAGGATTTCTGTAATCATACTTTTTAGTTTCATTATTGTACTCGTACAGGCAATGCGCAGCGGTAAGCGCAAGCTGATAACCCAAAGTTGGTGCCAAAATTAAACTTGCTCCACATAATTGTTCTGGCTCGGTTTCGTCCCCAAATGCAAGGCCTAATTGATATGGTATGTATCCTTCAGGAGCTTCCACACCACCTACAATTCTTTCACTATTAGAGTTTACAGGAAACAATAAAAGGAAGATTAGTAAACACGGACAAGTGGTGCTGATCAAAGTGAAAAATAATAGCTTCATGTTGTTGGAGGATTGTTAAAAAAATTCAAAAAGTAGCTCAGGATCTCTTCCTTTGCTGAGATATGTTCAAACAGTAATGCTAAAGATGCAACAAAAATTCTTTATATATGTATGAAGTTTGTTCCGGTAAAGTTCCGTAAAACAATTCAGTACAATAAAACAGTAAGAAAATGTACGAATGAAATGGATCAGGTTTCTTGGAAAGCATGTAATTTGTGATCTTTGCAAATTTATGCATTTAGCCTTTGAATGTAAAACGTTTAGCCATTGTAGTAAATATTAGAGTAAACCTACCTCTGTTGGCACAAATAAATTATTGTTATTTGAATTTGGCAAAACAATGTTGCGTAACTGCTTGCGTAAATACATGGAAGTAAAATTGTTAAGGTACACACAGTTCAAACTTGTCCTTCATCCGTTTAGCGTTTATCTTCTCACTGCAAACTGAATAAATTTCCACTGATGAAGCCTATTTTCTTTTTTGGTAATTGCAAACAGATGTACGTAGTCAATCAAAACCATTACCTTCCGCAAGGTTAATTGGCTTCCCCTAGCGAAGCAATGGCATGTTTAACAACGTGTAGTTTATAAAAAATCTAGCAAGTATACCTACGTGTTATTTTAGATTAAAAAGCGTAATTAGTATTATTATTTTTAGACTACTGCGCTGTTAATATTTCGCGCATAAATTAAAGCAATAAGTCGTAATACAAAATAATATATTCAAAAAAATGTTTCATGTAATCGACATGTTCAAATGAAAACTGCTTTATGTGACGAACCTGCATGAATAATAATTAGGCACATGCTTAGTATTGTAAAAGTAGTAATTACTAAAGTCACCAGGAGGGCAATTTAGTATTTACTATAGTTCAATTATGATCAAACAATGTTTGACAACTTTAAGATTGCTTAGTAAATATTTAAGATATATACATATTTCTAAAGAACGCTTTCAGATATTCCCATATTATATGCTGATAATTCGAAGATTAGTTGTCTTCCTGGAAACAGTTGGTGTATCGGTAAAACGTTCAATCAATTTTTATGCAAATATTCATGCCAGAGAATCAACAGATAAAAAACAGCTGTACATGGTAATAACATATTTTTTCTGGATCATGATATACTTTTGTTTGCAATCTCCACAATTAATTACAACATGAAGATCATGTGCTTATCAAATCATGTAAACAGTGACAGAAACAATTGTGACAACTTTGACACATTCTAGAATGTCCTGTATTGCATAACATCTGTGAACATTTGGCTTGATATTTGTTTTTAAATTAGGTATGCTGTTGGTGATGACATTGTTGTCATTCAATGTTACGGGATAATTGACTTTTGTACAATGTCACTAGAATTGTTATAAAGCATACACTCGTTACGGCATACTTACGCTCTTTACCTACCACTGACAAGTTAAAAAGCCAAAATTACAGTTGTATTAATCATGAGTTTACTTTTTACAAATTTCTAATGAGTGCTTTTAGATGAGGAAAATCAATGAATAACGTTTCAAAGATACTTAAATAGAAACAGGAATATTTGAAATATAAACAACCCAGATAAAAATATATCGTTTCAAGTTTTTCATATTGACTAAACAGTTTCCATGTTAACACATATTTTATTCATGAATAATAATCGAATTTCATTGCTATAATATTTAGCAAATGTCATTTACTAAAGGAAAGTTTTTAAAATGTTTATTACATATTTCAAAACTGAAATTTTTAATATCTAATGGTTTACATCATCCTTGAGAAATTGCTTCAAGAGGCCTTGAGTTTGTTGTAGAAACAATCCACGGATAGAAATGCTTTATGCTTGAGTAAACTCCAGGAATATTTGGTCTGGCACATCCTATATAAAATGTCAAAGCTGTAGATAATTCCTTACTCGTTGTACATAAATATATCTAGGTTTTGTGACATCGAATGTTAAACTTACCTATACCAAAGCTTGTAATTCCGACAAGAAACCGACGTCCGTCATTTAACCAGGTAGCTGCTGGACCCCCACTGTCGCCTTGACAAGTATCTTGACCTCCCTCAGGAAAGCCAGCACAAAGCATGGACGGCAGTATTTTGGATCTTCCGTCATAGGGCTTTTGACACTGCTCGTTGCTCACAATTGGGACGGTCGTATATTTGAAAACTGGTGATGAAGGTACATTATCAGTTGGACTTGCTTTTTCCCTATCTTGTCCCCAGCCGGATACAGTAAGCGTAGAAGGGGATCCTACAATACGTTCCCAGTAGTCAGTAAAAAGCTCAATTGTGCTAACTTTGGTGCCAGACCCGACGTTAAACCGTTCCTTGAAAAACAAGAGAGCTATGTCGTTGGGATCATCATTGGGGTTGTATTCACTATGATAGACAATTGAAGACACTTCCCTTATTTGTGTGTATTGATTTCGATTAACTGATCCAGCAAGTAGTTGTAGTTTATAGTGATCAGGTAAGTATATATATTCGTCATTGTTCTTGTCGTAGATAAACAAGCAGTGGGCGGCGGTAATTGCAACCTGATACCCCCAAGTTGGGGCCAATATTAAACTGGCACCACAAAATTGTTTAAGATTCGAGTCTTCTTTTGCCGCAAGGCCTAGTTGATACGGTATTAGACCCTCTGGAGCTACCATGCCACCCACAATTTTTTCGCTACGAAAACTTTTAGAAAACAACTGAACTATCACTGCTAAGTACTTGCAAGCAGTGATTATCATAGAAGAGAATTTCATTATAACAGTTGATTGGATTTATATATCTAAACTGCAAATCAGTTGCTACTGCGTTCCTGGGGCAAGGTTTGAGCAATAATGACAAAGAGAAATATTACACCTTATTTATATGTAGGTATAATCAGAAACTCTTTATTAGTAGTTCAAGCCATTTCTAGTATAACTCATAATATAAATATATACATCATAAATATTTACTTGCAATTATTATCATAGAAAACGATAAGAGAAGCGTACTGATTTTTCAAGTTCATCGGATTTCTTGGAAATGCCTAAATATAACTTATTTCATTAATAATTACAAGGTTAATTGAGTACCTGTTTTAATTGTAAGCAGTAATATTAATCAAGTTTACAAAATATATGCATAGATTTCCGCATAACATTTCGCAGAAGCATATCTAGTAGCAAGTAGAAAGCAATAAAACTAATATTTTCAGACCATTAACGTAATTTGTGCATAATTAAAGCGGTGTATCGTAACAAAGACTCTGTTTATGATGACAATACTTAAGCGGGACGTCATTCCTACTACATTATATGCTACTATTCTAATAGGATTTATATACTGACAGCGTTTTAAGTGGTGAACTACTTAACCATTACAAACCTACATCGCAGTAACCTCTTATTTTTAGCAGGAGTCATAAGTTTTTCAGATATCGATATTGCTAATACCATTGAAACTCGGAATTGGATAACTCTAACCTAATAAATTTTAATGCTATATCCCATGTCCAAGCATCCCACTGTGACGATAAAGTCATGTCTTGAAATGTTCGTGTTGCAGAATGTAAGCATCTTTTATATATCATTATTTTTGCAATTTGAAGTACCTATTTTTGCAAGCCGTTTTTTTGTGTTTGATAGAGCAGACAAATATTAAGATAGACATTTATCCAAATACGCCAAAGAACAAAACAATAAAATACTTCAAAACAATTGGAAAACATCCAAAAAACTCGGCAAATTGAATTTTTGCAAAAACGCAAAACTTTATGATTTTATTCCTGTTAAAGTTGTTTCATGTTCCATGGAAAGATTTACTCCGCAAAAAACAAATACAGTTATCGTTGTATGCCCCAAAAGTTATTAAATTTTGAATGACTTTGTTTAAACCCAAACCAGTTTTAAATTAGCCGCAACCCTAAAAATGAGAAAGGAATATTGGGCACGTAGATGATTCCCTATTTGACTGAGTCAGGGTGAGGAATATAAGCCCATTTACGTGACTGCAGATTTGTACACTAGATAGTTTTCGGTGTATTATGTATCATATTACCGAAATTTTGTTTTACTAGTTGTGCGGAACCATTCTAGAAAAAAGTGAACTCTAATCCCTGGTTTTCTTTTACAATTGTCAAAGGGAGCGTAGATACTTCATGGTGATAGCAGCACATTCAAATAAAACGGCTGACTGGCTTTGTCTCGAGTTATCAAGCAAGGCATCTCCGAACGAAAAGGGAACCGTACGAAACGTGACACTTTTTTCAAACAAGGCATTTTTAGCTCCGAATTCAAAGGGTGTGAAAGCTGATGACAGGCTTGAGCAAATGCTGATATATTGTTCCTGGTGTGCCACCGGGAGGGGAAGCTGAAATAATTAGGGTAAATTACTAGGTTCCACTTGTACATTTTTCTTAACCTGGCTTATCTGGCTTTTGATCGATTTAGCTTGATATTTTTCTTCGTCGCAGCAAAAAACATTTTTTGCTGTTTACAAAAAAAGTACTTCATATTGATAGCATTGCAAATAAATGAGACGACTGCTTTGCAACAGACTGGGATACTGGCTTTGTCTCAGTTTCGGGTTTTCAAGCAAGTCATCTCCGAGTGAATGGGGAGAAGTCCGATCGTCACGGCATTGTTTGCCTGGTTGCGAGTCCGCTGGGTGCGAAAGCTGTTGACAACCCGGAACAGGGGCTCGAGCAAGTGCTCATCTAATATTCACACTGCTGGCGTGAGAAAAAGAAAGGATGAGATGAAGCAAAACATTTCCTTATAAGTTATACTTTTAGCTGCTCGCATCGTTGCTTTTTCTGCATTTGGGGTTTGCCTCTCTGAGAGAACGTGCGTATACAAGTGAAACAGAAGATTTTTAATTCTCTGTTGGTTTATTCAAATAATTTTGACACTGAAAATAATTTTTGGAAGGCAATAAACCAAAGTTTAAAGCTTAATGACTATTAACATTTTAATGAGCATTACAGGAGTTAAGCAAAACGTGAAGGATTTGGAAATTAAATACTAAATAAAGTTGTTAAACAAATTGTTTCTGATTTTGTAATATAAGGGTGTAAAGTGGATTAAGGAGTAAAACCTTCCGCAAATTGGAGGTAAGCAAGTTCTTGTAATTCAACGTATTCTGCATCAGAATTAATATTTCCAGCTTTGTATTTTATTGGCAATCTAACTGCAAAGCTAGGTAATATTTTAAGCTCGATTCATTAGCTAAACGTTTTGGTTTTGCAAAACTTGTAAAACAACGTCGTCCTTATTGCTATTAAGTATGGTTTGAAAAGTGATTTGGGTGCAAGCGTATAATTTTTAAATTCTTTCTTGTGCCATTTAACGGAATAACTTCAAAATAGCACAGTTTTATTATATCCCCATAAGCAGGATTAAAAAGCTTTAAGACACCATTTTGTAAAGGAAACCGAAGCATTGATGCTTCGGGTGGCTCCCGATTGGACTTTGATTAACCAAAAGTAAATAAGCTTTTCATAAACAAACTATATGCACATTCATTAATTTTCACTAGTAAAAATTACTACATTAAAGTTGCTCACTGCTGCGCATTTTATTTCTAAACTATGTGCCCATAGGAGTTGGCTTTCACTAAAATTTATAGAAATATTAGTCCCACTCGCTTCTTTCAAATCTTAATGTATATTTTTACATATTATTTTGTGTTTCTCACAGTATTCTCCTTCTGCCTTTACAGCTCAACGGAACTGAAGCATTTTGGAGCCAATTAATAGGATAAATTAGCAAAAATAAAGTGGCTTCTCTTTCCCCTGCTGAAGTTTTACACTGTTTTTCACAAAACAATGGAAAATCGAAAGAGCCAGACATCAGAGCAGAAAATAATCAGATTGGCCAAATGGAAGCCAAAGCTTTAAATCATGAAAAAGTTCTGGAGTCCAGCAAATTTTTGGCAATTTTTCCAAATGAGGTTTGTTTAAATTCTAAGAAAGTGCAGAGCAGAATAATATAATATCCAATATGTATGTAGCTTAATCAAATGAAAAATTTATTTGTCTTATCTAGATTTGGCTGCAAATTTTGGGAAATATTTATCTACCAAAGGATCTGTTTCATGTTGAAAAAACTTCCTGGTTTTTCGAAAAACTGCTACCGGATTTGAAAACGAAATACTTATTTCCAGACGTCCTCAAAATATTTGCAGCAAAATTTCGTTGGAGGGCTGGAAAAACAAAAGAAGTTTTGTTGACATGCAGGTCGGTTTGTCGAACTTGGCAAATTGGTGTGGACTCAGTTTTGCACAGTTACTACGATCATTCAAAACTGCTAGATCCTGACAACACCTCACAAAGGAAATTGTTTAGGCCAATTCCCACACGCTTATGGACAGCAGAAAAAACTTTAAAGTTTTTGCAAGATTTTGACAAAGCTTATATAAGCAGAAATCGAAATCCGTTTATTTGTTGCGAGATTTCTATTGACTGCAACAACCAGAGAGAGAATTTTGAGTCTTATATTCAAGATGTTCGGCAAATCTTGCGTCTGCATGGGCACAACATCTTGAAATTTACGGCATGGGTGCAGCAATCTGATGTTTCGTGCTACAAAGCGTTAGCAGAGATCTTAGGGTTTATGAAAAATCTTAAAGAACTTGTGATAGAATGCACCGTGAGAGAGTTTTCAGATGATCAGTGGGAGGCTCTAACGTTAAACATGCAGTCCATTGTATTTCCAGCACTGCCATCTCTTCAACATTTGCAACTATTGAAACTACTGAGACCAGTTTTTGTTGCATTTCTAAATTATTACTGGCAAGTGCCAGTGCTTACAACCTGTACCGACACGTCCAGGACAAACACTGCACTTTACGCACTTCAGTTACAAAATTTGACACAGCTTGATCTCAGCATTGAAAGCAATGTAGGGCTAATTTCTTTGGAAAAGTCAAATGCTCTGTGGCCGCTTAAAGCTCTGCGTATTCGAGTAGGAACCATTAAATTCGATTGGAAAAAGCTGTTTCAAATATTGGAAAATCGATGGGCTGCTACACTGACTGAGTTGGATATTACAGTTGGTGATGACGCTGCTGATAGATCAGTGCACATTTTTCCTGCTTTAAATTTGCCCAAGCTGAAAATATTCATGTTTTCAACGTTCAATTTTGTTCCATTAGACTTTATTTTGCCAATGCGTAATTCTCTAGAGCTTTTGAGGGTGTGGTACAGGTTCAGAGAGGCAGCGGAGTACGATGTACATGAAAAATACGTTAAGTTATACACGTATTGCGGAAATCTTAAAGATTCGAATATTTGGACAACGTTTCCAAAATTGGAATTTGTGGAGTATTATGACACAATAATTGGATTTCGCAGACGCAGTAAGCACGAGTTAAATTGTAAATCGCGAAATGATAGCACAGCAAAACTCTTTTTTCTTCTTGTTGTAATTGTGACGTGTGTGTTTTATCTATTAGAATCAGAATCAGATTTACTAATTGTAAGATTAATAAATCTGCTTTTGGATCCATATGAAATGGAGATAAAGAACATAAAGGAGAATGAATGGGTGATTGTTGAATGGAGTACAATTGAATGAGGCTTGATCAATTTTACAATTCAAGTTATAAGATTTAAAGGATTTATTACAATTCAGTAAAAAAATTTGGGAAAATATTGAAATATTCGACGTGGCTTTGGTTAAAAGCTAGTTAAAAGCTTTATAACCAGTTTAGACTTATTTAAGCTGGCCAAGTCATTTATCCGGGTTCGGGTCTATTCCGGTGTTTATATCCGCTGCCTGTCGTAACCAAAGTTGCCGTCTCAGCACCACCTATTTTCTCTCTTTCTTGCACATTATAACTTTCCAGATCAGTTGTTAGGCATAAGCAGTCCATGTCATCATTGGTGTTATATCTATTAGACATTGTTTAATATGTGGTTAAACGATCTAATATCTATGTTTGTTAGGTTTGGGTATAATAGAATTTGGAATGTAGGTTTACGCAAACGTGGGTTTTGAAGATAAATATTCTTATTGTTTTTGTAAATTTGCATCTCAATCAGAACAATTCAGCAATATAAACCGCCACTTATGTATTGCAAAAAATATTTGTATTGTGCTTATCTAAAAATACTTCGTTAAGTTCATAAATTAAAATTATTGATCTTTAGTTTGTAATTGGAGGCACATATAAATATATTACTTAACCAGAGAATGGTAAACCATTAAAAATGCTCGCTGCGAAGATCTGGGGTTTAGACCCCATTTAACCTGGTTTAAAGCCCATTAAGTCCATCTAAAATAGGTAAAACATCTCTATAATAGATAATAATGGTCTAGATTAGGCTGGTCTAGAGCCGATTTAGGCTGGTCTGGAGCCGATTTAGGCTGGTCTAGAGCCGATTTAGGCTGGTCTAGAGCCAATTTAGGCTGGTCTAGAGCCGATTTATGCTGGTTTGGAGCCGATTTAGGCTGGTCTAGAGCCGATTTATGCTGGTTTGGAGCCGATTTAGGCTGGTCTAGAGCCGATTTATGCTGGTCTAGAGCCGATTTATGCTGGTTTGGAGCCGATTTAGGCTGGTCTAGAGCCGATTTAGGCTGGTCTGGAGCCGATTTAGGCTGGTCTAGAGCCGATTTAGGCTGGTCTAGAGCCGATTTAGGCTGGTCTAGAGCCGATTTAGGCTGGTCTGGAGCCGATTTAGGCTGGTCTAGAGCCAATTTAGGCTGGTCTAGAGCCGATTTAGGCTGGTCTAGAGCCGATTTATGCTGGTTTGGAGCCGATTTAGGCTGGTCTAGAGTCGATTTATGCTGGTTTAGGGCCCAAAAAATAAAGTAGACGGACACACAGACACACAGACACACAGACACACAGACACACTACCCGTTAATAAGCTCCTCTGCTGAAGCAGCGAGCTAATAATTCATTATATATATAAAGGATACTGTTTTCTGATTCTGATGGAACATTTTCAAATTGACGAAATTGTGCAGACACGCATTCAAAACTTTTACAAAGAAATTTGCAGAACTATGCAAGCGTGGGTTATTTATAAGAAAAAGATTCAAAAATTTATTAAACATTTTCATTCTGCCTGTACACAATCCGATACTACTTCATACGAATTATAATCTAAATATATTTTATACATATTAAATATAATTTTAGAATCATTACAGGTAACCTTGTGAAAGTGAACATGTACATGTGAAATGTAGGAATGCAAGAAGTTTTATTAAGGACCTTAATTTAAGGTAAATCATCTTTCTTCAGTCATAAATGTTAATCACTGCCGATATTATCAGCTTTATACATGTTTCTTGAACGCTTTAAACAAATTACGAAATCAAAAAATAAAAATACAAATACTTTATAAATATAAGTCGGAGCCATTTTGAAGCCTGAACCTAATTTGTTTCGATTTTTGGAAGCATAATTTTTCCTCATTTTATGAATATTTTCTACCGCAAAACACAAGCTACTCATCATATTTCCCACCAACAACATGTAAAATATAATCTGCACACTGCTAGATAATTCAATGCCATTATTACTACGACTACGACTTCTATACGCATGCATATCATTAAAGTGAATTCTTGCAAGAATTTTATTCCACCACTGCCAAATACCAGATTCATGTGCCATGGATATTCTTCTGACAATGGATGGAGCAAGTATCCCTTGGAAAAAGAAAGCGTCACTGGGTTCATGGAGTACTTCCTTTGCCTTGCTTACTTATAGATGTTCCAGGAATGTCCAATTTAAGCTTATATTCGTTGCAAGCATGAGCTGGTAAAATTAATGCAACCTTATTACATCCTTTTAATTGCAACGATACCTAAAATTGTGAGGATTTATTTCAAAACATGATTAGGTATTCAGTATATTTAATCTTGCAAATTAGTTAAAATGTTCAAAGCTAAAACTTAATCGAGTCCACAGCTTTTTCAGACGGCTAGGACAATGAAGAAGAAAGCAGTCGCGGATCATAGGCAAGACCAAGTCTGTACCATCAATTAGCCATGCGAGCCGAGGACCAATATCCTGGATATTTCAAGGACTCTGCATATCATCAAAATAGCCTATCGCATGGTCATGTTTACTTTAGAGAGATGGAACCACCACTTCGATGGACATCCAGGCCACCACCGGGAACGAAGCCACGTACCAAAGGTTCAGATGAAGCGCACGAGAATTTAGCAAGGGCATCTTGTATAACAGTTTTTTTTACGGAAGTTCCCAACGCAATAGATGAATTGACAATTAACGAAACAACACTGTCCCACCAACTCAGCGAAAAGATCATTGCCATCTATAGATCAAGCACATGAAATGAAACCTCTGAACAACAAGAAAAGGAACCTTCCAAGTTCCAAGCCAGAAAAGTTTTCATCACCAGACCATCAATCCTTTTTGATGAAGCATGCACAAAATACTGATTCTATTTTGACAAAATATTTGTGACCAACAATGGCCGATGAAGGAACGCAAGCGGGGTTCCGTCTTGGGATTGGAGCGAATGTTGATTCACTTTTTTCTAATAGTCTTTGAATCTTCTGGAGACTCTTCTAAACTTATGATGGAAATAATGTCTACTGAAGAGGAAATGCGCAAATATAGGAAATATTCCAGTTACTTCTAAAAGCTGAACCAGATATGGATAAGGAATTGGGGCATCTTGTTACACTTGCTGAACAATGGTTAGCCCATTGGAAAGGTGATTCCGAAGAACGACGAAAAGCTTTGGAATATTAATCTTAATCTTTATTAATCAAAGTTTTAAAAATGACCCGTCACGTTAAGTTTCCACACGTAAAAGTGATCATCATGCAGAGACGTTGTAGCCTTAAATGAAATTCAACTCGTGTCCTACCGTACAAAATAAAACCACAATGAACTCAACGCTTCTAAACGACGCTGTTTTGAGAACGACTTAATATATTTTCAGCTGATAATTAAAATCTATTTATATTGGGAAACCACTAATTTTTGTTAAATTATAATTTAGCAAATTCTGCTTAGTTTAAATACTGAAAATTAGATATTTTTTTAGAAAATCTTTATTTCAACTTTTACAGAATCATTTTGGGAATAAATGACAAAATCAGGATTTTAAAGAAATCCGCACAAACCAAGTACATTAACTGATTAATTACATGCACTAACAAACTCTCAAGCTACATCTAGTAGCTTAACATTCCAGTTCAACAAAAAATAGAAAATGACATTGTACAAAACGAACATCAAATACATTACATTAATCAGATAACTATGTCAATCCGATTTACTTCACCCATTGAAAATCTTTTGTCTGTATATTAATTAAAAAGCTCATCCTTCACGTTAAGAAATTAGACTATATCTTGCTTCACCACAACCCCCGCCTCCAAATAATTTAGACGCTCCAAAACCACCACCGCCTTTATCCCCTCCTCCAATTCCTTTTTCACCACCACTCCTGATTCCAAAGCATTTTGAGGTTCTGAAACCTCCATCTCCTCCAAAACCTCTTGTTTCCCCACCACCGCCTCTTCCTTCTTCGGGTATTTTCGGGGCCGTCCCCGACCTCGCTTTGGCTCCTGTTTCAACGACCCTACTCCTTCGGACTCTTTCTTCGTGAACCGTTTCTGAACAGTGCCTTCACCAGACGAAGTAGACGGACAGGCTTCCAACGCCACCACCTCCCTTGGGCGTCCTCGACCTCGCTCCTCCTTAACCTGGACTTCGCAAAGCTCGCTACAAAACCACACAAAAATAATGAAATTAATTCTGTATTCACGTAAAATACAGAAATACACACAATCAGATAATTAATTACTTTAAAACTTGCCTTAATGGAACTACTCCGCTGTTATTTTTGCACTCATCCTTCTCACCGTTTCCCTCGATTTTCAGGAGACACTCAGATAACTGGCGTTTCAAATTAATTTGTTCAGTCACCAACTCGTCAATAAGTCGATCTTTCTCCAAGCTAGAACGCCCCAGAACCCGAATTTTCGCTTCAAAACTCTTCTTCATCTGATCTGATCTCCTTCGCTCCGCTTTAACCGCCAGCTCACAGTCTCGTTGTATTGATTGAATTTGGTCCATGACACCTAAAAGGTCTTCCTCCAGGGCATCGGCAAGTCCTTCAAATTCAAAGGCTTCTAAATGGTCACTGGAACTGGAAGAAGGTCCTTGGGTAGGGGAGTCCATGGTTTGTCTAGCCACTTGAACTTGAAGCCAATCCACAAAACGAAACGGTCCGAAGATAAGCCACAAAAAATTAACCAAGAAAGTTTTTGAAGGAGACGAAGCAGTCGAAGCACAGAAAACAGGACTACTTTTATTCACTTTCCGTCTAAATTCTAAAATTGTTCGTTCGTCACTTTTGCTGTGGTTTGGGCTTGAACGAAAGTTAAAACGCAAACGGTTTGCTTTCTGGCTGCACTCCGGAGGAACTTCAGAGAAGTGAACTGTGAAAAAGGAAAAAACCGTTCTGTCATGTAAAGGAGCAGAGTGTCGTAGGAGCTGACAGCGACCAACCGACAAAACTAGACTGCTTGCCGTGGTCAAGTGTCGAGTCAAGAGTCAATGAACTCTGCTCGAGGTTCACATTTTTTGGCATTTTGCAACCCGCACGGATCTGGAAAAGACCGAAAGGCACAGAAACGCGAATGCTTTCTGCTCGCCTTCCACACTCCGTCAATTGGCTTTGGTTGAGTTTTTCCTTTTAACATTTTAAAACTTTGAGCTGTCGTACTGACTGATCGCTACAAAATCTTTATGGACGGGACTGCTAACATTGACCGTGCGGAGTCATACTAATTACGTTATTTTAAGAAACCGATTGTTTGAGTGACCCACTGATTCCTGTCATTATTCTTTAACACTAGAGAATAGGGCACTTAACAATGCTTAGTTACCATAGGCCGTTCGTTACGTTATAGTCTAAGTGTACCGTTGACCCTTAAAACTGACGTCATTAATGGATGACACCTGTGATAAATGCATTGGGGAATAGTACAAGAAGTAACATTGTAAATGAACTAAGAACCCAAAATATCTTCAACTATTTTAATAGAACTTTAAAATTACACTCAAATACTACAGTGCAAGTACATTAGTTAACCCATAATTATATAAAATATGTTAAAGGTTGGCCTTCGACAACAATGTGGTTACTTTTAATTGATTTTCCAACTCACTTATTATATACTTAAATGACTAAAATGACGTATTAAGAATCTTAATTTAAGATCTGAACCGATAAACTTATGTAAGTCGTTTGAAATTTCATTTAAATTTTCATTATAATGAGGAAGTCATCCTTGCCCTTTCACAATGTATAAAAGTCATACCCAAAAATATCCTATCCTGGCCTGGCGCCTATGTTCTTTCAGAAATTAAATGTTTCAGTTTTTATATTACTAGTAAGTCCTTGTACCATTGAACACCACAGATTTCAATTCGGCTTTACTTTCCACTTATTTTACTTAAAATATCATAATGCCGTCTAAATTATCACTCCGAGCCAATCAAATAAACCAAATTATTAACAACTATCAACTATTTAAGTTTCCAGTAACTTGGAATAGAAAAACTGGGCAATGGATATTTCAAACGAAAGAACATACTTCACAGCTTACTCTGTATTACACTAGCTTAATCGCGCTCAAAATGTTTTGTGTTCTTACCTTACTGTTTACACTATTTAAAATTTGCCAATACAAATTTGTTTTTAGGTTGGAACATATTTTCTTTTGCGTGGGGTTAATAAAATTTGCCATTACGTCACTATTCACCGATTTACTTCTTGTACTTTACGGGCACGAAATGGTTTCATGTTGCAATTGGACTTACAAAACTAAGCAACTTTGGAATAGGCATTGTATTGAAAGCTGGTTCTTGGAAAAATATAACTTTCGAACAGGCGTGTTCAGACCTGGTAGTGATACAGTAGCTTTGGCAACGCTAAGTTTTTGTGTAGCTTCAACAATGTTTTTCTATGTTTGCTGCATTGTTGCAGGAGCTCTAAATTGGGATCTTGTGTTTATCTGGGCTCGAATAAGTTTCTGCGAAAATTTTTTAACAACAGAAACCTTTAACCTTGTAAACGGAACTTTGGGAAAAATTATTAGAGTTGTTTTGCTAATTCTAATGTTTCAGCTTTGGTATACAAATATGCGTACATTGCTAATTGTTGGAATTACAGGAGGTTTAGTTTTAGTTCGAATCCAAAAACTTTTGACAACAAGACCTCTTAGTCGGTCCAGTATTATATTGTACAGACAGCTACAAATTCAACGAAATATTCTTCAAAAGTATGAGAAGGTTGGAATTACAATTATTGCTTGCGGTTCCTATTTCTTTCTAGTTGCATTTATTAACTGTTTAGCATTTGGGCTTCGGATATCAAGTCCGGCACTAATTTTTGTTTCTCTGGGAGTTACATGTTTTTGTACTGCACTTCCTGTGATAACTTTGAATATGTGTAGTTGTGTTTATGAGTATTCTACGGTAACTATTAGAAAGTGGTTGGAGCAAGCGGGAAAACGAAGGGATAAAAGTTATGCAAAAATGTATATAACAAGCTGTAGACCTCTGTTTGTACCGGCAGGTGAAATGGGAAAAGTAGATAAGGAAATGATACTAAACTTTTTTGTTACTGCTTTGGTTGACTCCGTTAACTTATCTCTAGCGCTTAAAGAGTTTTTCTAGATGAAATTAAATATATTCTAGTTTGGTTCGTTTGATACACATATGTGATGCAGATTGTTGAAACGTCCTATTAAACCTATTTACCAAATTGTTGCTAGCAAATATTATCACAGTCGTAATAATAAACAAACAAAATTTAGTTAAAAATAATTCCGGCTTCCCAATTTTTGGGAGTGCTTTTAATGGTAGCTGATATATATATTTTTATATATATACGAGAACCAAGATTCTTGCTATGTAGATTACTACAGACTTTTCCTAGTTTATATCAGTAAGCCTTTTATTTAGCCTGAAACAGTTGTCATGTAAAACAAACATGTGCAGACGCAGGGTTTCCATTGAGAAATTTTGGCCATAATAAGCCATGCTTAGTGACGCAAGTACATGCAAAATTAGAACCTAGTAGGCAATTGTTGCAAAAGCAATGCATCTAATCGAGCTTCCTAAGTATTGCTTGATGAGTTCTGATATCAAGTCAGTTAAACCGTTCATGAAGGGTAATGGTGGTGACTCACGATGTGGCGCTGTCTTGTGATAGTGTGTGTGTGATTTGAAATGTCTCTTATTCGTCTGATTGCAGTCACAACCCATTTGTGTAAATAGCAGTTTGCAAATATTGTGACATTTCAAAATTAATAAATTCTTTCTTTGTTTGTCACCGGTGCAAATTTTCATGTTGTTATAATTTTATTCAAATGATACAGAAACGCCTAATAGTATTTTAAATCTAACGGAGATTCATTTCATGGAAATGCACACAACAAACTAATTACATTGTCTGCACAAACGTTAACAAATTCTAAAAATGTTTCATTATTTACAATAAAAAATGGATGAGTTAAACTACATAACAACGTTGGAAAGCTTTTTGCAGTTTTGTAAAATTTGCAATCACGCATTACACTTTTCATGCATGCATCCTTAAAGTCTCTAGATCCATCTACCAATTCGCCAGTAAACAAGCATTCATATTTACAAATTATAATGCAAATTATAAAAGCAGCACAAAACAGACCCAACATTTCATAGGATCCATGCGCAATTAGTAGCGAGCTATAGCGAATAATAGCAAAGCAACTGCAAATACCAACTAAGTGATATATTGCAAAGTGATATGCCATTTGTGGGTTCCCAAAAATGAGATTCCACCTATTGCATAGAAGTTGACAACATCTAAACAGATAAACTATAGAATCGCTAGTTAATATGCCTAGTTGTGTTGGAATGAATTTGGAATTTCTAGACATTGGTCGTACTCTATCCTCATTAGTAGTAGGCATTACTGCTGATATCCACTGTGTGATAAATGCATGTAACAGCAAATAAAGTAAAATACATATTGTAAACGAGCTAATAATCCAAAATATAGACAACACGTAGAAAATTTGAAACAGTAAAGCTTGTAAACTAATTGTTAGTCTAAGTTCAAATTCAAGTATAGTATTCAACACATAATTTGTGGGTTCAACTGGATGAAAGATTAAAAATGAGTAGAATAAGGCAGCAGCTATACTGCCATAGCTAGTTAAGGTTGTCAAATAGTTGTATCTTAAGTCGCTGGAATTCTTTTCCTTACATGGTTTATCCGTCTTTACTAGGTACTCTGTAAATACCGGTAAATAAATTAATAATCAATTTTTATACTCTTTTATATGATTGTTTAATGTACATACCTTCTAATTTCTTGTCTAAAGAAAAACACGTGTTGAATAAGCTGCAGATTTCCCTTCTAGATCTTTGTACTAATTGCGCAGTTAATTCACATAATATCACGCCAAATATTAGGACAAATAAAAAACATAATGTTAGCAATTCTTTAGCTGATACGGTTTCAGCTGAACCATTTTCTTGCAGATCATTGGAATACAGTTTGCTGTAAAACACCCATATAAATGATGGAATAATCATAAACCAACCATTCTTGTAAAATAGACACCAAGTTAAATATCTGTAGCCTTTGCATAAGACAAGCATTTCATTTTGCTTGTCCCAGAAACATAAGGTAGCGTACAAATACTTAAGAGTATGTAGACGCCAGGTTATTCTGGCTTTTGAAATTTTGGAAATCATGGTGTGATATTGTCAGAGTTTTTACAAAACGCGTGCGTTCAGGTCAAAGATAAAAAGAACAAATTAATTTTGAAGATGTTCTTGGATGCATAAGGTTAATTGTTTAAAGAAAATTGTACAAAAACCCATTAGCTTATACAAGATATTACTGCAAGATAATTGACATTTTAAACTCCTTCGATTATTTTGGCTTCGAACAAATTGGCTTTTAATACAAATTTAATTTAATACGTTGACATTTGTGAGTTTTTTCCTTGAGGTAGATTTATCTAACTACCTAATTTACAGCAGGTTGCTAAAGCATGTGTTTTAGCTTTTATTTTTTAACATAATAAAAATATTCTGGCTTTAAATAAATTAGTTTGGGTTTCTTATTGGACTTTTAAATACTGTTACATGAAACCAAAAACTGTATGTTCCCTCAGGAGACTCCACAATAAAGTAATTATACCTCGTTAAATTTTGTGAAGTTGCTTGATTGGTTGACAAAATTGAATTTTATATAAACCTGGTTGCATCAAATGTAAAACCCATTGCTCGTTGACTCGCTAATTGAGTTGAAGGTTGTATTAAAGACTAAAATTTTGTATGATATACACATTTAGTCTGATTGTACGAAGGTACGAAGAAAATAAGGGTACATGCGCAGAGTTATTCCATGATAGTTAAATAACTGAAATACCAGGAAACTAAAAAAGAAACCAAAGATCTTGGACAACCTAAAACATACAAAAATCGCAAGAATGCTTTCTATTAATGCTAGGAAACTTTCAAATACAAAATGATCACCAACATAATCAATTATATAAAACCAAATGATGGTGTAACGGATTAACGATTTATTTGAATGTTGAAAATGAAATACATCAGAAAAGCATATAAATATTTTTCATGTATTGTTTTACCCACCTTGAAAATGTGTTTATACTTTTTTGTGCTAATGTCCACAATTTCCACCCTTACTGCTTTTCAAACCTAACCTTATAACTGAAAAAATCTGATTAGTATCAAATTCTTTAGTGGGCCTGGACAACTCTAAAGCGCTCCTTCAGGTACTAATGTAATGGGCTATGCAGTGTTCAGCGACTCTACCAGTGAATTAACTATATATGCTGAATTTTATTTTAATAGAAACTTACGTTATCTGTAAATATTTACGTATACGTACGGTTATACTCGCTCTGCTATGAGCTCGTAGCTCAGAAGCCCATGACGTAAGAAAATGTAAAAAATATACACTTCCATTAAAGTGAAAGATGGTAGTAGCAGATATATTTATCCAAATGTACATTTCTCAAAACTACCTGCAAATTATAATTTCTTATCAAGGAATCTGTTTTCATTTTAAACTGTTAAACCCAAAATTTTACTAGCCGCTAGCCAGTATTTACACGTGGAAGTATTGAACCTCTTTATAACCCGTGTAATAACCTGTTAATCCAAAATAATTTTTCCACAAACTAACCCTTTTTATCATGCACTGTAATATAACCCTGAACTTTTGACAGATTTTAGACAGGAAAATCCGTAAGTTGGAGTTCAATCCTATCTTGATTAGTACGTGCATCCACTCAGTGTGTTGTACACTTTTTGTTGGAAATGGTAAATTTTTTGTAGTCCTTTTTTTCGATTTGCAAAAAACTCATCGATAAGAATATACATGAATATCAAAAATTATTAAAACGTGAATTTTATTTCAAATATTTTTGTGCAATTTGCGTTCAAAAATTTTTTGTAGCATTCGCTACTGTCACAAATAATATAACACAAGTTTGAATTAATCTGTATTACATATTAAAAACCTTTTAAATATGGCAACTGCATTAATGTGGAAAGCTTTTCAACTGTACGAAACTTTGTTTACGAAAAATCTGTATAGGCACATTATAATTCTTAACATTTCTGAGGAACAGTACAAAGTTGAGCATCGTTGGAGGAAACTTGTACCGTTCTATTTATCCAATTTTGCTTTAGCCCTACAAGCTTTCCTTTGCCTACAAATTTTGATAATGAATCGTGTGCTCAAAGTTACAACAGTTCCAACGGAATCTCTTTATATTTATTTTGAGGTGTTTGTGTTCATCAGTTTATGCATAAGCCTAAACGTTATTTGGAGTATACATGGAGATGAGGTGGGCTTAAATTACATTCCAAGATTGTGGAAGCTGGATCGTTACCACAGAAAAGACAACAGTAAAAACGGACATTCACTTGATATCTCTATATGGGCACTGCTACAAAACGGTAAATTTCACTAAATCTACAAATATCTCAATTGTTTATTGTGCCTTATATGTGATTGATGAACCTCTGTTTAGAAATGGACAAACTAGTGAAACGAAAGCCAAATGTTGATGTTT
The DNA here is from genome assembly GCA_029691765.1 of Entomobrya proxima. NCBI lineage: Eukaryota > Metazoa > Arthropoda > Collembola > Entomobryomorpha > Entomobryidae > Entomobrya > Entomobrya proxima. The sequence goes on along the minus strand of CM056169.1, from coordinate 40,193,694 downwards.
TGGGCTCACTGATGAATGGCCTGGTCATATTTTTATTTATCATTGCCATTGGGTTGCCACCTATAGCCATATACATAAAGACGGATCCGTGTTATTTTGTTTTTGAAGAATATTTCCCAACACAAAATCAACCATTAACAATTTTAAAAATCGTAGTTCGATTATTTCTAGGCCAATGGGCTGTTGTGGAAGGTACACGATCTCTTTTAGTGACTTTTCTTCCTGCAGTCTCTGTATTCAATATAGTTTTATCCTGCTTAAAAATAATTGCTGCTAAGCCTCCGAATTTGGTTGGAATGAAAGAATATACTAAACTTCAATGTTTGAACCAAATTGGGCTTAAAGGTATCAGGGACGCAGCCGGGATGTTAATGGGTCTTGGGTTTTTAATTGGAGTGATTGGTACATGGATATTGGTTTTAGGATGGAAGCTGGTGCCACTTCCCTTGTACTGCCTGCTCTCGTTGATTACAATTGTGGTGTATATCGTTATTCTGCAAACGTTGCCACGTATTTGTACTTGCTATAATTTCAGCATAAAACTACTTCAAATTCAATGGCCTAGAAAATCAATTAAATATTGGAATATAGCGAGCTCACGGAAGTGGCCAATGGAATACTTACATACATGGCGAAAAGTGCTTCAAGCTCAGCGACCAATTACGTGGTATTACGGAGTAGCAAAATTTGATGAAGATACTACTCAAAATTTTTATGAAAACATATTTGACCAAGCTGTTGATCTTATACTAATTTCGTAGGTGCAAGTTTTAAGCAATGGTTTATAAAAACTAATTAATATTTATTTTTCTCATTCTTCAGCAGCCTTTGAATAAGTTGCCTATAAATCTCCAACCATGCCGCTCGAACTTCTTCATGACCTTTTCCTGTTTGATAAAAACTTTCTTTATATTTTTTATTCAGTTTTAAACACCTTTGAAACGATGTTCTTTAGATGGTATCCCATTTAGTTGATCTTCTTCAAACGCTGAATTTATTTTAATATCAAATGGATGTTATCTGTAAGCAAATATCAGTAGAGTCATATTCATTATTATTAGGGTATAGTTTAAAACCAAAATAATTACAAGGGAAACAATAACTAAAATCAAAACACATACAACAGCAGAAAATTGGGTCAAATATAACTGCCCACCTGTGCTTATATTTTTGAAAGTTATCCGAAAATTATAGTCTCATATCACAGAACCAGTTTAAGGCTTAAAACTAGTAATAAAAATAAATTTCAGATAGTCGATAATTACACGTGCGAGTATTGAACTAAAGTAAAAACTTTAATAGTCTTTTATCTTAAAATACTTTTTTTAAATAATTCTTTTATTGTACACACCAACGTTGTAGTTTTAGAAATGGGCTTTTTAAATGTTATATGTACTTTTAATCTTTACATTTAAATGCTGTGGAGAAAAATTTGTAATTTTTCAGCCTGTTCTGATCATTACGTCCATATCCAATCAATATGTTCAGACAGGGTAGATTTCCTAACAGCTACTTCTTCGCCCACGTGCAAACAGATAATCGATAAGGTAGACTGGCATATCACAGACCTCAAATATATGCCCACAACATAATATTTTTACCAAATTGATTTTTTCCCTAAAATTGCAGACTGGTTAAGTTTTTGGAGTGATTGCAGTCATAGCGTAAAAGTAAAAGAAAGTAGTATAAGGTTGATTTCATCTCTGCCAAATTTGGTTTTTGATTAAAATTTTGCAATATTCAAAATATAACAGAAACTTAAGTAAACTTTACAGATAAAAAAACCTATTAAACATGGCAACTGCACTATCATGGAAAGCGTTTCAACTGAGTGAGGCCTTGTATACAAAACATCTTTACAGGCACTTTGTGATTCTTAACATTTCAAAAGAACAATACAAAGTTGAGCATTGTTGGAAAAGGCTTATACCATTCTATTTATCTAACTTTGTTTTAGCAGTGCAGGCTTTCTTTTGCTTACACATTTTGGTGCAAAATCGTGTGTTGAAAATTCAAACAGTCCCAACATCCTTGATTGACATGTATTTTGAAGTGCTGATTTTCATAACTTTGTGCATAAGTCTAAACATTTTCATGGTTAGGCACGGAGAAGAAGCTTTTGCAAACTATTTTACAAGATTGTGGAAGCTTGATCGCTACTACAGAAAGGATCACAGTAAAACTGGAGGAACACTTGAAAAGTCCATATTCAAGTTGCTACATAAACGTTAGTTATATTAAAACTATAAATATTTTAGATTTTGTACAAGTTATAAGTGATAATTTTGTTTTTTAAAGAAATGATCAAATTGCTGAAGAGAGAACCCGATGTTGATGTTTTGGGATTACTGATGAATGGACTAGTCATGCTTCTATTTCTTATTGCCATTGGATTATCACCTCTCGTAGTATTAGTTGACCTAGATCCAGCGTATTATATTTGCGAACAATTAATTCCGACACAAACACTGCCATTCACGATCCTTAAAATTGCTTTTCGAATCCTTATTAATCAGTGGGCTGTTATTGAAGGAACCAGATCACTTTTAGTTGCTTTTCTGCCTGCAGTGTCTATGTTCAATATTGTTTTGTCATGTTTAAAAATAATAGCTGCTAAGCCTCCAAATTTAGCCGGAATGAAAGAATATACTAAACTTCAATGTTTAAACCAAATCGGGCTTGAAGGCTTCAGGAGCGCTGCAGGGTTACTGATGAGCCTTGGGTTTTTAATTGCAGTGATTGGTACTTGGATATTAGCTTTGGGATGGAAGTTGCTACCACTAGCACTGTACTGCATAATGAGCATGATTACAATTGTAGTATACATTGTTGTTCTACAAACTTTGCCACGTATTTGTACTTGCTACATTTTTAGTAAGAAAGTACTTCAAATTGTGTGGCCTAAAAAGTCGATTAAATATTGGAAAACTATAAGTTTAGGGAAATGGCCAAGAGGGTATCTACAAATATGGAGGAAAGTTCTGAAAGCTCAAAGGCCAATCACGTGGTATTACGGCACGGCCAAATTTGATGAAGATAGCACTCAAAATTTCTATGCAAACGTTTTTGACCAAGCTGCTGATCTTATTATCATCACTTAAGTAGTAAAACTGGATAATGTAACAATAGAAGTGCGTCTTTATGTAGATGGAATAACTCTTAGACACAAATATCATACGATAAACAACTGCTTATAGCAATTTTAATTTATGTATTGTTCGATTTTAATTTATGTTAGTAGCTTTTACTAAGTCAGTTTTTCAATGAGAGTCACTACAGCTAAATATATGCTCAATTTGTTAATAAAGTTTTTCTGCTTGCTAATGACTTTAACATAAAAACTAACATAACATAAAAGCAAAAAAATTGTATGTATTTAAAATCCGGCAAGTAGATAAAATTGTAAGAGTCCATATCAATTTTTTCGCAGTTTGTGGTTTCTAGTGTACCATCCATTTCTAATGTAGATGGTTTATTGCTTTGAAGTACCAGACATCTCATTTAATCGATTCTCCGCAAACGCTGAATTTATTTAAATATTCGACTAAAGTTATCCGTAACTAAATATCAGTAGATCAGTATCATATATTCCTTATTATCACTTTATGGTTAAATATTACACGAATAACAAGGGAACCAATACAAAACACATACAACAGCAGGAAATTGGGTCAAATATAATTGCCTATGTGCCCTCGTATTTTTGAAAGTTATCTGAAAATTATAGTCCTTACCATTGTATTACTTTAAGGTTTGAAACTAGTAATAAAACTAACAATTTTTTCCCAATAGCCAATATTTACACGTGCCAGTATTGAAATCACGTAGAAAAATTTAATAGTCTATTATCCTAAAATACATTTTTCAAAAACTATTTTTTATTATACACTACAACGTATTACTTTTGTAAGAGACTATTCTAATGTTCTAAATAGTCTTTTAAATCTGTGAATTTAAATGCCACGGTAGCAAATTTGTAAGTTTTAAGCCGTTTCTGTTCAATATGTCTATATCTAATCAACATGTGCAGGCAGGGTAGATTTCCCAACAACAATTTTTTCCCTACTGCCATAAAACGTGAATCCAGCCTACAAAAATTATTTTTGCTCAAATTGATTTTTTCTGAAAATTTTCTTCTACTTGGGCTTTTTGGATTGATGGCAGCCATAACGTGAATAGCTTGGTATCAGGTTGATTTCATATGTGTGCAACTAACCTTCTATAAAACTAAAACGTTGGAACTTTTGTTATTATCGCTACAAACACATAACAAACTTATATAAATCGTTCGCACAGATTAAGAATCTATTAAATATGGCAACCGCACTAACCTGGAAAGCATTTCAACTCAACGAAACTTTGTACACCAAATATCTTTATAGTCACATCATGATCCCTAAAATTTCAAAAGAACAATACAAGGCTGAACAACGTTGGTGGAAACTTGTACCTTTCTACTTATCTAATTTGATTTTAGCTCTGCAAGGTTACTTTTGTCTGCACATATTGGTGAAAAACCATGTACTTAAAATAAAAACAGTGCCACCGCCCTTCATTTATATCTACTTTGAGGTACTTATGTTCGTTATTTTGTGCAATGGTCTAAATCTTGTTATCATGAAGCACTGCAAAGAAGTGGCCGTTAACTATATCACTGGATTATGGAAACTTGATCGCTATCATAGAAATGACAATTGTCGAAAAGGATGCTCACTAGATATGTTCTTATCCACATTATTACATAAAGGTACGTTAAGTTTAAATTTTCAATGCTACAAGCATTTTTTATTTTGTATATCGTATTGACATGACAAATTTTTATTTTTAGAAATGATTAAATTGCTGCAAAGAAAACCAAATGCTGACGTTTTGGGAATGCTCATGAACGGCCTAGTCCTCCTTCTGTTCATTACTGGCATTGGGCTACCACCGCTTGCCGTATACATTAACTTGGATCCTGCATATTATGTTATTGAAGAAATATTTCCAACAAAATCACTGCCGCTCACAATTCTAAAGATAGCTTTTCGCCTTTTCATTGACCAGTGGGCCGTTGTAGAAGGAACTCGATCACTTTTGGTGGCTTTTTTACCTGCAGTGTCAGTATTCAATATTGTTTTGTCATGCTTAAAGATAATTGCTGCAAAGCCTCCAAATTTGGTTGGAATGAAAGAATACACTATACTTCAATGCTTGAACCAAATTGGACTTGAAAGCATAAGGAGCGCTGCCGGATTGCTGATGGGACTTGGGTTTGTAATTGCTGTGATTGGTACTTGGATATTGGTATTGGGCTGGAAGTTTATGCCGTTGCCGCTGTACTGTATATTGTGTATGATTACCACCGTTGTATATATTGTCATTCTACAAACGTTGCCGCGTATTTGTACTTGCTACAATTTCAGCATAAAATTACTTTATATCCAATGGCCTAGAAAATCAATTAAATATTGGAAAATTATAAGCCTACAAAAACTGCCAAAAACGTACTTAAAAATATGGCAAAAAGTGCTTAAAGCCCAACGACCAATTACATGGTACTACGGAGCAGCTAAATTTGATGAAGACACTACACAGAACTTTTACGCAAATATATTTGACCAAGCAGTTGATCTAATTCTTATCACTTAATTAATTAAGCTAGAAATGGAACATTTGAAAGATACATAATATGCAATATGGAATCCTTGCAAAATAAAATACCATGTTGTAAGTTTATGTTACTACTTTTGTCGTATCATATCATTATTATTTCCATTTTATTTTCAATCATCCTTATCTAATAAAATGGTAATTAAATAGCAGAATAAAATAGTAATTAAAGCATAGCACGATGTTATATATTTAAACATTAAAGACCTCACAACACAAAGAAATTTTGTAATAAGTATTCCATTATAATAAATATTTAAAATTGAGTTTTATTCCATTAAGTTTAAACATCACTGTTTAGAAACTATCTTACATTACAATAGTACTACCTAAGTGTGTAGTGTCCATAATACGGTTTCAAAAAATACATATAATTTATATACTAACAACTTAGCACAAACAATGTCTCATAACATGAGCTAGTTTTACGCAAAATTTCAGGTCAATAGGTACACTGGGTCTGTTTCTGTCATTTGACTTGTTCCGTCAGACTGATTGTGAGTTGCTTAAGACAATACCTAGCCAAACTTCTGGCATTTAGCCAAGTCAAGACAAGTCAGAAAGTTGTTTCAACATCCTTTCTGCATTTGTTTCAACTTTGTCCACATCAGTGATTGCAAAATATACTCTACAAATCGACCCACTTTGATACATTTAGGCACGTTGCTTTCTCCATTATCGCTTCTGACTTCATGAATCGTCCCTTTAGTTACCAATATTTTCCTAGGTTTAGTCTCGTTCAGATTTGGTTGCCTCCTCTTTCCTGTACATAAGTCTGCAATGTTCCCACAGTTTACAGTACACGATGAGAGTAGCTCACATGAAAGGATCACAATTGCCAGCACCAACAAGCCCGTCAATGTAAAAAGAACAGGAATAAGCTTTCTAAGCCTAATGATGTCCGGTCCAGTATCTTCATCTCCCAATTTCAATCGGTGTCTTTGTTTATATGCATGAGAAGCTCTGTTATCCCAAAAACCGGTCAAGTTGGCTTCACGCAACCACGTCATTGTCTGTACCAGCCAGTGTTGGTTTACTGTGTAGGCTACGAAATATGTTTCTTCTGTATTCATTACTTCTGGTACAAAAAAGCACTCTGCTGAAGGGCCCACATCTCTCTTTACTTCATAATTCCACGTGTATAAACTATGATCTTTATACTGAGTTATCTGGTTCTTAGCAACATGGTTTTCTAAATGGTCCTTTACAGTATCGCCAACATTAAAACAAATGTTAGGTCGTTCCTTACACAAATCCGTATTGAAACTATCTCTAGCATTAACTTTCCAGCCATCCGAGAGTAATTCTTCTGTGGTTTGATAACCTAAGGGTTTACTGGCAACTGTTGTAAGACTTGTTATTTCGTTTTCGTAACGACAACAGCCAAACATACCAGCAAACACTAGCATGAAAAGAAAGAAGTGTTTTTTATCAATTTCCAACCCGCAGCGAGTTTGGTACAGAAATGATTTGATAAGAGTATCAACAAAAATTGCTACTCTTGCATTCCAGCTGCTTATGCGATACGGCACGGCTGCACTGCTTTTGAATACAGAAAATAGCCACAATGTAGTAATAATCCAGCAAAGCCCCGTTGTTAACCTGAAGTCATTCGAAAGTGTCTCTGACCACACATAGTCACTTGAATTTCCCATGCTGCTGTATTTTCTGTCAACTAATTTGCAGTAGTAATAAATATGTCCGGTTGTATACCGAAGAAAGAAACCCGGGAATCCAAATTTGCGTGAACCAAAGTACCACTTAACATTCCGCATCAAATAAATGTAAGACGACGTGCGCTTCTGTACGAAAGTAATATTGTGAGCTTTGGCAAAATGTGTAGCCAGGCTGTCCTCTTCAAAGCAGTATATGCCTTCATTCACCATTTTGTAATAGTTCCTTGGAAAATGTGCATATTCACAAAACAGCAGTTTTGTCCATTTCCTGTCCTCAAGAACCCAATAATGTACATACGTTAGCCATGATTGAACTTCTTTGTTATTTCCAACTCTGAAATATTGCTTGTGTATTTTTAAAACATTGTTATTGCTGTTTAGTTTCAAGCCAAAGGGACGCTGTTTTCAGTTTCGTAAGAACAGAATTCTCCGCAGATTACTGTAAGTTTTACATCCGTAATTGGTACATTTACCCGACAGTGCAATTTTAGTGCTGCATAAGTTTGAAAGTGTTTCTTGACAAATGCGTGTGGGAAATTGCCTTGCTCATACGTAGATAGAACGAGAAATAGAGTTTCTCGTTTTTGCAGAAGCTTTCTCAGAGTTACAGATACTTTCCGCAAATATTTGTTGGCCTGAATTAGTGGCATTTCGTTTACAATTACCACATGCGTTTGTTGCGAGTAGCGTGATGGCAACGGATTAAGCCTTTTAGAATAGTGTTCGAATAGTTTGACTTGCTGGTGAGTAACAATTTGCGTTGGTTGACACCCCAAAATTTTTTTCTTCTGATTTCGATTGTTTGGCTGTTATTAAGTAGTATTAGACCTACTAAAGTGCTCAAATGAGTTTTGGACTCCAGAGCCTCTTTACATAGAAATGGCGACCTGTTGAATATTGAAAAATAAGGTTCAAGAACTTCATTTTTCTTTCAACGCGGATCAGTTCTGGAGCTGAAATTTTTTACGCTAATTGCGAAAAGCAGTACCTAGATGGACATCACACTGACCACTCTGCAAACCATTACTGTGATTTTATTTAAAAAATCCAAAAATTGCAAAATTTTGACAGGAGAAAAAATTAAATAATTTTTGTAATTTAAATTAAAATAATATTCTAATCGGTCAAAATTGTTGCAAATTTACTGATAAACGTTAGGAGATGCCCATACATGGACTGTGTTACCGTTTGGAGAAACCCCATGAGAGAACGCGGTGCCGCAAGTTAGAAGTCACAGTTACCACAAAAATTTCGTATTTTCAGTTTTTGGCGTTTCATATAGTTTTGTCTGTGTATTTGCAACAATTTTGAGCGGCTAGAATATTATTTTAATTTAAATTGCAAAAATTATTTAATTTTTTCTCCTGTCAAAATTTTGCAATTTTTGGATTTTTTAAATAAAATCACAGTAATGGTTTGCAGAGTGGTCAGTGTGATGTCCATCTAGGTACTGCTTTTCGCAATTAGCGTAAAAAATTTCAGCTCCAGAACTGATCCGCGTTGAAAGAAAAATGAAGTTCTTGAACCTTATTTTTCAATATTCAACAGGTCGCCATTTCTATGTAAAGAGGCTCTGGAGTCCAAAACTCATTTGAGCACTTTAGTAAGCCTAATACTACTTAATAACAGCCAAACAATCGAAATCAGAAGAAAAAAAGTTTGGGGTGTCAACCAACGCAAATTGTTACTCGGTACCCTTCCGAGAGATGAAGAATACCATCCAGTGTAATGTTGTCATGTATGTATAAAACCGTTGTGTCCGAAGGCGGCAAATATTTTTCAAGTTTTGCGGCATTCGGCGTGCGATAGCTTCTAACATAGTCGAAAAACAAAATTGCAATTATGAATAGCTTTAGTGTTGACGGGCTGTGAGACAACATGTTTATTTTTTTCTAAAATTTTTTACGTGATGAAAATTACAGAAATGATCAAACAAATCGAGTGCATACAGCATACGCCTGAATTGATACAAGTCTGTTCTAAGAGTTTTGCAGTGTTCAATCAAGCTGTTTTAATACTGGCTTTAACTTATTGGCAGATAAACGATGCTACTGACACGTATGCACCAGGCTTGTTAATCAACCCTACCCATAAGTTGATGGGTAATTATTACCAGTCACCTAAGTAAAAATTTAATTGCTAACCAGAGAAAAAGCAGTTATATGTCTCACGAATGCCAGTTTAGCCGATAATTGGACTTATGTTTTTTACTAACGTAGCAAGCTGGCATTTGCGCTACTTTAGCGTGCAAAATCTGTCACGCTAGTTGCATCGACTTATGTAGCACCACGATACTGACGACACGTTTAGATTGCAAATTTAAATTAATGCTTTTCCGCTCATGTTATGCTTCAAATTGAACCTTTATCTAATTTATCTGTGTTATACAAGCTCGTGCAATTAAAAGTACCTTAATTTGGTATGCCCCAGCTTGCACGAATAATGTTAATTTTTGTGAGTGATTAGCTTCAAACTTGGATTTTTATCACTTTCCTGACGATGCTATTTAATTTCGATTTTAGGTACACAAAGATACAATTATGTTCCATATCTATATGTTGAGAAAGATGATGAACTACTTGTAAAGGTTACTGCATGATTCAGTAGACTTAACTAATCCCAAAAACGAGAACAGGTGAGCCTGTGTTGCGAAACGCGAGAGGTAACCATGTATACTCTTTCTGATTTTTAGAGACATTTTACTGATATTCGTGTCCAAATCGCCTGCGTGTTTTTAAAGTTACCCGCGTGCGTGAAATTGTCCGCGAGTTTTTATGACCTTACAGAGTTTCAACCTTCATAAATTTCGCCATGAACATAACATTTTTGACTAAAGTTGATACACTTGTTAAGTTTAGTTCTTCAGATGGTTTAATGCGTTGAAATACTTTACTTGATTTGCTATAAACGCGGAATATCAGACTAATGTTACTTTTCAATAAATATCAGTAGAGTCGTTTATTTAATATTATCAGTTTATGGTTAAAACATTAAAATATTAACATTGGAAGCAGAATAGAATGATAGCATTAAACGTTACGTAAAATTGGGTCAACATAATTATGTGCGTGTACTTATACTTTTATAGACCATCTGAAAATTATATTTATATGTTTGAACGGAACGGTATTAGAGGACATTTTGATGACAAGTTTATTACTGTCTAGCTTTCAATCATATATTATGATCATCATCATGACTCTGGAAAAATACAATGTTATTTATTGACTATATATTATAATAACACGCATTTTAGTATTCATTGCTCTAAAATTGGTAAATTTATTGCATATTATTTATTAATGAAAACTATATTCCCTTATCGCTGAACCAGTTTAAGGCTTGAAACTAATAATTTAATTCGTCAGTGTGTTACGATAGTCAATATTTACACAATTAAGTATTGCACAAAATCTAGAAAAAATTAATGCGCTATTACCTTGAAATACACTTTTAAAAATATTCTTTTATTACACACGCGACAGTTGTTTTTGAAGTAATGTTTACAAATGTTATATGTAGTTTTTATTTCTACTATTAAATGATGCAAAGCAAATTTTTTACCACCTATTACCGTATATATAAACTTGGATTCAGCGTATTATATTCTTGAGGAAATGTTTCCAACACAATCACTGCCATTAAAAATTATGAAGATTGCTTTTAGATTTTTCATTGACCAATGAGCTGTTGTGGAAGGAACTCGATCACTTTTATTGGTTTTTCTTCCTGCAGTGTCTGTACTCAATATTGTCTTGTCATGCTTAAAAAGAATTGCTGCAAAGCCTCCTAATTTGGTTGGAATGAAAGAAAATACTCAACTTCAATGCTTGAACCATGTTGGATTTGAACCCATAAGGGTTGCTGCCAGGTTGCTGATGGGGCTTGGGTTTGTAATTGGAGTTATTGGCACATGGATACTGGTATTAGGCTGCAAGTTTATGCCGTTGCCACTTGCCACTATACTGCATCTTGTTTATGATTACAACCGTAGTATATATCGTCATTGTACAAACGTTGCCGTGTATTTGTACTTGCCACAATTTCAGCATCAAATTTCTTCAATTCAAGAGGCCTAAAAAATCAATTAAATATTGGAAAATCATGAGCTTACAGAAACGCGCAACAACATACTTGAGAATACGACAAAAAGTGCTTAAAGCTCAAAAGCCAATTACATTTGTATTCCGGTATTACAGAGCAGCAAAATTTGACGAAGACACTACACAGAACGTTTACGCAAACATATTTGACCAAACTGTTGATCTCATTCTCGTTTTTAAGTGAAGGTAATAAAGCTAGAATAACGTTTAATATGCTAAACGTTTCCAAAACAAATCTCGCACATTACACACATCTTATAAATATTAAATAAAAACAAAATACTGTTACTATTACTAATCTAAGTGGCCGAAAAGCACTCAGATTTTAGATTTTTAAAGGCAATTGTGACACGCAAGCATATATTTATTCATTTGATTTATTTGTATAAACCACACTGATTTGATCATATTACCACTTAAATATTATTGCATTATTATTTAGTGTTGGATTTAATTTCCATTAAACCGTCTTTTTCTCTACTTTTTTAAACCAAGGAAAGATTACACTTTTAGAACATTCGTCACTTCCTACATTTCCAAAACTCCAGCCAGCTATTCCAAATACCTAGCCTTCCTAATAACTGTTGATTGTGCAGAAATACCGGCCAGCACAATAACATCAATTAACTACCGGTTCTTCTCTAGTATTTTTTCAATTAATATTTTCAGATTCAATATACATTTTGCCCGTCAGTTTTAACATTACTGTCTAAGCATTAACTATTCAACAAAACATTTGTACAATATTTCAAAGAAAATGGCTTCTATAAATATATAAATATAAAGAAATTAAATGTTCATTATAAATAATGCTTTAAAACCTATAAACATGTTTTCCGCAAAATATTTTTCAATTAAAGATACATAATAGTAAACCAAATTGTTTATATGTAAGCTATTTATATTTATTGAGGTAGTTTTTCGTAATTTTTCTGAACGACATATTTCTATTTATTTCAGAAGACCTACTTTTACTTGTAAGAAACCGCTGAATTCATTAAACGTTTTTACAGGTCATACACGAGATTCAACAACACTGAATAAAATCAAGTTTCTCACAGCTCAGTTAAACATCTAAATTTGACGGGTGCCGTAGGATCTGGAAACCAAATTCCATATATCGGTTTTCTTGTAGAAAGTTTGAAAGTTTTTAAAAAGTTGTCTTTTGGAAAATTTGTTTACTTTCGTTTAATTTGCTCTTTTGGTTGTGGCGCATACCGTTTTATCTTGACTGTTACCTACTCCAACAGTGCCAATAGAACAAAGTCAGGCTCTTGTGTTAAGCGACTTTTCAACCAATAACGTTGTAGAGTCTTACTGTCGGGCTAATAATATTGCACACATAATTAAATTTTGACTTATATAATACAAAATAACAGATCCAATTTTAGCTGGCATGAAGGAGTACACTAAGCTTCAGTGCTTGAATCAGATTGGGCTTGTTTGTTGCTGAATCGAAAGTTTATTGTTGTGCGAAGTTACCTGGCAATGGCTGACTCTATGGATAACGTTATCTGGCAATAAAAGTACAGGGATAAGGTTACCTCAATAAAAATACTAGTTAATAAATTATTATTGATAAAACTACGATCATTAACTTAACACGATGTAGCTTGGAAAATAAACATGCTGACCGCTTATTTTGTATTCGGGTATCCAGTAAGCTAACATGTTGGTATAAGTGCTTCCTCGTTGTTAATTTATTCTCAGGAGATAGTATTTATCATCATCATTCATTTTACGTCGTAGAAAGTTACCGCTACATTATCAGCAACTAAATGTGCCTCTTTAATCACGTGTTAAATATTTAACCGAAATACAAGCCTATTATTGTGTTCCCATACCGTGACTGTTTACCATATTTTATTACCTTTTTCGCAAAGTTGCTCCAGAGATTACCCCTTCCTTAAGTATCCTGCCTAAATAAATTATTGAAGTAATGGCGATAAGTAGTTAACTCACGCACTACCAGTCAAGCTGTGTTATGTAAATTTTCGAATAATTTTATGGAAATAGAGCACGCTACTGGAGCGTTACGTTAACGGTAAAGGTTATGTATCGGTATCAGTTGTTTTCCCGACTCACCAGTTAATTTACAATTCAGATTCTAGTAGGTCTAACATGCGTGCTTGGCTTTCATGCAAAATATATTGACACTAAAGATAGCAAGAAAAGTAGATAAAACGGCTTTGTGACTTTATTAAAACTTTATAAATCATAAACTGACCGCAACTGTCTTGACCAGAGCTTCCCTGTAGTTCATTTGCAAACAAACATTCAATGCTTCACAATGGTCTTACTGGAGCGTTCTGGACTTCTTAACGACGCCAAGAAAACTTTATGCATTTCCGATTGGTGTGGTGCTTTGCCCTACAAATGGAATCCAACCAGCTTTAAACTGGAATCCAAAAACCAAAACAAACTGAAAGTTTACAAAATCAGACTTTTTCTAGCAACTTTTTACTTTTCTCTTACATTAGTCCAGATTGCTTGCAATTGGAAAAATGCAAACTTGAGAGTTATCACGCATAATGTTGCGTTTGGCTGTGTTGCTTGGGCCAGTTTAGTTACGCACTTTGTCAATTTTTTAAACAAAGACAAAGCAGTGAATCTGTTTAACAGTTTTGTGAACTACGAAACCCATCGACGATGCCAGTGTTCTTTAAAAGAATTCAAAAATCAGAAAGTAACTCAGCGTCTTATAAAATGTTTAATGTACTTGTTCACCAGCACATCAATATTTATGCCGATTTTGTATCATCTGGATATATTGAGAAATCCTTGCTTTCCCATGCAACTCGGGTATTTTGTAAGTGGACAATGTGATCAAAATAATTTGGGACGCAGAACAAACCTTTAGTGGAATTGGGGCCACATTGCTAAAAACCTAGCAATTTCACTAGTTTCCTATTTTAACTGGAGCTTTGTGATCGCCGGATATTTGTGTCATTTAAGCATACAGGTAATTATGCATGGTCACTGTTTCCGATCATATATAAGCGAGTTCAGTTGTCAGATAATGAAAGCCAGCAAATGGGAATTATTGAACCGGAAAAAGTTGTCAGCCTACAGAGAATTACAAATTATATGTTTGGAATATCGAAACTGCTTTTCAAAAGTTATGCTTGCGGCCTTTACATCCGGCTTTGTAACAATGTCAATTATTTGCATGTACAACACCATTCAAATGATAAAAGGAACGGATACTACTGGAGGTTCCATACAGTACAAACTGTTTTATATGTGGACTGGAGTTGCTACTGTTTCAGAAATTATTATAATCAACGGAATACTAGCGGATGTTTTCAAAAACTCAAAGGCAACCAGGAACAAATTAAGGACGAACAGGAAACTAAACTCAAGCAAGTGGTTTAAGAGATGGCTTAAGTCGGTTCCGGTGGTAAGGATCTATTTTGGTGGGACCAACTTCTTCGATCCTACTACACCTTTGAATTTATTGAATTTTGTGGTTGACAGAGTTGTTAGTTTATTGCTGCTGAAAGAATAAAACTGGTAACATGTAAATGCAAAGTAGTGTTAGTGTACATGTAAGCATTTCATTTTATATAACTAGCTGCTAATTAGTCAGTTATACCAGCAGTACGAGTTCTGCCCAAAATATGATTAGTACAATGATAGACTTTCTTCATGTGATCATAACTCTCTTGACCTTTACAAGGTCATGCATCTGTTATGTGGCTAAAACTGTAGGCGTGAGTAATGTATTCTTTGTCCTTTGTAAATTTCCTTTCTGTTGAGCACTTTTTGTTAATGAGCATAGCTGGTTATACAAATTCTAAAATGTTAAGCAACCTAGTATTTTTCTACGCTTACATGAACTTTCATAACATATCAATTATTATATATCATTTTTTAAATACAGGAAGACATGTACAATATTGTAGATTTAAAATGTATGACTTAGCAATTATAGAAATAAATTCAAAATTTCTTTGTTGCCAGAGGTTAGACCTGTAGTTATGTTATATAAATCTAAAAACCAAACCGGCAATTCTGAATAAAAGCAGTGTAATTTTAATTTTTATGTAAAATTTTCCAATTCATAAGCCTGTATTTGGACTCCTATATTTTTTATTTCCTACTTTGTATTTGTGTGATACCTAGTTATTACTGGGAAATTTTGAGAACTTGTATAATGTTGTGTATTTTTTATAATCTGTTGTTAACAGACAACAGAAAAGTTAGCTGTCGTTAAAATCTCCAAAGTTAAGCAATAGATTTTTATTCCTATGTGAATACCTTTAGTATTAATATTTTTCAGCATTAATCTGATATAACGGCATGACGCCGAACATGAAATGGTTTCACTTAATAAGCAATAAAACGTGTCTGATTTTTGTGTCGTTACATGTGTTTTAAATTATACTAATTTTAAATAGAAGGGATTCGTTACCAGTAAAGTGATACGACAGTTGATAAAATATAACCATCTACGTCTACAAATACTGTTATTTCTGGTAACTGTAATCTCATATCTCGCAATCTGGTTGCGAACCTGCTATCACTATTACACAATTTGTTGCCAATAGGCATTACTTACACGTGTCAGTGTTGATATACATCTTATAAAAGCTATATATATCCCATCCTAAAACACATTTTTCAAAAAAATTCTTCAGTATGTATTTTATTAAACCTTCTTACCTTTGTTCTGACAGTTAGTTATACCAAATTTCTGTTAGCTGGCAGGCTGCAGCCTGTTAAATCATATTTAACCCATTTGTATATCTAGTAACCCTTTTGGCAGACAGGACAGCCTGTGTAGTCTGCAAGGTGCCTGGTAATTTTATCCACGCACCAACATTTAATGCGAAAAGGTGTACTGGTGTATCACATTTGACAAAACGTCGTAAATCGATTTCAAATTACTACTTGTTGTTGTTGTTGAGTAGATATTTTCTATAGTTTTGTACTTGAAAAGAGAGTGATATACATAAGTGTGAGTTCAACTCTGTACATTTTATTTGATTAATTTTCAAGACACTTAGCACCATCAACACTTTTTTCCAAAATGGCGACGCCACTAATGTGGAAAGCATTTCAATTACACGAGACCCTGTACACCAAAAATATTTATACGCACGTTATGATACCCCAACTTTCAGAAGAACATTGCAATGTTGAGCGTCGTTGGTGGATACTTTTGCCTTTCTATATATCTAACTTGGTTATTAGCTCACATCCTTTATTTTGCCTATATATTCTGGTACAAAATCTTGTGCTGAAAATGAAAACTGTGCCTTCGTCATTTATCTACATATATTTTGAAGTACTGATGCTCCTGGCTTTGTGTTTGTGCATAAACATTGTTATAATTGAACACGGAGAAGACTTTGTAAGCTTTACTACAAGACTATGGAAGTTGGATCGTTATCACAGAAAAGACTTTACCGAAAAAGGACACTCACTAGAAATGTCTAGATGCAAAATTTTATTTAAAGGTAACTTCAAAATTACGAAAAGCGCTTCCTGACCATTTTATAACTATTGCGTGATCATATTTCTTTTTCTAGAATTTATCAAACTGTTGCAAAGAAAATCAGACGCTGATGTTCTTGGAATACTAATGAATGGCCTTGTAATACTTCTATTTATTATTACTATTAGTGCACCACCCATTGCAATATTTTTGAACCTAGATCCTGCATATCACGTTTTTGAGGACGTTTTCCCAACGCAACAATTACCATTGATAATTCTGAAAATTGTTGTACGCTTGATTTTAGGTCAATGGGCAGTTGTCGAAGCCAGTCGTTCTTTTTTAATGCTGTTTCTACCTGCTGTATCTATATTTAACATTGCTTTGTCATGCTTAAAAATAATTGCTGCTAAACCTCCAAATCTTCTTTCAATCGAGGATTACACTCAACTTCAGTGTATCAATCAAATTGGACTTAAAGGAATTAGAATTGTGGCAGGGTTACTGATGGGGCTAGGGTTTGTAATAGGAGTGATTGGTACTTGGATTTTGGTCCTGGGGTGGAAGTTAATGCCACTGACATTATACTGTTTTTTATCCCTGATTACAATTGTAGTGTACTTTGTTATTCTACAAACATTACCGCGCATTTGCATTTGCTACAAATATAGCCTAAATATGCTTCGAATTCAGTGGCCTAGAAAGGCAATCAAATATTGGAAATCTATAGGCAGTACGAAAGGCCCAAAAACAGGCATTCAAGTGTGGAGAAAAGTTTTGAAGGCTCAACGACCAATTACGTGGTACTACGGAACCGCAAGATTCGATGAGGACAGTACTCAGAACTTTTATGAAAATATGTTTGATCAAGCAGTCGATCTCATATTGGTTTCATAGATAGCTTGAAAAATGCAGCAGAAAATTCAACAAAGAAATATGATCAACTAACGTAAGATTTTACAATATATAAGAGTAAACGGATAATACAATAAGTATAATAAATTGCACATGCACGAATTTTCTTCTCTCCATAAATCTGGTCATAGAATTGTTTTATAATTTTCATTGAAGCATAAAAGTGCATGTTAAAAAGATATTTTTAACCAATGGCAATAGCGTATTAACTTAAGTACAAAAAGTACTAAGGAAATGCACACAGTAAGCTAATAACATTGTCTGCATAAACGTTAGAAAACTCTAAAAACGTTTCGTTATTTACAATAAAAAACGGGTGTGTTAAGCTACACAACAACGTTGGAAAGCTTTTTGCAGTTTTGTAAAATCTACAATCTCTTACAACACTTTTAATACATGCATCTTTAAAGTTTTTAGATCCATCTACCAATTCTCCAGTGAACACACATTCATATTTACAAATCAGTACGCAAATCACAAACGCTTTACAGAATAGTCCCAATATTTCATACGAACCTTGTGCTATTAGTAACGAGCTGTAGTAGCAAAGCAACTTGAAATATCAACTAAGTGATAAATTGTAAAGTGAAGTGCCATTTGCGGGTTTCCGAAAATCTGATTCCACCGATTACAAAGACTTTGGCAACATCTAAACACGTAACATATAGAATCGCTAGTTAAAGTACCTATTTGTGTTGTGATCAACTTGGAGTGTTTAGACATTGGTCTTATATCAACACTTATCTTAGGCATCACTGCCAATATCCACTGTGTTATGAACGCATGCAGCAGCAAGTACAGTAAAATAAATATTGTAAACGAACTTATAACCCAAAGTATAGAGAGCACGTAGAAAACATGAAACAATAAAGCTTGAAAACTTAGCTTAATTTCTAATTCAACTACGTTCGTCATCATATAGTTTAAGGGATCAACTGGATGAAAAATCAGGAACGAGTAAAATAAGGCGACAGCAATACTACCGTAACTAATTAATGTTGTCAACCAGTTGTACCTTAAGTTGCTGGTGTTTAAATCTTTGTACACCTTGGAAGGTTTATCCGTTTTTATGTTTCTAAACAATGACATTGAAATATTGATTTTCTTAATTACCTTCAATGTTATGTCAAGAGAAAAGCAATCATTAAATATGCTGCAAATTTCATGTCCGGAAGTTTTCAATATATGCGCATTCAATTGACAAAACGCAACTGCAATAATTATGACAAACAAAAATGATAATGACAGCAATTCCTTCGGTGACATAGTTTGGATTGCATCACAATCTGGTAGGTCGTCGATAGATACTTTACTGTAAAACACCCATGTGGTTGATGGAAAAGGTACAATCCTGCCAAAAGCTTTAAATGTACACTAAGCAAAATATATGTAGCCATTGCATAAAACAAGTGCGTCTTTTTCTTTGTCCGAGAAACACTTACTAGCATAAAGATACTTTAGTGTTTGTAGGCGCCAGGTTATTCTGGCTTTAGTAGTTTTGGAAATCATTGTATGGGATTTCGTGTTTATACAAGTCAAAAGTATTGGAGAACAAGAAAGGACAATAGACAAAACCTTTTGTGCGCTATTAAACTGAAGAAAAATCAATTACTTTACACCGTATATTTACACAAATAAATTGGGTTTTGTACTTTCACTTAATTGCTTAATCTAACATGGCACTTGCACATTATTACGAGGGGCGTCTTCCGAGGCGAGAAAGGTTAACTATAATTTTTACGTTGGTTTAAGAATTCAATTTTGCTTTGACATAAAGCAAATGTGTGGTAACATTTGCTTTATCTTTAAAATTTCATTATTTAAAACCAATTAAATTGTATCCTAACCAGTTAATTAGCTAATATAGACGAAGGCATCACAAATAATACCTTGTAAATCTGTTTCCGAATTACATATAGTTCATCACAACCAATCGCAACAAACCAATTCATGTACTTATGAGTATAGCATTTTTATCCATTATTTTAATTTAAACGATAGCCCCGTCTTGGAATTTCTTGTTACGCAAGGTATTGGTAGAATTACCAATTTAGTTACGAAAGGTTCATATAAAGTTTTGGTCAACTAAAGGCCACATTCAAATCAATTTAAAAAACAATTTAAGAAAAGGATGGACGTTTTTACATTAGTTGACCTTTTACGTACTAACACTGACACTGAGCAGAAAGGCAAAATGATGAGAGTATATGTCGGGTTAAACGAATATTCACATCATTTGTTCTGTTTTGTATCGTATTTTAAGCAATTTGTTTCAGCTATTCAAATTTCCTGTGCAACAAATTTTCTAGTGTAGTTTTTATAGTTAGAAATTCGTCTATGATTGAAATTTAAAAGTTCTAATTCAAACTCTGGGAGTTTAATATTTGTGTGTATATTTGAAAAGTATCCATAAAGACAAAAAGCCAATTTTAAACACAGTAGACACTGGATAGATTCACTTTGCACACTCTAAGTTATGCGTCAAATAGCATACAAATATTATGTGACTATAAAATGGTTGCTACTACAGCTTGATGTGAAAACTCAGTAGTTGAAGTAATTATAAATTTCGTATTTCTATATTAATTTGTGACATTTTTATACAACTCAGTTTATTGTCTGTGTTACAACAATTCGAAATCGCCGCTTTCCATAACCAGTTCGGTTGCAATTCATATCCAGCTGTATCTTGAACAAGCATCTCTAAAATGATTTCCAAAAGTGCAATTTCGTTAATGTCGTGGCGCCTAGAAGTTTCTAAATACTTGTGCAGTGCAGCATTCTTTTGGGATCATAAGCAAAATAGAATGATACAAATGCAGGGCTACGAATATTTTACCTGGCTTTTATGTTACTACATTGGGTATCCAAGCATTGCAGCACTATGGTACTTTGCTTATATTCAAGTCAGCAAAAGTGAAATTCCAGATACATCTGAATTCAAAGATATATCTTCATATGGAGTTTTATCGTCAGTTTTTCTATTGGCCCTTGGCTGGTTGATTGTAAGCTGTCAAGGAATTGTGTCCATCATAAAAGCATATCGAACAGATATGTGCAAGCTTTATGATGATTGCTTGTTACTGGATAAAACGTTTCGAGGTAAAATCAGTTTGAAACTTTACGACATTATTGAATAACACTAATTGATTTGTTTCTTTAGAATACTTCCTTGAAGATCCTGAAGAAGATAATGAAGCAGCCAAAACAGCAATCAGATTTGCAGAAAAAAAGTACGAGCCACTCTTTGCTTTGGTGTCCATTAGCAGTGTAGTCGGTCCAGGAGTGTACTCCCTGCTATACCTTAATCCCATTGATCCCGTGCGGTGGATTTTAACGAACGTTCTTGAAATGAAAGTTGGGCCAAGTGCAACAATCGTCACAATCTACATTCTTTACCTGTATGCAATCCTCTGCTTAGCGAGTACATTCAGCACAGCTATATTCCTATTTCTGATTGTAAATGTTGTCACCAGTGAATGGGTACGTGTGGTTTTGCCCACTATGCCAGTGGCAGGATCCAACTATGCGGCATTTGCTACAAACCAGCTTGGTATTGTATCGTATGAAAAAGTATCTGAAGTGTTTCGAAGTTGTCAGTTGCTGTGCAACCACTGGAACTACATGTTTGGCAAAACTCGATGGGCTATTCACTTTATCATGCTTCATATTTTATCGGTTGTTTCCATTTTCATTGTAATTCGCTACTCAAATGTTCTGGTGAGTCAAGGTGAGTACGGGATGCTGCTTTTGTTTTCCGGGGTATCGGTGCTTAGTGTATTTATAGTAAAGATGGAATGCTCATTTGTTGGAGGAGTTGTTGATGTTTCAAGGGAATTCAAGCAAGCTTGCATAAATCACTCCGGTAGATATAGTGCAATTCACAAAATTGCAAAAAGCTTTCCTACATTGATATGTAGCACTACGGATCCGTATTTCATTGCAAATAATGAAACATTTCTAGAGTTTTGGGATGTGGCTATAGACCACATTATCAATCTTATTCTTACGTTTCCTTAATTCTTAAAAGTAGAAAATCTATTTTAGGTTATTTGTAAATTGAAAATTACTAGATTGAGTAAACAAAGAAATACTAAGTGGTATAAATGATCTTTTAATTGTATTGAACTTGAATATATTTAGGCAAATATAATTCAAACTTTCTCAATTTGCTACCAAATTGTCCAACATCAATGTAGAAGCTTCTAGAAAGTTCTGGTACTTTCTAAAATAATCGATAAACTTTGGCTATTCTACAATATAAAATATTGCACAATATGTAGAAAATATTTTTTCAAACTAATGATTTTGTAAAATATTCTCATGAATAAATATTGCAATGTTTGGTGTTTGGCATTTAATTTTTCGTCGATGAAAAAATATAGTTTTAACAATGGGATTTAAAACCTAATCCTACAAAAAATAAATAAAGTTTTCAGTTAATACTGAGCTTTCCCCACAGGTAAGCGAGTTTTCTGTGTAAAATTGAAACAATGTACATTAAGTTATGTGAATAAGAATATTGCAGAACGAAAGTTGCAAGTGTTGATAATAATAATTTAAAACGTGTCATTTCATCTTGATTGATTACAATAAAATATAATCAGAAAAATGGAACTGACTATTCGTCAACCAGTATAACCTCAATGTATGTAGTTTATTTTGGTCATTCCAATGATTACCACTAGTTGAAAATATTAAATGTCATAAAGTGACTAGTGTTTGGATACTTTCATGCTCAATTATCTTACACAAGTAACTAAATATGTATTATACAGCTTTACAACCTTACAACTAAATTTCAACTTTACACAAACTACTCATTTAGAAATGTGAAAAAACCCGGTACTAACTGAGAATTTGAATATACGTTTTCTAGGATTAGACGTTTACCAGATTTTTTCAAAGCTCAAAACCGTTTTTTCTTGATGGATAAAATATGTGTTTATTATAAAACATTTTTTTGAAACCATAACTTTCTGGCATAGAAAGCAATATTTTACATTTAAACTCATTTAAATTTCACTACAAATATTAAATACGTCTTTTTACTTATTTTAATATGACTTGCTTCCTGCAAACTGCCAACTTGGATTTTTAAAAATAAAATATATTGAAACCCACTCCGAAAATCTTTTTGGATTTTTCTATCTGCGTCAGTAGTTTTCTTGCACATACATTGTAAGCATATTACTTAGACGTCTCTGTACTGTCCAAAATGGTGTGGTCACGTATTTGTAAGACAAAATATGTGAAACACTATCAAACTTAAGGAAAAGAAAATTGGATTTCTTTTCGGAGGCAGCAAAATATTATACACGTAATAATATACACGTACATATATAATACGTTCAAGCAAAATCTTTTATTGATATTTCAGCGACGTGCACCTAAATCTAAACTAACGGAACCAAATCAAATCAAACTATCCACAACGGATGAATTGATTAATGCAAGACGATCTGAATAGTAGACCAAGGTAAGTATAAAGTACAGATAATGCTCTCTGGAGTGAAGGTAGCTCATATTAAATTTAAAATACTGAACTGTTGACATTTCAAGAAAGTTTTAGCAAGCATTCATAAAATCCTCAGTTACACGCATTTTAACAAAATTTCAAACCTGTTTATTTTATAACTTGTTTATTTTATTGTTTTGCATAAAAGCTTATCCATGTTGATTGCAAATAATGATACCCTTCCAGATTTTGCAAATTGCTGCTATAAAGCACATTGTTACACTACTTTTTAGGATCCCTTAAACCTTAACCAGTAGCAAAGTGTAAAATAGCTTCTATTACTGTATTGTAATTCATATTATGCGTCCAATTGATGCTGAAATACCTAAAGGTACCTGTCTAAAAGCATCACACTGTGCATCATTTTTTACTTGGTCCGTCTGTTGGCCAGAACCTGTCCAAGTATATAATATAATCATATTATTCTATAAATACAAGTTAAAAGTTTGTTTTTTTGGTACCAGAATGACATGTTCATAAGCACGCTTACATTTTAAATATACGTATAACATAGACAGCTTTAGCAATAAGGTACTAATATTTAAAAAATCCAAATTTTAAGGTACTATTTAAATGATTTTTAAAACATTTGAGTTATTTGCGACTTCTCAAGTTATATAAAGCCTGACATATTGTATATGTAATCCAAGAGGTTTCCATCATACCAAAAAATGGCTTTCATGAAATCGATTCACGTGTAAAAATGCTTAAAAGTATTTTATTGAATTTCTATTTTTGCTATATTTTAGAATTAAGTAACTTGCTATTCTAAAGCACAAAGCCCAGTTTTTTTGCTTTACATATTTGGTTGAGACAAAGAAGGTAAAGCATATCCACCACAATTTGCTTAGGGTGTTTTACCTATTGTTTAATCGCCTTATACAAGGATACTCACTAACATGTAGAAAGTTTTAATTTGTACCCACCAAATTGTAATTATATATTCCTAGTAATATTTCAATGTAACAAGTATCAAATTTTAGATTTTACTTAAAAGGTTAATTTCATTTTATATATTTGCACGAATATGTAATAATGTTTTACAATAATTGCTTTTTAGAGACATGAATTCAAAGTCATTTTCAATTTATTTCGGAATGTAAGCCAACGTGACTTGAGTAAAACCTTCTTTGATCATATTGTCTAGTAACGGCACGGGCCAGGTGAGTAAGAATAAAAGACTCGTGGACAACTATTTTTATGTTTTCCAGTAAAGCTTTTTTTGGTTAAAAAAATAGGAAATCACCCTATCATTAAATGATTTCTGAAAAAGCTAAAACCAGAGTAGCATGGCGCTTAGAAATCTCAAAATACCTTTGCAGCGCCGCTTTTGGCTGGAGTCGCAAGAAAAACAGCATGGTACTGATGCAAGGCTATGCGTATCAAACCTGGGTGTTATGCTACTACTTTGGATATTCTGCAATTCTGTTTTTAATGTGGTACATCTTCACTCATGTAAACGAGGATGACATACCAGATGTAGTTGGACATGGCCAAAAGTCAATCTATGGAACGTTGTCAATAGCATTTATATGCGCACTGTTTTGCACCCTGGTTGCCTGCGAGGCTACGGTATCGATAATAAAAGAGTACCGAGCGGAAATGTGCCAGTCCTATGCTAACAGTGTACTGTTCGATGCACAAATGAAAGGTAAGATGAAATACACCACTACAAAGATTTAATTAGTAACTAAGTATTTGTATCGTTAATTTCAGAGTCATTCATAGAAGACCTTGAAGATGGCAACACTGATGAGTTCATCCAACAAATAGAAACCATTGAAAAGAAGTACGATCTCTATGCTACAGTTTCACTAGTTAGTAGTATCACGTTGGCACTATTCTATTCATTTTTGTTGTACCACCCAGCCGACCCTATGAATTGCATGTTGACCAAAATTCTTGAAATCAAGGTTGAACCTAGTCTGCAAATGTTTGTAATATATTTGGGCTACTTGTGGACTATCCAATGTGTAAGCAGCACCTTCAGCACGTCCATAATTCTGTTTCTGATTACAAGCGCTATTGCAAAAGAGTGGCTTCAAGCAATAATTCCAACTGGGCATGTGTACTTGTCTCGCTATACCAAATTCACTACAGATCAATTTGGTGTAGTGTCTGCTTCAAAGATATGCTCCACGTTCAGAGGCTGTCAGCTTCTTTGTGAAAGTTGGAATTATATGTTTGCTAAAGCTCGATTTGCTACAAGCTTTCTTCTGTTTCACATTCTTGCAATATTTAGCGTTTTTATTGTAATTCGCTACAATGAAGTATTGCTTGCACAAAAAGTCATATGAAATGCTGGTTCTATGCTTTGTTGTGTTTGCACTTATGGTGTTTGCATGCAAAGTTGAGTGCGCATTTGTTGGGGAAATTGTTGATGGCTCAAGAGACTTCAAACAAGCATGCCTGAAAAATTCAAGTAGAAGAAGTATTCTGTACAAAACGGCCAGAAGCTTTCCTACTCTGATTTGTCACACAACCTATCCGTACTTTATGTCAAATAATGAAACATTTCTTGAGTTTGGAGATGTTGCTGTTGACCATATTTTTAATTTACTTGTAATGTTTCCCTAATTATTTAGCGTAGATATAGATTGATTGCACTGGTAGTTGTTGGTGTTAAGATTTTTTAAACCCACATACAGGTCTCAATGTATATAAACTGAAATGTAGGTAAGACAATGTATTGCGTGTATAAATAGTGTAATCTATATAGAGTAGCCTATTAAGAGTTAGAAAGCAGTTTGCACTGTATTTTTTTTAATGTGTGTACATCCACAAAATTAGCTAGCACGTACATTTAGTCAAAAAATTATTATGGTTAATGAACATTCAAAAACATATTCGTTAAAATAACACTTATCATAGGTATTTTAGCTAACTAATTACTATAGTATGCCGTAATTAGCAGTGCAAAAAAGTGAAAACGTAATAATATCTAACAAAGCAAAGATAAAACAACAAGCAACCCTTGAAATAATATAGTAACTTATTGTATTTTACAATTTCTTTAAAAAAAAACGTAAATATTTAGCATAAAATACCAAATTTGTCTGATTAATTAAATTTGTTTTTGTCATGCATTAGTTTTCTATAAGATAGATACTTGCATAGAGCGTATTGTATACATATTTTACACTAATAGATATCAGAAACTATAAACGTACACTTATTGTTGTATTGTATGTGTCCAATCAATTAACCAAACGAATAAATATTGTTTTAAACCTCTGTTTAATAATTACATTTAGTACATCAACAAAACATAAAAATAAATTAAAATATAGTGCACAGAGACACCATTGAACTCTAAATAAATCCTTATGACTTATGATCCGAGTAGATCAAAAAAGCCAATCTAAGGATAAATTGACCTTTAAAAAGCACAAACGATCATAAATCTATATTTAAAACTAGATGTAATCAATCAAATGCACAAAATGCCTTTACTTACATATAACGTTTTATATTGTAAGCTAAATATATACCTGCAAATTTCACACCCCTTTTATTTGGATGGAGTGAATATGCATGAGTTACATGTTATTGCCAAAGTGCAGCCGTCACATAATAGTCTATAAAAGTTGCCATTCCGGATATTGGAAAATGTTTGTCACATGATTTTGGTCCAATTGTCATTTTAACCGGTTTCACCGTTAAGACTTCCCGCTGTAACAGTTTTTTGCTCGTAAGAAGAGAATTGCTTGCATCGTTGATGTACACCGTGACACTTGTTTCCTTTACAGCTGTTAAAAATTCTGTACTGGCGTTGTAAAGTTGTGACATGGCGTAAAAGGAATGAAATATTCTGGTGAAACCAAACTAAAACAAACAAATTTTACAGTTATGTTGAAAGAAAAGTACAA
Source organism: Entomobrya proxima (assembly GCA_029691765.1). Classification (NCBI taxonomy): domain Eukaryota; kingdom Metazoa; phylum Arthropoda; class Collembola; order Entomobryomorpha; family Entomobryidae; genus Entomobrya; species Entomobrya proxima. The sequence continues at coordinate 40,166,521 of CM056169.1, read as the reverse complement.
TTTATTAAAAATAAAATAGCAAAACCCTTACCACAACATCAGATAAAAGGGGTCCATAATCATCAAAGGACGCTCCAAATCTGATTAGCGTAAATATAAAATACGCTTCAACAAACTGCTGAAATCCACAGAGCAAATAAAAGGCAAGTAGCAGCTTTCCGAATGTACCACCGATTCCAGTGCGTACGCAATACTCCAAACATTTGTATAACTTTACTGTTTGTACATACTCTGCTCTACTAGAACTTAATTTTAGTTTTACGGTTAGTAAATTTACAGCTATTTCCAAGTGATATGCAATAATACCCGGTACAGTAACAAACAGTGACATTGCCAAAGCTGTACAGCTAAAATTTAGGACAAAAGCAAACCAGTAAATTGTGTTGCAGACTTCGGAATCTTTCCATGGCATGGCAGTGTACAACAACGTAAGATCAGTTTCTTCATTTATGTTTCCAAATGTTTGACCGGCTGTACTTAATAACAGTAAATAATCTACTGAAGCATTATGTAGCCATAACTTTAGCACTTTCCGAAGCAGCAATTTTCTCAACCTGGAAATATCCACTGAGCTGGTTTTACATTTTCCAGGTATTTGATCCAACAAACGAAACAAGTTTCTCAGAGAAAAATTAAATTCAGTGTTGTGATATACGTATTCTGACAAAACAACGCATAGCAAAACTACCTCCCACAAGAGCATCCCAGCTAGGTAAAATACATCTAAGGGTTGTCCATTATGAACTCCAATAAGAGACTGAATTATCAAGTTTAAAATTTGCAAGAAGTTTGCCACTTGAATAAATTTCAGAAACAAATACAAGAAAATGACAAATTTTGGCTTTTGCAGTTTTTTGGTGAAAACTTCATTACGAATCGAATACCTTACAGGGGATTGAAGCGCTAGTCGGTAGTAACTCATTACGCTTAGCAGATACTTGGTTAGTTTGAATCCTGACATTTTTGCAATTTTTTAGAGAGTAATATAAGGCAATTCTATAAGCAACTACGCAATCAGAATTATGTGGAATATGGTGTGTTTGCCTATGGTGCTTTTCCGCTTCTGACCTCAAGTTACGGCGTCTAGGTCAGAAAGTCAGGAATCCGATAGACTAGCTATTACATTTTTAATCTATTTAACTATTTAATTATTCTAAGCAATTATTTATTTCATGACCTTGCCTCTAACTGATTGACGTAACAATATAGAACTGATGGTTTTTACAATTAAAATTGGAACTGAAGTTATTTAATTTTCAGGTAAAGTCGCAGAATCTATTTTTTGTTTCAAAAATACGTCATGCACATAATGTAGTCTTTTGGCTAATGACAAGGAGTATGACAATTTTTTTAAAAACTGTACAAATACAAGCAAACTGCCAAAAATCTACATTTTGAAATTACCATCAATTACAAATTTATAGTAATTTAAAAAAATAAATTGCCCGTATCTATAAGTTTTATGTGATAATCACTTAGCAGGCTACTTATGAAGAATCAATTTTTTATTTCCAAAAAGCAAAGGTAGAAAACGAATCATTTTAAATTCGCACGGCGTTGGTTACGTCGTTGCTGCCGAACAGCTTAATAAGTTGTGAAATAGTAATAAACACTGCTAGATATATAGAATATAGGCCAATGAATACAATAAGCATTGGAAAACTAAAGCTTAAATCTTTTATTATTTTGCTACTTTGTGAAAACTATCTTGAAAAAGCTGGAAAGCGTATCGCCAGAAATAATAGGTGCCTTGGTAGATTAGCGTTTAGCCTAACCGCAATTGTATGGTACTTTTAGGGATATAAGTTGAAGGAATAAGCGGCTATAATACATTATTCATACATATTTAAATTCTGTCAAATCACGATATGTGCTAGGTGTACATTTTATTGGGCCTAAGTTATAAATCCCTAAGCACCTTCTCGAACATCTCACCGTAAGCGGCTTAGGTTGATAACTTTTGCATTAATAGTTAAGCACTGTGAAAACAGCAAGTATCAATTTAGTGACAAATAAATAATTTGACATTCTCAGACGTAATGGGATAATGTATCTGCTCTAGAAGCAATTTGAAACGCGGTTAGTGCAATACTTTTAACCCTTTTATGCCAAAGGAACTGGCTTTTACGTTATTACTTATAATGATGTTCTAAGGCATTTAAGAACGTTTCGCGACACCAAAAACCTTTTAATAAAACGTAACGGTACTTCGGCGATTTATGGCTTTGATAATTTCTTACGCAACCTAAGACTAATATCGGGCAAAAAAAGGAATAAAAAATTAATAGCTCAAATTTAGTATAATTAAGAGTTCAATTTAAAAATGAAAAGTAAAACTTTACTACATAATGACTGATGTGCTGATCAATTATGTCGTAGGTTCGCCTAAAAGTATATAAACTATCTTTAACTGCTTCACAGGTTTTCATCATGTAACCGAAAAAATTGCCCACGAGCAGCGCTTTAAAATTGCTTTATTACTCAAAGCCATTAAAGGACTTGTTGAAGAAAAGTGTGGGCAACATTAAAATCTTATTTGAGTGGGTAGGTTGGCGCTTGCTCAGCTTTCAGGTTTTTAGAAATCGCATAATTAAAATCATAAAAACAGAAAACAACATTTTCGATACAGAAACGGTGACGTAAGATCAATTGAAGATCAGACCCTCAAAGAAACCTAGCACATCAAACATAATTTTCAAAATTAATAACGCACTAGATTAACAAATGGATATAATTTTATAAAGCCAATTGTGCTGCTCCAATGCAAATGTCATTACAATCGTTGGAATTTTCAACTTGGAAAACATTGGTAAAAACAAGAGTGCGTGAGTAATTTAGGGGCTTAGCCTAAACGTTATGATCTTGTTAACGTTTTATGTTGCATTATAAAAACGATTACCTTTTGCTCAGTTATAAGTAGCCCTAAGCACGCAACTTGAAAAATATTAGTTCGGGCGATTAAAATCTATTTTTAATAAATGCCTTTATTCTGTCACAAACACGACAATTGGTAAGTGTATATTGCTATTAGACTTACTTAAGCGATAAATCGTTAGGTATCTTCTCAAATTAAGTTAGGTAATCACGCAAAGCATTTTCCACTGTTATAGGGTAATGGCCAGGACTGATGAAGAAAGCAAGCATTATAGTTTGGCATAAAAAAATCTAATGACTTGATTTTAGCTTTTAGGCAAGAGTTGTCGTAATGGAGGAAAGTGATAATTTATTTGGAAAAATATTTGTGGGCTCCTACAGAAACTGACTTTTCCCTTATCACGAATTCGTTTGCCGGGAAAGCTAGATTTTTTAGGGGAAAAGTCAAACAGCAGACTTTTTCCTTAAGATCACTGAAATTTCCCCGAAAAAACTTAGAAATATTTTGACACGCAGATAAAAGTTGATTTCACGTATGCAACGAGTGCTGTACATTCAAGATTCGTTTGATGTACATTGTGCGTCTTTTTAATAAGGTGCTTTTAGTGCGTAAATTTTTACACATACCAATTATATTTATTTTTTATCTTGTAAATACCTTTTGCTCATTGAATATTATATATTTTTGAGATTTTTATCGAACACTTCATAGCACACACAAATAGTTAATGTGTTTCAACGATTCAAATTCATATAAGCAATAAAAGTTTCACTTCAAAAAACTACCTGGGTCTTTCTGGGACTACACGTCAAGACCTTTGGCCCAAACCAACTATGGCTTCAGTAGGAAACTTTAGAAAGCTGTTTAAGCTTAGAGTTACCTCAGTTACTAGAGTTACAAAGATAAGTTTTAAAGCGTTTGATACAAGAGCATTTGAATAAGGAAAATTGATAAGTCACTGTTTATGTTAGATTTTACAAAATTGACTTTGTAATTGACTGGCTATTTGCACGTTGTGCCTTTTGTGGCGTTGCCTTACCACTTTGTCCTGACTAAAAAGTGATTCATGTGTACACAAATAGGCGGCTGAAATGCTAAGTAGCATTCGATATAACACCTTGTTCCTAATAACTTGAGATGCGGATAATTGCAGACTTACAGAAATGCGATAAGACACGAGTAGAAAGTGTATTTTATTCGTATGAAAAATACTATGTATGATTTGTTTAAAATTGAAAAGACTCAGAAAGTAAATGCATATCATCAAATAATTCAGGAATGTACAATAGCCACTTCTATCTGCGTGCCAAAATATTTCTAAGTTTTTTCAGGGAAATTTGAGTGATCTTAAGAGAAAATTCTGCTGTTTGACTTTTCCCCTAAAAAATCAGCTTTCCCGGCAAACTAATTCGTGATAAGGGATAAGTCAGTTTCTGTAGTGGTTGATTAATTGATTGCCAATTTATTTTACATGTATAACTGTTTTAATATTCAAAGCATTACCATAAGCATGTACAAAAAAGCGTGGGCAGCATTAAATATTAACTTGCGTCCGGCGAGAGGCCAGATTATATGAACTTGAGAGTGTATTAGAAGTCATACAGTTGGCTTTAAAAACCAAAGGTGACATTATGAATTAAAATGTGACATATAGTAGACTTTTAGCACGCAATACAATATATTTCTAGGTGAAGTGTTTATAAATGTAATAAGACGATTGTACATTCCACCATGAACAACAGAAATGTCCATTAAGTGAAAATGTACCGTTAAGGTTACTTTTAATAAAGCTAGGAAAATAAACATTTATATTTTGCGTTTGTATAACCTATAGTACTATTTCCGAATACTTTAGCAGTAAGCTATGGATTACATACAGAGTATAGATTCTTGGAACTAGTTTCTGAATTGCATAAGAAATTTGAAACGAAATGATAATGCATGACAGATGCTTATACATATTTTTCCAGTCAGAAGTTGTAGTGGGTGAAACACTGGGAATCTGTATTAAGTGCGGTAATGAGTTCTGCGAAAAGTCTGAAAGTTTCAAGATAAATATATATTTTATTGAGCAAATGCTTCATATTTGACATCTGACAAACGTTCATCTTAAGCTAGCATGTAACACCATATAGATTTCGACTATCACATTTTTTACTTTAAACACACTTTCACAGTTTGTAAGTTAAACAAACTTCATATTAAACTTTTAGTTTTATGGCCAAAGCGCAGCAGTGACGTAATAATCCAGGCTTACTGCCATTCCCGACATAGGAAAGTTTGCATCACAGATGCTTGGTCCAATTTTCATCACCACTGGTTTTAACAGTAACAAATCCCGCAAAAGTAGCTTCTTCTGCAGAAAGCTGGAACTGTTTTGTTTAGAGTTCAGCGTGTTAATCATTGCAACTTTTGCTGTACTAAGAAATTCTTCTGATGCTATGTGCAACCGTGACATGGCATAAAATGAATGAATTATTCTGGTAATAGTAAACTGAAAAAATAGTATAAGTACATTAATATTTTTAGCCCAGCTTGTAGTAAATTAACACAGCTATTTAGAATCTTACCAACACATCAAACAAAATAGGTTGATAGTCGTCCCATGAGGCTCCAGATTTAATAAGTTGAAATATAAAGAAAGCTTCAATAAATTGCTGGAATCCGCTGACTAAATAAAAAGCTAACAACAGAATTGAAAATACTCCCACAATCCCATCACGAACACAGTATTCCAAACGTTTATAAGCATTTAGTATTTCCAAATATGATGTCGAACTGCCAGTTGATTTTAGTTGTTCAGTTAATAAAATAACTGCTACTTCCAAATGATAAGCTATAACACCAGGAATGGTTAGAAATAGGGACCACACTAAATTCAAGGTGAACAAATTTAGCACAAACATAAACCAGTAGACTTTATTTGCCACCTCTGAGCTTTTCCATGGTACAGCTGTATACAGGAAAGTAAAGTCGTTTTCCTCGTTAATGTTTCCAAACATTTTAAAAGCCACGTTAAATGTGCTATAGTAGTCCATCACAGCATTGTGAAGCCAAAGTTTTAGCACATTGCGAAAAAGTTTGGTTTTTAGTTTTAAAATGTCTTCACATTTTGCCTCCGTTTCGTCAGATATTTTATTTAAAAAATGAAACAACCTTCTTAACGAAAAATTGAACTCTGTGTTAAGGTAAGTGTAGTCCGACAGCAAAATTCCCAACAAAGCAACTTCCCAAAACAGCATTCCGGTAATGTAATACACATCCATAGGCAAGCCATTGTGAACGTCTATCATAGCTTGGATTATTAAATTCATAATTTGTAGAAAATTTGCTGCCTGAATTAATTTTGTAAACAGGTAAAATAAAATGAAAGGTTTTCCTTCTCGCGCCTTTCTTGCAAAAATTCCATCTGAAAAGGAATATCTAACAGGGGATTGGAGAGCTATCCTGTAATAAGAGATTACGTGGTTCAAATATTTTGTAAGCATTTTGAAGGTTTGCAACCTCAACCAGAAAAAATATTTCTATACTCTTTACTGAGTCAACCGTGCTACTAATGTGGATCACTTGGTTCAAATAAATGTAGAACTAAAAAGTATTGATTGAATGATTAATTGAGCAGCTCATTAGAAATTGGGAGAATAATTTATTAAACGCCTTTGTAAATCTAACGCGCTTAAAGGCCGAAATAAAAAATTAAGTGTTTTATTTAAGATTTAATATTCTGCCAAACCTATTTTAAAATGTGTCGTAAGCTTAGCATTGGAAGAAATTTGAATATTACAATTCTCTTGATGTGACTTAGCACGCACAAAAAATTGTGAAATTATTTCACAAGTAGGCCATTTAGGAATGTTTTATTCAGGTAGTTATTTCGCTTGTCTTTTATTCTGAGTGAAAATCCTTAATTAATAATAACTCCCGAGACTTACAAAACCCTGGGAAGCGCCTACACAGAATATTAAAATGACAATTTTATATTTCACAGAAGCTGCGTGAATAAATGTACAACTTTTCCCTTGCTTTTACTATAAGTTATCGGTAATTATATATTACTAATCATATCATCTTCACGTCTACGTTGGGAGAAATATATGGTTTTAAAGTTTAATCCATACTTTTTGTGGTATTTCTACCCACGTAATACCTTTTACAAAGTATTTCATCGTAAAAATTTTCACATTGCTTGTAGCTTTATAAAGAACAAGCTTCTATACAGGACAAAATTAATTTACGAATGGAGCCAGGGCATTGAGCGTAGGTCAATTGTCATACACTGCAAATAAGTTTGTTTTAGCTTAAATGAATGGAAATTTGCAACATCGCTACATGCAGTACTCTCCTGTCGTCAGCAATCAAAGGAATTAAATGTTAAACAGAAGTTTAGCATTATTTAACGCCCAGATAATTACATGCCTTTTATTGAATGAGTCTGAATTGAATGCCTTTATGATTGCATTTATGTATTTCAATCAAGCATTGTGGATGCAATGTATTAAACAAGGCTGGATTAGTTCTATCGTGCATATTATGGCCATTTTTATACACCCGGACAACTTCTCTGGCAAAATGTATAACAAAGGTGTCCGTGTTGAATACTTTCACTTTTTTCTTTTAATTGTTCTTACAAATTGACCAGTATGACGGGGGTAACCTAGTTTTAAAAAATTTCACAATCTTGTTTAAAATTAACGACAAAAAAATGTTTTCCACCACGAGGCAAGCTTGGATTGCCAAAGCATAAATCCATAAAAGGTAGGCTTATCAGCATAGAGTCTACTATGCAATTTCTCAATGTTTTTACTTCCTAAACGTTTTGGCTGAGGCTGGTGGCTATGACGCAAGACAGGGTACAAGCAATGACTTATGATAGTTGCCAAACAAGAAATCTATAGAAGATTGCACAATTTAACCAACATTTTGCGACCAAAATATCAATGTTGGGCAATAATTTCGGCTTGTGGCTGCTTACAGAACAGGTACTCAAACACACTCAGGTACATTACAATCAAAACTAATCCACTTCTAAAAATTTACGGTCAGTTGTGGAAAACTTTGCAATTTAAGCAGTTCTAAGTACAAACACAATAAGTTAGAAGTCCATGTTAAAGCCGCAAACATGATTTCAGACGCATGCAAATCAAGCATTATTTGGCGTCTTAAAACACTCAAATACCTTTATAGCGCTGCTTATTTTTGGAACCCAAATACGGAAACTGTAACACTTTGTCACAGTTACAGATACTGGACTTGGTGTTTTCTCTACTATTCAGGAACCGTTCTTGTTCTACCACTTTTGCTTTGGGTTTTCTACATAAATGCTTTTCCCAGCGAGACCTCTGATTCTAGTCAAGAAGAATCCATTAAACCTGCAAAGTTGGCGTTTCTCATTGCAGCAGTATGCATTCTACTTTGCTGTCAGTTAATCGTTGCAATTCTTAAAGAGTCTCGAACGGAAGTTTGTGCCCAGAGATGGCTAAACCCGCGGGTTTCCACATTTAAACCCGCCGGGTTGGGTTTAAATGGGTAATAACGGGTTTTTGGGTTTTAACGGGCATTAATGGGCATTAACGGGTTTTATTTTTTTATACATGCATGTATATGGGGCCATAGAAAATGGCGCCATTTATGGGTTTAAATTTAACATGGGGCTTTATTATTGCCCAAAAAAACCCAGCCCAGCAAGGTGCCGGGTGGGGCGTTAAAACCCGGGCAAAAACGGGTTACCCGGCCTAGATTTTAACCCGCGAGCCATCTCTGTTTGTGCCCTTTACAATGCATGTTTTTGTCTAGATTTGCGACTAACAGGTAAAATTTAAACATTTCGTTTTAAATGGATATCAGTTAATTAATTGACCACATTTTGCAGAAACATTTTTTAACGACGAAACCTTTCTTCAACACGGGCTACCTAACAGTTTAAATTCACCCGACAACGGATATGATTATTTAACAAAGTTGGCAAACTATCTTACTATTATCGTCCCAGCCTTATTTTCGTTTATGATTTACCAACCAGCAGATATTATGCATACAGTGCTTGTCGAAGTATTTGAAATTAACGTTGAAATGTCGGTAAGAATGGTTCTAATTTACGTTGGCTATACATGGGCCATATTTATGGTCTGCAGTACCTTTACAACCGCAATTCTACTTTTTATTTTGGTAAATATGACTGCTATGCAGTGGATCAATGCAACATTACCAACGGAGCATGTGCCACTATCTCGATATTCCAAATTTGGTACACAAAAACTTGGACGATTACAAGATAGTACAATCACGCTGGTGTATAGATGTAATCAAATTTTGTGCACACGTTGGAACAACATTTTTGGTAGACCAGAAATGGCTCTTCATTTCGCTGGGCTACAGGTTCTCGTTGTTATTTCTGCTTTTGCTTTAGTTCGATATCATGGTGTATTTGCTGGACAAAATTTGCTTGGAATAATGGTTTTGGCTGCATGCGCTGTAGTAGTAGTGTTATTAATTTGTAAGTATGAATGTTCATTTACCGGAGAGTTAGTAGATGGGTCAAGAAACTTTCGACAAGCCTGTTTAAACAATTCATGTAGAAAAAGTGCATTTTTTAAAGAAGCCAGAAGCTTTTCTACTTTATCAACTACTCTAACCTACCCATTTTTTCTGACGAACAGCACAACGTTTCTTGAATTCAATGATGCAAATGTGAATAATCTTGTAAGTATCCTATGTATGTTTCCCTAGCAGATATGGCAAACACTTTGTGTTGTTATCTTTGTAATCTGTAATAAAAGCATCATATAAAAAAACAGATAAAAGATGCGACCAACGAGAAGTATACTTTATTTACGCATTTGCACATTGAATTAAATTTTCACTGATATTTATTTTTTAAATGCAGATGGATTTTAAGTGTAATTAAAAAGTATTCATGTGCGTCAACTTTACATACCACTACCTCTTCTACCAACGCACTATTCTAAATACATCATTCGTTATAAGTATTGCAATCATGATCATAATCTAAATATTTATGTGACAATATTTATGGTGGTTTAGTTACTAAATAAGGTAATTCCTGTACTATAGATTTTTGCTCAAATGGCGTCTGTAATAGTTTAAGCTTCTTTAGTTTTACACACAAACTCTAATTCCAGCCATTTATTAATTACGTTTCAAAGTTTTCCTGCAATCCAAACTACAAAATAAAAATCTACAAAACGACTTGGTTTGAAATAAAGAAATATTTTTGAATAGCTGAATTCGAATATATTTTTGCAAATTGAAATACCAACGTGTTACAGCCTGTGTGCGGTAGATATAATGTACCGCACTGCAAAAGGCTTCAAACAAAATCACTGCCATTGAGCACAAAAGTCCAAAACCCAGTAAATAAAATACAATTCTAATATTTCCATAAATGTTTGCAGCTTTCACTCGAGGACTACTAGTAAGATTCCTGTAATTCCCGTAACCCATTTCCTGTGTGTACCTACCCGTGTGCATACGAAGTTCTACCAAATAAATAGCACCAAACTTGTTCCACCAATCCATAACTCCAGAGCTTTCAATAGATCTAAATCTCTTTAAAACAAAGTCAGGTAGCCAACCTGATATGTAGAAACCAATTTGTCGTGCACTAATTGGATCTTTTCCTATGGAAATTTTGGTTTTTCCGTGACCCTCCAAAATAGTGTTGTATTCAATTACCTGATTTTCGTACACAAGGAAGGCGGTGTTGTTACATTTTAATAACATTGATATTGAGTAAGATCTCTGCTTTTCTTTTAATTGTTTTTCAATTTCTAAGAGTGTCTTAGCTCTAGTAGTGCGAATTTGTTCAAATATCACGTCCGACATTTTAACTATTTTCATAATGTTGCTCAATGCTTTGGACATGTTTACTCCTATTTCCCAGTTGTACTCCACAGCTTCTCTTAGAAGCAAGGAGGACATTCCCACGTTAGACATCCAGCATATAAGAGCATGCCCAAAATACTCCGGTAGAATGTTACCATTACAGTTTCCCAATTCCTCAACAGGCCTAATATTATTGGGAACTAGATTCATTAGATAACCCATTTCAGTGTAAACAGTTACATTAGAAGCCACCAATTCTTCATAGTGTTGAAATGGTCGAAACGTTTTTGGTGCAACAATAGCATAAACTTTGTCGTTTTTATAAGCGTTACTTAAAACCAATCCAGCTAGCATAGAAGCAACAGCCACAAACCTTTGAACGTTTGTGCTCAACTGTTTTTCTGAAAATGGGTTGGACTGCTCAAAAAATAGTTTACAAGATATTAACCAGACACCTGCATTTGAACGTGAGTTGTTGTAATGTCTTGCCACTGCGAGAAAGAATACCGTTACAAAAATGCTACTTAGAATTACCCCCATCCAAACAAAGTTGTCAAAGTTGGAATACAAAACTTGGTAAATATTTTCTTCTGCTTTGGGGTCTCCGCAGTTAATAAATCTAACCCGCTGAGGAATATAGTCAAAGGTTAAAGAGGCAGACATATGATTTAACACAGATCGAACATTAACAGACGGTGAATACCATTTGGCGTCTATCTCATCGTAGCTCAAGCCAAGTGAATAAGGAATGGAAACAAAATTTGGTCCAAGAACACGTTTCCAGAAATACCAAACCATTTTGTTTAGTAGTTGGTGAGTTGATGTTTGGTAAATTGCATCTTTGAAGTTAGAAATTTCTTCATTATTTAGATAATCCATTGTGTGAAATTTTTCATCTTTGTTCACTTCAACTTGCCAATCTGAAATATTTTTGGTATTTAGTAGAACTTTGTTCATATATTCTATAAGCTTCTTGTGGTCAAGTTCTGCAATGTTTGGTACAGTAAGCGCTGTGCTACAGTTGCAAGGTAGAACTATATTCGTGACGTTTCTGGACTCAGCACCAATTGTCAAACCAAAGATATATTCAGCTCGGTGTTTTGGTATATTTTCTTGCAAAGTGTACTCCTTATATATGTGTAGCTTTTCCGGAGTCAATGGCTCTTCTGTAAGTAAAAAGCGATGAGACGTAACTGACACACCATGAATTTCGAGCAAAGTTTGACCTGCCTGCATTTTGTATTGCCATATAACATAGGCAAGGCTATTCCAGTGCATACCTTCCAACTGATTCAAAATTTGTGTAGAAACAATATGAATGTGTTGCTCGTAGTTCCATGGCTTAGCGTTCATCATAAACTTGAACGCCAAAATTCGTGTACAGAAGTCTCCGTTATCAATACTTCCAACATCAAAATATTTGGAATTGCAGGGATTGAAATGTTCATCTTTCAATGTAAGGTTTGTCTTGCGCAACTTCAAGGACTGTGTCAATTCATACGGGGCTTGCCTGTGATATATTTCCCTACCTGAAATGCGTCTTCTGTAATCATATAAACGTACCGCAATGTACACAGGAAATGTTCGTCGTAAATATATGGGCGTTTCAGAAAAGTGAATATCAGCACCAGGTGAATTTGTAACCGCTACGAAACAATGTGGACAAAATGGAACTTCGTCAGTTAAGTTTAAAAATTTGGTCTTGTGCTCCAAGTCTAATGCTTTCTGCACCTGACTTGAATTCGAAACTGGATATAAACTTAGAAATTCGTAAGTGTACTTATACATGCTTGCTTGACAATTTGTTATACACAAAAAGATACTTAAAATTTGAATCGACATTTTGTATTAGATAACTATGCGACTTGAACGTTGCTCAAAACTGATTTATATTAGGTTTCTTTACGTTACTTATTGACATATGCCTGGTAAAATAAAAGATTCTCAAACAAACAATTCTGGAAGACTTTTCTGTTTTGAAAACTAAAGTTGGTGTAATAATAAGATTTCATATATTTACGCTGACAATTGTATGTAGTGTTGTGATTTCCACAACTAAGACAATATCCGCGGAATTTGTTCATATATTTACGTGCCATAAACGTGACAGTTTGATAAAAACTATAACTGTAAACAGCGCGTGAAAGGAAATGAAGAGTTATTTTAGTCTCAGAAAATAAATACGTTTGATTGTATTTCTATATTACCCACGTGCGACTTTTCAAAACGACAATTTAATGATATACTTACCATTACGTAGTTTAGACGAATAATTAAAATAGCTTTGCTAGTGCTGGATATTCCATTGCTTCAAATTCTACTCATTTATAAACCGGATATAGCTTGGACATGCCAATACATGAAAGAAAGATATTCGTGTAAGTATTTTTCATTTTGAAATTTGTCTGCCTAGCAAAACGTTATTTTTATCTTATTTGAAAAACAATGATAGTTTTTGATGTCATGAAAATTTATATACCTAGTTAGAAGGTTATAGCTGGGCTAATATGAACAATATAATCCGGTTAAACCTACACCAAACATGTCAGTAAGCCATACCTAACGTCTAAAACGTTTTCCCAAAATAAGTTTGCTTTCAGCAATCCCAATATGTCATAATCATATTCGAATAAGAATTTCATAATCAAATTACGTATAAAGAGCAACTTGCTATGTAGCTACTATGAGTTCACTGGCTATGATGCTTAAATATTTCAATTGTTAGCTCGCTGCTTCTGCAGAAGAGCTACCTATTTAAGACATTGTCATTCATTTGTTTCTGTCTGTATACTTTATATTTAAGTCAGGCTAAATAGGTATTAAACCAGACAAATTTGACACCAAACCAAGTTTTATTCTTGACTCGGGTAAACGAGATTTTCTCGTAGACAATTTTAAATTCATGCCGACTTTATCAGTCTTCTTGCATACCGTTTGCATTCTATAACAGTCATTCATCTTTTACCAGTTTGACTTGCTGGAACCATGTAGTCAATATCATTCGGTAGAAACCAATTTAACTACTATCCTGAGTTTATGTAAAAGCGTTGAGTTAGCCTTGACAGTTTCTTGTTTAACTACACTTAAAGTGATTTACTGAAATTGGATTAATTTTAATTTACAAAACAAAAAAACCAATTAGTACTTGCGAAACCTGTGATGTACAAATAGTTTTAAAACATGTGACTTACTTCAAGTAAGTAACTTGTGCAGTCACTCTAATTACTTTACAAGCATTTAAAAGTTTCACGTGACTTGTTATTCATAACAACCAGATTCCTAGAAACGTGATCGTTACAAAAGATTTGTGTTTAATTGAATTCAGTAAATCCATTTTTGAACTAGATAAATCCAATTTACAAAGTTCTTGTTCCAAATTAGTCATCTTCTATCAAACTAGCAAATAATAATCTAAGCTTGAGATTATTGGTATAACCATTGTTCCTACAGCAACTGAAACTAAATCTACAAGCATGTTACAAGTTGAGTTAGTTTCATAAAGACTTAAGCAAACTTGTAGTTCATTCGAGCAGCCAATCCGTACATTTGAAAGTAAAGGAACATAAATCGAAAATGATTTCAAAAGCTACAAAAAGCTGGATTGCTTGGCGTCTAAGGACGTCCAAGAACTTGTACAGTGCTGCATTTTTCTGGGATACAAAAGAAGATGCTCTGGTATTAAGCCATCACTACAGATATTGGTCTTGGTGTACGATCTACTACTTCGGCTACATTTTTGGCATACCGTTTCTCTTGTGGATGTTCTATCTTCAAGCATTTACCGAGAATATTTGTGATGTTTCTAAAACTGCTGCTTCTGCAGTAGTCGAAAACGCTACAATGGCATTTCTATATAGCATATTTTTCTTGCTAGTCTTTTGTCAGGCTACCGTGGCAATACTCAAAAGCAATAGAGCAAACATTTGTTCTCTTTACAATGCTTGCTTTTCTGTGGATATACGACTGAAAGGTAATTATATTAAATTGCTTGGATTTAAATTATAATTTATGATGCGGGTTTTTTTCATTTATCCGTAGATATCATTTATCAGGACGTTAAATCTCCCGACCGCAAACTTTCAGATTCACTTAACTCTTCTGACACAAGATATGAAATGCTAGTAGCATTGGCTTGCGTAGTATCGTTTTTTGCAACCATCATGTATTCATTTCTGATTTACAATCCTTTTGATCCTTTAAACTACATCCTTGTGAACATGTTCGAATTAGATATGACTGTAGATGCAAATATGGCTGCAATATATATTTTCTACGTGTGGATAATTCTGATTGTAAGCAGTACTTTTACTACAGCTATACTTCTGTTTCTACTAGTTAATCTAACCATTATACAATGGATTAACGCAGTATTGCCAAACAAACAAGTTCATTGCACCAATTATGCAAGATTCAATACTAGTAAACTGGGGAAGCTTCATGAGCAGAAAATTATTCTAGTTTATAGATGCAGTCAGATGTTGTGTGCTAGGTGGAATGAGATTTTTGGCAGGGCGCAACTAGCCCTTCATTTTGCATTGCTGCAAATGTTTGTGGTTACTGGTAGCTTTATTCTTATTCGATATCATGAAGTACTTGTAATTCAGGGTGCCTTTGGTGTAATTGTTCTTTGTATTGTTGTAATAATTTTGGTATCTGCAATTTGCAAGTACGAGTGCTCGTTTTCAGGAGAAATGGTAGATGGCTCAAGAGACTTCTGTAAAGCGTGTGTTGCAAATTCTGGAAGCAAAAGTGCTTTCTATAAGGCAGGAAAAAGTTTTGCTACATTAAGTACGACTATGACATATCCGTATTTTGTAATGAACAATGAAACATTTCTTGAGTTTTGTGACGTAACCATAGATCATATTGTTAATGTACTTTGCTCTTCTTAAATGCTGCTGTAAATTTGATGCATATCCGTTTGGTTAAACAATTGCAGGAGATTCTTTTCAATAAAGCTATTAAAAATACTTGATTAAATTTTCTGTATATATTTTCTTTAAAGCAATTATTTTGCGTCATTCTCTACAAACTGTATAAATCAAAAAGTAGATTGTGTAGTGGAGTAATGATTAATGATTTGTGGGAATGGCATCATTTTTCATAACTAATGGACTTATGGCATTAAGTTACTTTCTTCATTTGAAAGATATGTCTGTTCGTTTTCTTGAAATCATTTTGCGTTTCACGTTTCCATTTAAGTCACGTTTTCGATATATGTACTTATATTAGACAATCAGTGTATTTTAAAAAATTCAGTAATTCAAGAATGACATTTGTGTTTTTTTTTAATTTATTTCTCTCAATGGTTTGGAATTTGTCCATGTAACAAAATTTTAACAACTTAAATTACAATACCATATTAAAAGTTTAGAAGTCGGAATTTTCGGAATCTGGTTTTGCAATGGATTTAAGCATTATGTTTTCGGGATACATAGGAAACATGTCGGTAGCGATAGTCATTGCGATGAAGTTTTTGATAAACACATACAAAAAGCAAATGGGCCAGGAATCCGCCTTACTGATCAACTAAGCTTGTGGCTGCTAGATATGATATCAATTGAGTAAAACCTGCATGCGATTTGAAATTCAATTTACTTTTGACACGAACCATTTTTCTGAGGATTGCATATTATTATTTTGCTTTTAATTATCATCACTAGTCACCAAAATTACAATGGCCAGCAACTTTCATTGACTACTCAGTAGGTAAGTTGGAATGCTGGAATTTCTCACTGTGTTGGAATATCCTAGAAAAGGATCTTACTATTAGTTTAATAAATTTCAAGCATCGAAGACATTTTGAAGTTGCTTTAAATACTCATTGATCTCTGGGTATTAAATTGCATTAAAATAATTTAAATTTCAAACACAAATCTATCCAAAACAGGAAAAACCAGGAACAACCTTTTGTAAGTTTTAAAGCAAATAACACGGTAGCATATAATTTGAGTTATTACAACTTGAGAAATAATATCATAACTAAATGTAACGAGTAGCATGTACTTGCAGAACACTGAAATTTCAAGGTACTCTTGGATTAGTCATGAAAGTTTGAAGCAAGGTTATTTTGTGACACTATGGCAAACAAAATAATTACACTGTCGTACTAATCAAGCTGCCAAGTTAGATATTCTTCAAACATTCTTAGTTTCAAATTACTATGCAAAGCCACACTTAAACTGAAAACAAGCAAACGGAAAGCACATAGCCCATTTGATATAAGACCAACTTACCCCAGAACAATCATATTTTTGCAAAATATTATCATGTTTTACAAAACACTTTGCATTGTTAGTAAAATTCTATGTTTTGGTTTCACTGTTTTGCCAACTGTATTTGGAATTTTAAAAGGAGAAGCAGACAGTCCACCAGCGAAGTATATTAGTGGCTTTGGTCAAATTTTAAACAGTATTACATGTCCACTAGTTTTCATCTTTTCCCAAAACGTTTTTTATTCTCATGATTCTTTCATACATATTAGTACCACTAACAAAACCTTTACGACGGCTCGCATAGCTGGAATTAATTTGAATAACACCAACCAATTGCTGCTTGATCCAACAAATAGCTCTGGAGACTTGTATTTGGGGCCAGTTAGTTATAAGTGGGATCCGCATGTTACTTTAAAAGGCACTTTGCATTCGAATATTTATTGCATGTACAGCATTGTACTCTATCCAAAGCCAAAATGGAAGCCAAGCCAAAGCAAAGAAACATAGTTTGGTGCATCCTCAACAAATAGTTCATGTCAACATTTACTTTTATGCTCACTTTGTAACAAGGATATTAAATACTACTATTCTCCACCCAACTACCAAACTAATATTTTAAACTTTAACCTCTTACTATTGTCGTATAGCATGTTTTGTCAGTCTGTAAGTTGGATGGATTTAAACCCAGGATTCAACTACCAAAATGTTAAAAACATCATTGGCAAAAATATATTTATGATTGATTCTCTTGTTGAAGTGAACGTCCTATATCTCATGGAGTTTGTAATTATCAATACGCTTGGCAAGAACCATACAATACTAAAACACACATTCACTACATATCAGTGCCCACTGCTTAACAAGAATTTACGAATTGGAGGTTTGCTCAATTCCGCGGTAAGGAAAAGTGACACCGTCATTATTGTTAAAAATTCGGAGCACACGTATTTAACGTGTTTTTCAAAAGCGCATCTTAGCTATCAATATTTGATTAGACCTTTCAAAATTGATTTGTGGATTGGTTTGACGGTATGTGTTATTTCTCTGTCAATACTTGCGTATCTTACATTGTATTATACGAAGTTGCTGTCGCGCTATGACATTTCACCGCTTCTTTATATTTGGCGCGTCTTGTTGGAAAACGGACCAAGCCTGCCCAAATATTTTTCCATATATGATAATGTTAGGCTTATAGTATCGACATGGTTCATTCTTGCTCTAATCTTGACAAACAGTTACAAAGGCCTTGTTACCAATGGCACAATTGTACCATTACCTAAATTTACAAGTCTGGAATCGTTTACTGACCTAGCTTGCAAAAATGCAAGAGAACTTTCCAACTGTGCAAAAATTTACTCTGAGCTAAATACTAATTGCTACAGGCATTGGATTAAAAAAGGTTTACCAAGCCTACCAAAACGCGTACTCACAAACGACTGCATTCCAAATTTCAAAAGATACCTTCGAGTAATTGTAAAAGCTTACAAACTCTATAAACGCGTTCAAGAGAGGGACTTAAATTCAGGTGCATCAATTCTACAAATTGTTCCTATTGATAATACTACATTCAATTTTTTTCTTAATCTAATAAGTGCGCCAATATTCTATGTGCCACCAAAGTTTCAGAAGGTGCCTTTTTCATCTTCTTTGGAGCATGATTTAGTTCAGTGTGAAAACAAGTCAGTTTTAATAGGTACGTCAACCTACATTAACAAAGAGCAGAAGTATTTGCAAAGCTTCTATAAAAGCAAGTCGTTTTTTGTAAGCAAAGAATCGATACTGCCGGCATATGAGGTTTGGCGATTTTCTGAACAAAAAATATCACCACTGGTTGCCAAATTTGTGGGAATAATTGAGAATGGAATATATCATCAAATAGTCAGAACGTATTATTCTCGTAACTGGATGTCTAAGACGAGATTAGAGTTTACCAAAAACAACACTCAGAATGAGACCTTGGTTTCTCGGTTATCGCTAAAATCAAACTTTAGATCCATTTTGTATGTAACGCTAAGTTGTGTTGCTTTGGCTTTCAGCGTGCTAATAGGTGAAGCTACTTTATCAACATTTTATACTCACAGACTTGCAATTGTATCATATTTCTCTAAAGCTAATCTGTTACTTTTGTTTTACTGCTTTAAAATCCGATTGCAAAAGATCTGGTATTTACATACACGCTACGGGTAGATAATTATGCGACGTATTACTACATGTACATCTACCCTAAAATAAAATAAATATATTCAATTAGTAACTGTTAAAAATGGAAACAAAAATCTCAAAATTATTCACTCACAATACCTTTTAAACAGCACTTAATGCATCCTAATTATTCAAATAACAGGTATCTTATTCATGTAACATTTGAAATGATGCAATCAATTTGTTATACAAATGGAAGTTATAAGATATGTTGTAAGAATGTAGAGCTTACTATTTGCTTGTTTTTTCTAACAATTTAGCATCTGCAAAATTTTATTGTCAGACAATAAAACAATAAACTATTAGCCTCATTTGTCACTTGGAGTATTCATGTTATCACTTATATTTTCATTTAGTTCCATACGTTTGGCTAAATTCAAAAGTAATATCTCCTATTATGAGTATATTGTGTGTATGTACGTAGAGAAAATACAAGCTCCCAATTTTCCATCGAACAAACTTTTGATTGAATAAACGGATGGTAAAAATGTGCATTTCATGTATTACAATACAACTTATAACAAGCATGAATTTTCTAAAACTTCTCGAAATTATAGATTTTAGAAATGCCACAAAATCCCGTTAATCATTCGATTGCATAAGCTTTACATCGAATTTATATTATTTCATAATTTGAGCAATAAACTTAATAATTTGCATGAATTTAGTGTACTACTTTATTGTGCTGTTACATTTTAGAATTACAGCAATTCCAAACGCCAAGCTGTAAAAAGTTTATACATGTGAATAGGTAACAAATATGAATGTGCTATCATCAGGAAGACGGGTTGCCATGATTTTTCTCTAAACCTGTACATGTAATCATTTACGTCTCGATTACGAAGATTTAAAACAGTTACTTACTTTTTAAAATTGCTATCCATCTAGTAAAACGCCTTTTAAATTGGCGTAAAACACAAAAATTGGCGTTGTGAAACACGAGGCACTGACATTTCAAAATTATGTCAAGTTTTGCCAATTTTGTAAGTGAAATTTGTCAACTTATTCAACATTTTGAATCTGTCAGGATATTTTCATAATGGTATTTTGATTCTAGCTTAAGTTTTAAATTTACCGTTTCCCAGCAGTTTTTAAAATAGTTTATTACAACCTGTAAACTTCTGGAAATTCTAACCATGATTACTAAAAGAGCCAAACAAAACTTGAGATGGCGGTTAGCATTAGTAAAGTATGGATATTTTTCCGCACTTTACTGGGATACAAAACAAAATCAGTTAATTGTGAGTTCACACTTCCGCTTTTGGTCATGGTGTTTGCTATATTATTTTGGAATACCAGTTATTGCTTTGATGATTATATTTGTGTACATCAACGTGTTTCCTGACGAGATAATCAGCCATGAAACCACAAATAAAACCATAAATTTTCATGCACTCAGTTTAGCTTTTATGTGCGTTGTTATCTGTATTCTTACAATGTGTATGTTTGTTGTGTCAATAATAAAAGAAGAAAGGCATCAAATTTGTAGCCTTTATCAGACTTGCTTTATATTAGATCAAAGGCTCCTTGGTAAGATATTCAAGAAGCTTAAAAATATAAAATAAAATAATAATTATATTGATTTATTTTACAATTCTTACAGATTCATATTTGGAAACCGATTACTTAAATAAGCAGATATTGTCAGAAACCAACAACAATCCGGCGCCAAAATATGACATTCTAATATTTCTGGTCAGCGTATTTAGTTTGGTCATTCCTCTACTTTTTGCAATTTTGTTATATCATCCAGCCGACCCTGTTCATAACTTGTTTTTGGATTTCTTTGAAGTAAAAATTGAACCCTCTTTGAAAATACTTGTACTTCAAATTCTGTACGCTGGATGTATATTTGTAATGAGCAACACCTTTTCCACATCGTTACTTTTATTTGCTTTGATTAACACTGTTATAACCCAGTGGATAAGCGCTTTGATCGTAGTCTCAGCAGAAATTGGATCAAATTTCAGAAAATTCAGAACCAGAAAATTTGGATACGTATCAGATCAAAAGATATGCTGGACATTTAGAAGCAGTCAATTAGTGTGCAATCGGTGGCACAGCTTATTTGGAAAATTGTCCATGGCCATGCATTTTGGCGTATTACATTGTATTGTGGTTGTGTGCTCCTTTCTTCTAATTCGTTATTATCAACTGCTTATTGCTCAAAGCGCATTTGAAATAATAATGTTATTTGCTACCTGTATAACTGCGGTGACGTTAATATGTAAATACGAATGCTCGTTTATCGGTGAAATGGTGGATAAATCTAGAGAGCTTAAGAATTCCTGTTTGTCAAATGCCAGTAGACGTAGTTATGTTTATAAGGTAGCTAAAAGCTTTAGAACCTTAATGACAACATGCACGCACCCACTATTCATTGCCAATAATCAAACATATTTAGAATTCTGGAATGTAAGCTTGGGACATATTGTTAATCTTTTATGCTCATTTTAATAAATTGAAGGTGTTAAACGAAATGCAATTATGATAGAAACACGCAATAAGTTTCTTATTATCACTAAATGCAATTATTGACTGAATGACTCAATTCCAAACCGTTTACTACTTACGCCTGTTGAATTTTTATCTAATGTGGCTTATGACATATCTCAGGATAAATTATAAAATTGCTGATTCCTATTATGTACTTATCAGAAGTTATGCATCAGAACACATGTGTGCTTATGACTAATAGTTCATTAACAACCACACTAACCCATATCAGAAGAAAAATGCCAAAATTAAATAATTTTATGACTCACACGAAACACCCATTTGTACACCCAACTTAAGCTCGCATTATTTCGTTTAAAATTCCATTATGAAAATTACTTAATTGAGCAACAAAATCGAGCTATAAAGCTCAGACTCATCATTTCATTATGCCAATTGTAAACCAATTTCCCAAACCAGTAATTTTGAACACGACATACAATACAAGTAATACAGCATGTTACGAGTTTTACTTGTAAGCGGTTTTATTTTGGGAGTTTTATCATTATCTCCGGAACCAATTTCAAAAGCCATTGACACTGTTTCTGAAAATTATGGGGCATCTTGTGACTCTTCTTGCTATCTTACCTGGAATTCTGTTCAACTTTCTTCCAGAAATATTACCTTGCTGTGTGGCACTGATGGGCTTACCTACCTAAATTTTGACGAGCTAAATTGTGTTCGTCAGCGATGTGGACTAACCGTTGGTTTGCAATATTACGGAAGGTGTCGCAGATTGCCCGTTATGTTACCCACTCAACAGTTAAAACAACAACAGCAGCAGAAATATGTAGTACCTATTCCCTTGGATAAATCCCTATTACGTTTTCTCACTCAACAGCCACAACTTCAACCCCAACAACCATTAAATTTTCCTGACACCAAAATTCGTCCAAATCAATGGAAAGTTCCAAACTACAAAAGAATCTGCCTACCTGCTGAATGTAACTGTCCAGATAATGTATTCCAACCTGTTTGTGGTTCTGACAAGGTCACTTACGGAAATTTGTGCCTGCTTCAGTGCAAACGCGAATGCCAACCTGGATTAGTAAAACTTTACGATGGCTACTGTGGAAAAGGTGTTTATCAAAGAACCAACTGCATTTCCAATCAATGTGGATGTCCACAAGTGGAATATGAAGATAATGGTTTGAATCTGCAAAGTCCTGTATGTGGGTCGGATGGAGTTACATATGGAAATAGGTGCTTGCTGGAGTGCAACAAAAACTGCAATGCAGGTATTACAATTTCCAATTTCACCTTGTCATAAAAACAAGTTGCAAAAATTCTGAAGTTAAAAATTTTCATATTTTGCAGATTTGGAATTCATGTACACAGGATATTGCAAGCGTCTGGTTTATCCTGAATCATCTG
This sequence comes from Entomobrya proxima, assembly GCA_029691765.1. Taxonomy (NCBI): domain Eukaryota; kingdom Metazoa; phylum Arthropoda; class Collembola; order Entomobryomorpha; family Entomobryidae; genus Entomobrya; species Entomobrya proxima. The sequence goes on along the minus strand of CM056169.1, from coordinate 40,143,517 downwards.
AAAACAAATGAAATTTCGTAAAAGTGACATGCATGAATATACATGAAGCATATAAATGCATGTAAATTTGTACCAAAAAATATATTCTTATTTGAATTTTTCTGAAATAAAATATAAAAATGCATTTTTAAAACCAGAAGCAAAATTGTACGTGCGTTGACCGAGAATTGAACTCGGATCTAGTGCTTGGAAGGCACCAATGCTAACCATTACACCATCAACGCATCCTTAAGAATTGAGTCGGGGATAAATTTGTGTTAAAACTGCTTTGCGTTTACTGCTTGAAAAGCTGTGCGTGCTGATGTTGAGCTTGTTGCTGTTGACTGAACAAAGCCGTGGTTTATTGCTTGCATTAATGACTTTTTTGTATGTTCATGATTACATTATAATATGTCGCATGAATGCTATCATCAATGTTAATTGCTTTTTAATACTGCACGCCATATTTCTTTCAAATTTTCAGTAAAACGTTTTGAATAAAATCAGTGCTGAATATTTAAGAATATCACAACATTAACACCACAAGCACAAGATAGAATTCACATAATCTTAAGTTTGCAATATGATGGCAATTTTTTGAAAACGTTCTAGTAAATGTTTGTGTTAGTTTTCATGTACCAAACGTGTAATTGGCTAATGGAATACAATACACGTAGTGCTATTTGTAGGCCTTTACAAGTTATAAAAACGAAAAAAAGCATAGGCAGAAATCTCCGAAAATCTGTAGGACGTACTATGACAACCTCCACCCGTTCCTTTAGAAGCAAAATTGATGTTGGTAGTTGTTACCAGAATTCTTTCTTTTTGTTTATGGGTTTTTTATTGATTCTAAAATTGAAATAACATCGTTGCAATTTTTTCCAAAACAATGACTGAATGGAACGACTGTTCCATATTCTGCATACTTTCTTCGTATTTTTCTAATGTGATGGTGATTTGGCGCTTGTGCAAAATTCAGGATCAAACAGGAATGTGCGTTCGAAATCTCTGTGAACGTTTTACGAACAAAGAACGCACATCCGTACCGGAAACGGACGTTTTCCAGTACAAAGAAAAACTTACATTCCTACCGAAAGGCAACATTAGGAACAAAGAAACGTTTTCAGTCACAAGAAGCCAAAGTTCACATTTCAACACCAACAAAGAATTTACAATCAAAACGAATAAATTGTACACAAAAACGAAAATCGTGAATAATAATAATAATATTTACGAAGTGCGAATAAATATTATGTTAAGTAGCAGCTTCATCATTCAGATCAGCATCCGGCTTTTCCTCTCGACTTTGGCCGGAAGAGCTTTAATTACAAACTTCCTGTCTTTATGCCTTTTTAATCTAATTTGTATGATCATCAATATCTCAATGTTCAATGTAGCATAAAAATTAATAATTGGTGTTATGTTGCATTCTTGCATAATACGATATGCATATCAAGCCCACTAAGTCATATTCGTTATTATACGATTTGTAATATATGCTTAATGATAAAATTCAAATATGATAACGAGTTGCAAATCTTTCAATGAACACTCGGTTTTAATGATAATGACAACAATGAGAAGTGCGATAAACTTTGCTATGGAAGGCATTCAAGTTGACAAGTTCATGAATAATTTACACAAAAATCATTTTGATATTTGTAAATGAGATTATGATATTGTAAGTCTTGAATATGATCGCTGCCCAAAACAGCGTTGAATGGTTTGACAACACATTGATAGATTCTCATAATTTTTTATCTTGACAGTTGACTTTTGTGAAGATAAATTATAAATTATCACAAATGCATCCACAGCTCAAAAGGTTCATATAACTTGGGTGAGCGACCGAAAAACAGGTATCTGCTCATTGTGTCGCTGCCTATAAAGTTGACATTTCGTGATCACTGAAAGCACTGAGAAGTTTATTAGAATTTTAGTAATAGGGATTACTTTAAAAAAAGTGATTTTGAACTGTAGTAAGAAATTTTTCCTGGATTACAACTATTGTTAGTAAAAATTTAGAAATGGAAAACTGGCAACGAAATGTTGTTCAATCTAATTTAGAACATTTCGTCAATATTACTAAGTTTAACCAATCCGTTCTATTTGATTTGGTGTCACAAGATGTGCTTAACTACAAGGAGTATAATAAATTGGAGCAACTCTTACGAACTGGGGTAAATTCATGTTTCAAACTTAACTATTTTGAGTAACTACAATAAACAATATGCTTATGTAAACACAATATATCAATTGTATCACAGCAAAAAACAACAGCCACCAGGCACATGTTTCAAGTACTCTCAGGCAAGTATGGAGGATTTCTATCTTTATTTCGGACACTGATCAACACAGGCCAAAAACAGGCTTACATGATATTATTACCAGAAATTGAGAGCTATTTTGGGTACCTGAAATTAATTACTTTTGATGGCAACGGTGAAGATCATGATTATCGCATAGAGTTGGCAATACAATATCTTGAGAATACAGCACAACCATGCAATGACATATTACCAGGCGCAGCACCTATAAATAATGGCCACTCAAGTGGCTCGGCCCATAAATCAACAAAATCTTTAGAGCGCCACACTCTTTCGATTCCTATACCTACAGAAAATGAAGCTTTTTCAAAATTGCCAAATACAGTTAATTTTGGAGATTTAAACCAACCGCTTAGTAAATCAACCCCTAAAAGGTTCGATAGCTTAGCACCTGCTAAAATCCACTTTGCTCCTTTCAATGAAAACAGAATTGGTGAGGGCTCTGGAGTTACAAGAGTGTACAAAGGCATGTATGGCAAAAGAATTGTAGCCGTAAAACAAATTTTGAACTTTAGAAACTTAGCCAAAGCATCACAAGAAATTGAAATGTTGTCGAAATTAGACGGACACAAAAATGTCATTCGGTATTTTGCAATGGAGATACAATCGAAATCACAGTCCGTTCTACTGGCATTGGAACTTGCACATGCAACACTAGAAATGTGGATTGAAAATAAGTCATGCGTACCTGTAGCCACTTTAAGTCCCAAAAAAATTCTAAAGCAAACTACATCCGGGTTACAGTACCTCCATTGCAATAATGTTATTCATCGAGACTTAAAGCCCAGTAATATTTTACTATGTGTTTTGTCGTCAAAAGTGGTTGCAAAGATTTCCGATTTTGGAATAAGTCGATTTATAGCGGAGGGACGACAAAGTAAAACCATTACTGCTGTAGTGGGTACCGAAGGTTGGATGGCACCAGAAATTTTACAATATGTTGATATTACCCGCCAAAAGCGTAAAAGCGTTAATGTTGATACAAAGGCAATAGAACGTAAAACTATGGTTAGTTCTACCTATATATCCAACTAAACTTAAATAATTTTAATTTTTAACAAATTCTAAACCTTTTTTATTTTAATTTAATCTGACTTTTATTATTCAGAGCAACAAAGTGGACATATTTTCACTGGGATGTGTCTTCTTTTACGTGCTGACGGATGGAAACCATCCATTTGGGGAAACGGACACGCAGTACAACATCAAACACAGAAACCTAGAATCGTTTGACTCATCAACATCAATTACTGACATAGCTTGCAACCAGCATTTGCTAAGAATGATGATTTCTCAAGATCCAAACAAACGGCCACCAACCAATCTAATTTTAGCTGATCCCATATTTTGGAGCCATGGAAAAGCACTGCAATTTTTGGTAGATGTTAGCGATTTTGTTGAAGATGTAATGCTGGAAAGGGAGAAATCTCCAAGCGCATTTAATCCGTCCTTTACGAAAACCTCTTTGTATAAAAAGAAAGAAAGGTGTGTTGACGATTTAGAAGTAGCATATCAAAAAGAAATTTGTCAAAATGATCCAAAAGGATGGTTTCGATTGGTTTGTCCTGGACTTCGATCACACTTAGAAAAGGATAGATACACAAAACGTTCTTTTGGTTCAGTACTTAAGCTCATAAGAACTATAAGAAATTTACGAAATCATAACACCAAGCTTGATCCTGTCATTAAAAACGCGCTTGGAAGTGTGCCAGATGATTATATGCAGTACTGGCTAAAGAGATTTCCGTTGCTGTTATATCATGTTAGAAATTCATTTGAACCTTTCAAGCTAGAGCAAAAGCTCCAACCATACTATAATTAAATTAAGTTGTTTATTTGGTTGGATATGCACGATTTAACTTAAAATCATTATTGGGATTGTGAATGACAAATGAAGCTTTTGGGCGTTTTTGTTGAAATTGTTTCTAAGCTAGCTCTTTAGCTTACTACTATTTGTTGTAAGGCAAACTCTGAACCAGAAACCAAACAATTAATTTGTCAACTGTAGCTAAGTAATTAAGAATCAGGAAGGTATAAGTAGTAATAAGTGGCCACTAATTTTGAGTAAACAAAGTATTCAGTAGAATGCAAATTCTATTCACTAAAATTTAGTAACTAAACCCATTTACCTAATTATTATATATACCTAATGTTCTGGAACTGAGACAAGTTCCAGGAACACAAAAAAATAAATAACTGCTGGTTTAAAATTATGTTTACTTTGACATAACAAGTTTCGGTTCATTTCTCATTGGTTTTATTTCACATTTCACAAGGAACAAGAAATCTTTATAGTGATAAGCTTTCAACTGATTACTATTGTAGCAAATGGATGGCTTTGGAAACTTGTTCACATTTTGCAGCCCTTTAAACTTGGTTCAATGTGATTAATTTAATTAAAATTAAACCAAAGTAAATTCTTCGGTGTTCTTAGGTTCATCAATAATTGTATTAAAAAGCCTTCGAAATGATATTAATTATCATATTTTATGCATGGTGTTTTGGTTTGGTGTTTGGTATGAAAATTGTTGAAATTCGGATCACTTAATAAAACTGTTTAAAAATATTTATCAGTTAGTTAACCCAGTTCTAATGATTTATTATCAAATTGTTGAATACTGAATGCTTAAACTTAACGAAACATAGAATCATATCATGATAGGAGAATTGCGTTTATAATAGCTTGAGAATCAACGGAAGCGACGATTCTAGAATCAAACACCGAACTCCTTGTAAAAAACAACGTAATAAAGTGTTCTTCAAACTGGTTACATCCCTAAAATTCAAAAGACAGGACAGACACATTATTTCGTTTTATATTCTATGTAAATAAGATTAAGAACATACAGGCAGGTGGAATTTTAAAGAAAGACGGCATTTTTGATGGATGCACTGGAATTATGTGTAGAGGGTGCAAGTCGCGATAATACCATTTTAGTTCGGATATTTCACATTACATTTAACGCAGTGGATAATTTACTTAGGTAGCCTAAAATGGTTTTTGAACTTTGAACCGCTAATCTTATACATTTGTCATTAGATTTAGGTAGGTACCAGTCGTCACATTTACATAGTATTTGTGCTAAAATGTTGATCGTTAGGTTGAGTTTGTTCTCAATGTAGCCTGAGTAATACGTTGACCGTAAAGAAAAACAATGCAAACTTAATCCCTTTCTGAGAAAATTGTCATCTGCTCCTTATTCACCGTAGGGTACCGTAATTTAGAAAAAAAACCTTTAGTTCTAGGAAAAGTTGGGCTGGACTGGTATGTGTTTTATATTTATAGTCTCTTCTTTTAAAACAAACCGTGTATAATATGAACTAGTAGTTTCCACACACAGTTTCCTCGTAGTGCCGTAAACACATATTATCACACCAGAACCAGGCTTCAAATTTCAAATTGATTTCCTTTGGTCATCATTGATCATTCACTTGCAACCAAACTGACTATGCCAAATTTTTCTGCTTATTAATTAAATGCAGTAAAACGTATGCAAACATGGAGAAACCAAACCCACTTTTGGACATATTTCCAGCAGAGGTAACCAATAAATACTATCATCTTGTTTCAGCGCTAGCAGCTAGATTTGTTTCAAGCGTTTAGTGTAATATAGTTTGTTTGTTATATCGCCATAGATTTGGACACTCGTACTGGATAAAATCAAAAATTCGACCGAAATCTGGAACGCAATTAAAGCTGATCCTCTCTTTCGTTTACTTTGCAATGCGAACGAAGAGACCTGGACGTCAATTCTACTTGGGCTGGCATTAGCATTTCCAGAAGTGCAAGGTTACCTAACTAGAAAGGATATTATCAACTGCCGTCGTGTTTGCAAGCGTTTGAGAAGCTCCGTGGACACATGCTTAGAGGCCGGTCAACCTGCTTACCATTTCCCACTTGAGACCTACCGCACACACATAGGGATAAGGTTGCACAATGCACGTTTACAAAACTTTCAGCATATCATTGAAGGTATGCGAATGTTCCCAAAAGCTAAAATTGTTGGAGGGTGTGTGCTAACTAACTATTCTCAGGAAAACACTGACGAGCGATGCTGCGCCTTTTTTCGAGAAAACGGACGAAAGATTTTTCACTTGTACCAATGTTATGCCCACTGGAAATATACTCCATTGCAACTACTAACATGCATTCGGAAAACATTACAAAACACCCCGAACCTCAAATGCTTGATTTTATACTTAGGAAATATTCAAACAAGCGAATTGAGTGTTCCTCATCGCTTGTGGGAAGATCAAATTAGCCAATTGTTTCAGGAAAATCCATTGCCAATTTTGCCACACTTGACAAGCTTACAGTTTGTGGAAAGGAAGGGTCTTCAATGGATGGGTCCAGCTTGTATACACCAAAGAATTTTGGAAGCGTATAAGGATCAGCTACATAAGTTGCATTTGATTGAAATCCTTATATCAATACCACAAAATATGGAATTTTTAACTGATCTTCGCATTCATGTAAAAAATGCACTAATACTGGACAGTCTCCGAAATATTCGTGCACCTCTACAAAAAGTTTGTTTGGTTTTTACTAATGAAAGCACACTGGCACGACTGGAAGAAATGCTTCAAATTTTACAAAGCTGCAGATCTACACTCAAGGATCTTACTTTATCAGGCAATTGTACAAGCGACAGCTTGTTTGTAAATACTACACCAGACCAGCCACATTTTTCAGTTTTAGAAAAATTTACAATGGATGATAAGTGTGTACACTTTTGTACCAATTACGACTTTTTGCTTGGAATGTCTAATTTGCGTGAATTGAATGTGACCTTACGGATCCCTAAGGACTTTTGTAATGTTGAGCTAATGGAAAGAGGATTTCTGAAAATAACTGATTATTTCAAACAAGATGGAACATTAAATTACGACTGGTTTAAAAATTCTTCGATTAAGAAGTACTTGCCTCTGTTGAAAAGCGTAAAAATTAGAAAATTTTAGTAGCGATCTTCTTGCTTTTAAGATTGGTGGAAGCTACGCCATTTCCTACCAAAAGTGATGTCATATTCGTATTTTCTGAAATTGTCTTTGTATTTAGTAGCGTGAAAGTCTGAAAGTGTAATATTGATTTATTGAAAAATTTGGCAATTTTGGAATAAACTCATTCGAGTAGAGCAACAATTTGTGACATTAAGAGCATCAAAATTAGTTAATTATTTATTAAATTACCCAGTTAACTTTACTTGCGATTATTAACTTTTGGCCACCAGTGCCAAACATAATAGGAACGCCATAAAGTTTGGTAACATTCAAAGTACCAAAAACCGCTAAAACTTTGCTACGTTAGCTGTATTTATTAGTAAACGTGAATTTTTTGTGTTACTATTAGCTTGACGCTGGTTATCCACTAAAGCACTAATAATCTCGTTTTTGTAAATTTTGAAATATGGCTCTCAGGGGTTGGCGATTGCCGTAGCCTTCACCATTCAATATTTTATTGATACCCCAGTAATTTTAAACAAAATTATTTGCACTACTTTATGAAAATGCTGGAAGGGTTGCAAAAACAGGTTGGAAAAAGCAATGTTTCTAGTACGTAACTTTGTTGTTTTGTAACATGAAGGGGACAATCGTAAAGAATTTCTGTGCTAACGATAATTCTAAACTAACCCTATGATGCCTTAAACGAAACAAAAAATGGATTAAATATTATATAACCACATCTATATAACCACATAATATTTTACTCAAAACTGTTATAAAAAGGAGTTTGAACTATAAATGGATTTTTATACTTCGTTTTGTAGTTTTGTAGTAATAGGTATAAATAAGTAATTCTTATTTTTAGTTTAGGTTAGGTTAGGTTAAATTTTTAAAATCTCTTAACTTTTTGCACAAAACATATTTAAATGAATAAACAATTTCACACAAATCGAAAATGCTCAAATTCACTTTCATTTATGAAATACCTCTAATTGATTTAGCTTACTCCTTGAATCCAGCTATTTCGTCTAAACTAAAACAGAGCATACTACTACAAGTACTTTTCTCGCACAAATTTCTACTTTCGACTGAGCTGGTTTAACAACAGGTTATACTACACTTTTTTGTTGAATAAGTTATTTCTATTTACAACCATACTGTCTGGTTCAATACTTAAGCTCATAAGGTATAAGAACTATAAGAAATTTGCGTAATCACAACAGCAAGCTTGATCCTACTATAATCAAAAACGCGCTCGGAAGTGTGCCAGATGATTGATTATATTCGGTACTGGCTAAAGAGATTTCCGTTGCTAATTTATCATGTAAGAAATTCATTTGAACGTTTAAAGCTAGAACAAAACTTTGAACCCTCCCAACGGAAACACAAAGTGAAATTTACGTTAAATATTTGTTGCTTCAATGTTTCAATGTTATTTTTGTGTGACACTGATATTCTAGTCAGCTTTGGTGTACCAATTTTGAGAAAGTCGAAAACTTAATGTTTTCAAAATGTTAGATTTACGTTTAAATATTCACGCAAGGTTGGTTCAAAAGAATTTATGTGTACAGAACGTGTACTACACGTTACAAGTGTCACAATATTTCAATGTTGCTAATGTCACTCAGAAATCACGTTCGTATACGAAAGTGTATTCTATGTTAGATTAACGTTACAATTGTCACTTTTGTTTTTTGCTTCTAATTTTACGTGTTTTTTGATGATTTTGAGAAAATTATTATATCTGAAAGCTCAAAATTACATACAAACGTAAAATAAAAAACGCTTTATCATACAAATAAATCAGATTCCCGCCTATCTGATACACACTGAAATAGTTTGCGCGTAAAGTTATCAGACAGTTCCAAAGTTGTCATTGGAGACACTTGGGTCAATGCAGCCTTCAACCTAACTTGAAGTTCAGACTAGGTCACAGGTCATACCTTGGGATGTTACTGTGACCAGCAACAATGAATGCAGTATTGTAGTTAGATAAGTAAATTAACTGATAAAATATTGTAAAACTGATACGGCAGATTATACACAGTACACTGCATTCGCGTTGCTGTAAGTGACATTTCAACGTAAAAATCACGTTAAATTCACGTTGGATTTAACGTGACATTAACGTTAATACAATGTGACTGCAACGATGAATGTGGAATAAACGTAAAATCAGTGGCCAAAAATAACATTATGTCAATGTGAACTATGTAACGTGAATTTAACGTTTTTGTTCCCGTTAGGCCACTACAGTTAAATTACTGGTTGATATGCATGATTTAACTTTCATTCCAGGAATTGTGTTGTGGATGACAGATGAAGCTATGGGTACTTTTGTTGAAATTGTTTCTAAGCTAGCCCTTTAGTTTATTTTGATTACTAGTTGTTAGGTAGGGCAAACTCTAAACTAGAAACCAAACAATTAATTTGTCATCTGTAGCTAAGTACTTAAAACTCAGGAAGTTGTAATTAATATTAAAAGTGGTCACTCATTTTGAATAAACAAAGTATTCAGTACAATGCACATTATTCACTTAAGGTTAGTAACTAAACCAAATTATTATGTATACCTCATCATTTCTGAAACTGAGGCAAGTTCCAAGAACACAAAGTAAATAACTACTGGTTTAAAATTATGTTTACTTTGACATAACAAGTTTCGGTTCATTTCTCATTGACTTTATTTCACATTTTTGCAAGGAAAAGAAATCCTTATGCACTGTATAATATACAGACAAGCTTTCAACGAATTACAATTTTAGTAAATAAATGGCTTTTGTAGATACAATCACGCAAAATATACAACGTTAAATGCTTTACAGCTTATCTTGTAATTTATACTAGACTGCAGCAACGAGCTCCAACAATTCCATGATTGCCTGAGGATCCTCCTTGTAAAGACCAAGGTACATGGGCGAGTCCTTCAACACTCCCACGCTTCTAAAATTCAAAAGAAATCAAAATTGCTTAATTCGTTCGAAATACAACTGCAGCCATTTTTTAAAGTTGCTTAACTTAGTCCTCACTTTTTCAAAGCTTGCACCGCCTTCATTTTCAATTCCTGTTCTCCTCCAAGTTTCCTTGAAAAGAGGAACATCTTCAAGGCAACCTCAGGGCTGTACCACTCCTTCGGCTTGTTCAACAGCAGCTCCTTCATCTCAGCCTCCAGCACCGAAATGTCATACTTGTGCCCAGCACAGAACAGGTCAAAGGCCAACTCAGGTTTGGAATTTGGCTCCACACTCTCCCAATAGTACAGAAAAGCCAACATTGCCCGAACAACTCCCTCACTCAGATCCCGCATTTCCACAGAGTGCGTCCTTGCCTCCTTCATGTCACTTTCGAACATGGCACTGAATACTGGACTGTGAACAGCCAGCACTGACGTGTGAGCCTTAATCCTCTCTCCATTTTCCGGAATGATAACCACATCACTCCGAATTCCCTCCAGAAGCATTTTCTTGTAAGCCTGTAACTTGTCAGTGGTCTCCAGTCCTGCTCGACATTGCTCATCAAAGCTCACAGTAACTGTCAACTCTCCTTTCATGGTGGGAAGAAAGTGTGATGCCACTCCCAAGGAAAGTATTAAAAGCCCGTCGTCATCCTCACAAGCATAGGGTCCACCATTCCGAATCTTCATTTCTTAAAATAAAAAATGCATGTCCTTTTGATAACTCACTTAGTCACCTGCCAAACCCATTAACTATTAAACTTGTCCAATTTAACACTTACCCCCCGAGGTAAGATCACATCCCACATTATGCCCCCTCAACGGGGACCATTTCATGCTAATCTGCATCGTCAAGGCTTCCCCAAACAGTTTAACCAGAGCAGTAGTCAAGGACCCTTCCAGAACTCGTAAAGGAGTGCTTTTGTTTTGAAGGTCAACTTCAAGGGTCAGCCAACTACAGAGAAGAAACAAATGATCTTAGTTTATGACTATAACCTTTTAAATTAACTGAAGATTTGGTTAAGTTTTAAGTATCAAAAATTAAAAATAAATACTGGTTTTTTAGTATATCCAAGCGCTGCCGTAGACGGTTATGGACGGTTATTACACTAGTGCCGGCACTCCCAGCACAGGGACCCTGTGACAGGGTACAATGTCCTTAGAGCTAATCCTAACTCTCATTTGCGTAATGCCATTATCCTGTGTCCGAACGTTAATGGCACCATTTTGAAGCAGAAAGAACTTCATTTTGACATTGATAAGGAAGGGCAGGTTTAACGGTGACACAAAGTTGACAAACTAAGAGCAGCGTTAAGCCACAATTAACTAGACTGGACCGAATGACTATGGTTTAGAAAATCTTTGGAAGTCAACAGAACTAGGAGGGCAGAACTTTAGACCTGGAATCCAGATTCTGGATTAGGGATACCGATCGGATGTGACCTGACACTGACAGGACAGGACTTGTAAGTACAAAGCTACTGTCAACTGTAGACAAGAACAGCTGCAACTTGAATGTGCGTTAAGTTGGCCCCCATCCCCCGTTAAGTTAGCTCCCTCCCCCACTTAGCGTTAAGTTGGCCCCCAGCCCCCACTTCAGGGGGATAGCGTTAAGTTGGCCCCCACTTTTAAAAAAGGTGGAGAAGTCCTAAGAGCAAAGCAGTTAGAGTTAAAGACATCAAGTTAAGTTAGGTTCCAAAAAATGTTCGTTCATCTTAGTGATCTTAGGTTAGCAAAAAACACATTTACATATTAAAAACGTAGTAATTGTTTACTTTTGAGTTAGGTTAGGTTTTTTAGGTTAAGAATTTTACCCAACTCTAATCACCAAACAGAGTGCAAAAAAACTCCCATCAATTCTCGAACATTCATTACCATAAGCCGGCATAAAGACGGAAGATGGAAGAGTATTTAAAATTCCTAACCCAAGTCAAAATTCGAATTCTCGACATTTGCAACCCAAGTCAAAATCCTATAAAATCTCAACGCAACCCAAGTCAAAGTCCTATAAAATTTCAACGCAACCCTAGTCAAAAACCTATAAGATCTCAACGCAACCCAAGTCAAAATCCTATAAAATTTGAACGCAACCAAAAATTCTCAAAAGTGTTAACCTAAGTTACCTAACCTAACTCAAAAAAAAGTAAATACTGTAGAATATAAGCCAACTAAAAAGCATAAATAAATTGGAATTTTTTATTCACTTTATCTCCCAAACATGGGAAATAAATGTTTTTCGCGTTGACGTCTTATCCAACAGCTACATTTGCATCTTAGAGCACGAACTGGACGTCAACCTATCACTTCTCTGCCTTTATTTGAAAGTGGGGGCCAACTTAACGCTAGCCCCCAAAGTGGGGGCTAACTTAACGCTTTTTTCCAGCCCCCAGAACTGGGGACCAACTTAACGCTAAGTGGGGGAGGGGGCTAACTTAACGAGGGATGGGGGCCAACTTAACGCACATGCAACTTGAGCGATTTCTGGCTGTGGCTGTATGGCCAATCTTGATGAAAATTGGGGTAAACTGAAACAGGGCACGTTCTTGTCGGTTCAAGTTTTTGTTGTCATTGGGTTCGGTGCCAAACAGTATACAGTTCAATTATCATTCTTTCTAACAATTAAACTAAAACTAATTGTGAACTAGTTTTTTAAAAATTAAGTTTAGTTGGATCTTGATTTGTCATTTAACAGTTCATACTACTAGCTAGTTGTCTTTGTGAGACAGTGAGCCACTGAAAGTTACAGGTCACTGAGGTCACAAGCCAAAATGAAGGTCTTTCTCATTCAAAACGCTCAGCTTGGCCACCTGCAGGCTCCGGAGCGACGTGACGCTAACGACAATAGAATTGTGTCTTTCTTGGTGGCGGTTACTCCCTCCACCATCCTTCCCGTTAACAAGGGTAATCCCGAGGATGAACATCTTTGCCACAGCTTAAGCCAGCAATTAAAACGTGGAGGGGAGTCAATGGGATTGCTACTTTGTGAATTGACAAAGAATGCAGTGGAAGGAGTTTGCTTTCGGGTGGTGTCAGGCCCCTTGACCACTACCTTGGTTGACCTTTTGGGAGAAAACGCAAGGATTCATGTGTCCGTTTCCAATTTGAACATACTTGGCGATAGCGATTTAGCAGGCTTTGAAACCTCGGGTAATTATCATTTAGTCTATTATTTAGTGCAATTGTCAATTAGAAAAGTTGATTTTGTATGGTTTTATTTAATTGCTTTCAGGAATGAAGATTGAAAATGGATTGTATGCTTGTCTGGACAGGAAGCTTAATTATTCTTTTCGAGAAGATTGGCCAGGATACGATGTGCTGGGGTCCTGGTTGGCAACTGACTTAACTGAGTTCCCCCTGTTGGAATTTCAGGGCTTGATCACAATTTATGTTAGCGATGGTATTCCAGTTGTCACTGATAACATGCAAGCTTTTAGGAAAATGCTTTTGGAGGAGATTGGCAGCGATTTAACAATACTTCTGGAAAATGGGAAGAAGATCAATGCTCACAAAGGAGTGCTGGGAGCGCACAGCAATGTCTTTAAGGCTATGTTCCAAAGTGACATGAAGGAGGCTAAGACGAGCACTTTGGAAATCAAAGATATGAGTGAGGAAGGTTTAAGAGCTCTACTGGCCTATTTGTACTGCTGGGACGACTCCGTGCCAAAGGTCAAACCTGAGGTGGCTTTAGAAATGCTTCATGCTGGACACTTGTATGAGATTCCAGTTTTGGAGGATGCTATGAAAAATCTGCTGCTGGCCAAGCCAGCAAACTGGTTTGATGGGGAAGGGGCTTTGCAGCTGTTCCTGCTTGTCAAGGAGCTTCCAAAAAAGGATGGGGATCGTTTGAAAATGAAAGCCATCAAAGTTATGAAAACGTGAGATTAAATAATAAATAATAACCGGGCGATTAACTGATTGAACTAAACATAGAATATATTTTGCATTGTGACATGTTTTTGTCTTCATTCTAGAAACTTTGAAAACTACAAGAAGTCTCCTACGTATGCTGCCCTATTCAAGGAACATCCTGAAATAGCAATGGAAATATGTTCGTATTTTGCAACTTAAGAAGAGGAAGAAGCGTACCATTTTTTCATTTTACAAATGCCATTTAGTAAATTAGTAAATTCGTCATTCACTGCCAAGTTCTAAATCTATGCTACATGTTAATTTTATGCGAATAACTTCTTGTTTCCTAAAACTGTTGTCACATTTATTCGTTTGTGAAAATACGTTTTACCAGAATAGTAAACTCTTACATATTTTTGAATCAAATTCATTTTGTTAACGTGTACTAATTAAACCTGCGTGAAATTATGAGTCATGATTTATGACTATGCTATATCATATAGTTTAATATGAAATCCAAGCTAGGATTTTTTAAAGATTCTGATAACGAAGGAAGTTCCAACACCACGAATAAGTATTTACTTGCACATAAAAGATACACATAATAAATAAACCGATTTAATGATCATTTGAAATACGTAGCTGAGCCAAGTGGATGCCTGTCTGTCTGGTTCTCTGACTCCATTCACCATACTACCCCTGGGGATGAAAAATCAGGTTAAAAGTCATAGGATTATTTCTCATGACCCAATGAATCACTGTACCAAATTTGGTGTGATTCCGACTAATTTCATGGTCAGGGGGGTTACCACCCCTTACTACCCCAGGGGGACGACCAATCAGATTCAAAATCAATAGGATTCCTCCGGATGACCCCATGAATCATCACTGTACCGAATTTGGTGTCATTCTGGCACCGTTAGTTGGTGACGCATTTTGCCAAATCTGGGGTAAGCCGAAGCTGGGCACGTACTAGTCAGTTGAAATTTTGTTGTCATTGGCCAGCGGATCATTTGGCCCATTTGGCTCTCTCTATTTATCAAGATTTATTAAAACTTCACCCACTCATTCAATTATTATCAGCAATTTGTCCGTTTGACGACCAACGTGTCAAGTTTAGATTCTAAACTTTAGAAACTGATTTTAATCGCTGACTGCTGACCACTTCTGATTTTGTGCAACCGCTTTTAAAAGTTAAAAATGTATCAATTAAAGTTCTACCTGACCCAAAATGCAAGCCTGGAAGAAGCCCCAACCCGATATTCTCCGGACAAAGACCTGGGCATTAGACGGTTAAGGGCTAAGATAACCGCTGAAGGTATTGCTCCCTGTGACGGAAGTCCTGTGGAGGTAACTGAAAGTTGCACAAAGTTCAGGGAGTACCTCCTCCGTTCCTACAGGGGCCACTTTATTAATTAAAAACTTATATACTGATTTAGTCAAGACTTTAATTGTTTCTAACTGAAATTCGGGGTTCCTTACAGTACGGATTGGTTTGGGTTTGAATTGGCGGCTACGAATGGGACGCGGGGTGCACCCAATGTCTGCATTCGGATACCCTCCGGAAGTGTCATGAGAACTCTGGTGGAACATTTTGGAGAGGACTTGTGGATTAAGTTAAGCTTTTCCCAGTTATTTGTTGAGGGCTGTGAGGCTGTGGGAGATATTAGCACCCATGGTGAGTAAAATTTGTAACGTTACCGTTACCAAAATAGCTGATTTTTAACTATGACATTTTGGCACTTTTTAGAACTGACGATTCGCAAAGGTGGTGGGGATTATGCTGTTGTGGCAGAAAGGGTACCTACTGCCTTCCATGGCTGGGGTGCGGCTGCTGTCAATGGAAACGCTTTACGTGGGAAGTTGACCGTTATCATAACTGTCAATCAACCTTTTGTGGCTTCGTATGCCATTTCCGGACCAGTGGTTACTGATAAGACCCAAGTTTACAAGAAGATGCTTCAGGAGGAACTTGGGAGTGACTTGGTTATCATTGCTGGAAATGGGAGACAGTTTAGGGCTCATAAAGGAGTGCTGTTGGCGCACAGTGACGTGTTTATCGCCATGTTTCGAAGTGACATGAAGGCAGGCGCGCACCCAGGAACAGGCACACCAGGCACGTGCCTCTAGCTGGAAAATGGAGCTTTGAAAAAAAGTCAAAATATTTTGCAAAAATCAGGCCACTTGTAAATTTTTGGAATACTAACTACCTCTCTGACTGCCAAAAAATGAATTTCATTCACTGGAATACTTATAACTACGTCAATATATTAATCTTACATGCGTGTTCCGCCCTGCTGATATTACTTCCTTCCACCACCTCACAAAATATCAAGAAGTTTTTACGTGTTCGATATTGCCTTCGGGTCTTGCACCGATTTTACAGTTAAATTTAGTTTTTAAAATGACCCGTATAGGATACTCACCGGCTGCAAACCAGCAAAGTTTGTTTGGATTTACGAAGGCAAGGAATACTAGAAATGAAGAAAGAGCTTTAGATTTGAAAGTGAAAACCCAGTGATAACAAATCATCCAGACTCCACGGCATATAAAGTTTCCAATGACCCGAACCCGTAGATTCAATTTTAACACGACTCGATGTCGTATAAACAATAATATCACACCGAGCTACATCATCGACACACTGCGTTAGTTTTTGTTAAAGAATTTTGTTATATATATTTACCCATTTTGATATATTTACCCATTTATTTGATGTATTTATGGTTATGTTTCGACGAATATAAATATTTTACATAATGTTCCATTTGAAAGGATTTGAAAAAGCCTTTTACTTCCATCCATTCTTTTCAGGCTTCCATTTCATTCAATTCATTATTGATTTTCCGAAAATGTCATTCCTTTCCATTCCTTTCAGCAAATGAAAGACTTTTTCCTTTCTTTTCTGAATAAATCCAAACCATACAACTGGAAAAAGGCTAGCCAAGTATGTTTCAGCAGCTTTATCAAAAATTAGCATGCATTGCCCGTCTTAGAGGTATCGGTTTTTAAGTTCAGTATAATAATACATAAATTTGAAGTCTCGGTAATATTAAAATAAACACTATCGATATTCCAGCAATATATTTTACTGATATTTAGGACAAGGGGCCTTTGTAATGAACAGGGATCTGAACGGTGCTACAGCACATATATTAGGAATATATCCTCTTGTAACTTTCACGTATTGTTTCAGTCATTGTCTAAATTTGGTGATCTAAACTTCGTGCAAGAAATATAATCAAAACATAATTGGAACTGTAAAGGAAGTTTCCTCGTTTTTCTCTCGATGAGCCCAAAAATCCGCAGTGTTGAATAGCAGTGTAGAAAAGTGGATAACAAAAAAGCTAAGGAACTAACCAGCTTGTGTGAATCCCGCTGGGTCAAGAGACACGATGCGTTAATTCGTTTTGCAGAATTATTTGAAGTAATTTTTGTCACATTTGAAAATATTAAGGAGGTTACGAAGGATACTAAGGCTAGAATCACGACAAATTAACTTCTTAAAATCAATGTGCAATATCATGTTTTTGGTAGCTCTGGTTTTTGCCGTAGAAATTTTAGCCCTAACACAGTATTTTACAGGAGTTCAGGAGCCTAAAGCTGACTTAAAATGCTGTGATGAAGTCAATGCTTTTGCTGCTGCCATAGAAGCCTTAAAAGTTTAGCAAAAATCTAGATTTGCTAAATTCTTTTCACGGTGCTTTAAACTTTGCATTGCACTTGAAATTGACTTTAAGTTAAATCGCTTAAAAAAATAAAGTCAATGAAAATAACCAAGACAATTCCTTTGTTCAGAGACTTGTAAACTATTGTACACTATGTAACTAGATGCTTTTTTCTTACCAACTTTGTAAAGTTTCCCTGAGTACAAGCCTCGAGGATCACAATTCAAGTTTCTGCAAATTGTTAATGCTGCTCCCAAGAAATGTCAACAAATTTAATGTCTCGGAGCTTTTGGAAATCCATGAGATTTATCGACCGGATTTACAAATTCCTCTGGTTTCATTTGCTGTCAAGTTAACAATTTTGAAAACTAAGTGGCAAAATACAACTGCTGGCAAAAATCATTGGAAAGCCTTGAAGAATATGACGAAACTTTTTATCAGCTATTTACAAGATTCTCAAAATTTTGTGTACTCTACTAATTTCAGTCGCCACAGCAGAACGCACATTTTTGTGCATTGCAATCGAAGGATCAAAATTTATCTAAAAAGCTCAATGGCGGTTTTTCAAATGTGGCCATACTAAACATCCATTCGGATGTTACAGTCAGCATAGAAGACATTGTGATCCAGTTTAAAATCCAATCAAAAAATTGTACTTTAGTACGTAAATGGTTAACTGATGTAATCCTAGATTATTAACAGCTATTACATTAGAAATAAAAATTTTGTTTTAGAACCTCAGTACCAGAATACATGTGTTTAAATCGAATTTAAGTTTTGTCAGTCAAAATATGTGCTTGTAAATATCTGTGCCTCCAGCAAGCGTGGAAGCTGGGTGCGCTACTGCATGAAGGAGGCTAAGACGCACATTTTGGACATGCCGGATATGAGTGAGGAAGGTGTTCGAGGGCTACTGGCTTATTTGTATTGCTGGGAGGAAGTGGAACCCAAAGCTAATCCGCTGGTGGCTTTTGAGATGTTACATGCTGGACACAAGTACATGATTCCAGTGTTGGAGACTGCCATGAAGAAAGTACTGTTGAACACGATGGAGGCAAAGTTTAGTGTGGATGTGGCTTTAAGGCTGTTCCTTTTGGCAAGGGTTATTCCATCGGATGGGAATTATTTGAAAATGAAGGCAGTTAAGGTTTTGAAAGGGTAAGGTTTTTAACCAAAGTATGTTTTGCCCATAACTTGAAGTTTGTTATAAAACTGTCATTTTTGTCATTGGATTCTAGGAATTTTGGAAATTTCAAAAATTCTCCTACATACGTCGCTCTGTTCAAGGAGTATCCTGAAGCAGCTATGGAGTTATGCGAGCATTTTGTTGCTTGAAACTGATCAATTATTTGTATTAAATGTTTCATGAAATAATTGTTAATTTTCTTTCCAAGTATTCCTCTAATGTACAATTCCCGTTTTGATTCGTAAGTTTTTCTCTAACCGCCAAGTTCTAAATCTACAAATTAACTACATATTGTATTTTTTAATTTTATCAAGAAAATTGTAATTTTCGTACAACACAAAATAAACAACATATATTTATTTACGGTACCTATGAACGTATTTTAAACATTCACATGAATGACAATGACAAGTTTTTATTATTAAATCTGTATTCGCTTTATTCTTAGTATTTGATAGTTTTCGCCTTTAATTTCGATACAATTTTGGTAAATAAATGGCTTTTGTAGTACAATTCAATTCACGTAAAACATACATTTTCATGTAATAACCACGAAAGTTATTAAAGTTAAGGACATATAAGCAATTGAGATCATTCATTTGAAATGAATCATTTCATAAAGGAAGTAATAAATTTATACATTTCATACAAAGCATTTTCTGTCTTCTCAGGCTCCAAACGCAAACTCGCATATTTCCATGGCAATTTCAGGATCCTTCTTGAAGAGATCTTTGTAGGTTGGGGAACTCTTGAAGTTTCCAAAGTTCCTAAAAATTAAATCAGAACAAAAATAGTTTCTTTCGTATTAATTAAACTTGAATACATAGTTAAAATAGATAGATAATTGTTGGAAAATCTAACATTTTCAAAACTTTAACAGCTTTCATCTTCAAACGGTCCCCATCTAAGGGAAGATTCCTAGCCAACAAGATCAGTTTCAAAGCAATATCCACATTGTACCAACTGGTGGGTTTGCCTAGGAACAACTTCTTCATGGCAGCCTCCAACACTGGAATGTCGTACTTATGTCCAGCATTGAGCATTTCAAAAGCCACCTCCGGTTTGGAGTTTGGTCCAGTTGTCTCCCAGCAGTACAAAAATGCCAGTAGTCCACGAACTCCCTCCTCACTCATATCCGGCATTTCCAAAGTGCTCGTTTTAGCCTCCTTCATGTCACTCTGGAACATGGCCTTCAACACATCACTGTGCGCCAAAAGCATACACTTGTGAGCCTTGATCTGCATTCCGTTTCCTGCAATGATAACCACGTCACTGCCAAGTTCCTCCTGAAGCATTTTCTTACAAGCCTGCATCTTGTCAGTGACACCAGATGAAAACAATGGTCCAGAAGAAGCAGTAGGCTCGTTGACAGTTGCCATTATTGTCAACTTTCCCTCGATCTCGCGATTCTTTAGGAAAGAATAGTAAAATCCGGAAGACTGGTTTCCCTTGAAAAGGTCAGCATCCACACAGGCGTACTTTTGATCATTTTGAATTTCCATTTCTAAACAAAAAAATTACACATTTATCTTGGTCTTGGAGCTTCAAAAGCGATTCATTTGTACTCAGTACTCACCACTCGTCTCAAAGCTGCCTAAGGTTCCATAATCACTAATGTACATATTGGAAATGGTCACTTGAAGCGTAACATCACTTCCAAACAGCTTAACCAAGTTACTGGTTACAGATCCAGACTTGAGACGGAGGAAGACATTGCCCGTTCCAACATTAGTAGCAGGCCCGATTTCACCATACAGATACTCCGGTTTATATGTGCCGTCACGTGGTGGTAGATAGCTTAATTGAAATGTCATAAAGTTAGATTAGGTAAGTTTATTGCAAAAACAATCAAATTTGCCAACGATAATCACTTACCTTGGACATAATCGCTTAGAAATCATCTTAAGTTCCTCAGAAGTCCCCATTTGGCTGTCCGCGTATTTTATATCAGATGGAGTAATTGTACAAGAAAAGTTTGCAACGCCATTAGCCGGGTCGTAATGAAGCACAAAGGGTCCATTTGAAGCCAGGAATAACTTCATCCTGAATTTTTAAACTGAAACCTTATCACTTTTAAGCGGGATGCAGTTGAATCTAATTTAAACAGTAGCAAAAACTTAATGCTGCTTTAAAAATTAGCCCAGCTGGAATGCGAAATGACAACACTTGATTCAATGCGGCAGAAGCAGAAAGGGAACGAGAACCAGGAAACAAAAAAAGCGACTCAGAGTCATGACAAAATGTTAGGACGATTGGGAATATGTTCAGATTTTGCAATTACACGGCATATTAAAAAGGCCACATTTAAAAGGCTATGATGCCATAGGAAATTAGTCAGCTTCAACTAGCGTAGAAATTTTGAAATTTCTAAAGCAGAATTAGATTTTGGAAGATACGATACTAAAAGTAATAAATCCAAGTTTTTTGTCATAATATGTAAAACAAAAAACAAACGATGGGGAAAGGCTTTCTACGACCTTTATCTTGCAATAAGCAGAATGATTAATGGACTGGACTTTTAATCAAATCTAACAAAATCGCGTAAAACTTGTCGAAACTCTTGGTCTAGATTAGAAACTGTCTTCTATGCACTACTACACATTTAAGATGACGTAATAGTTTATTAAGCTGGCTTCTCTGATGCGCAGTTTAAAAATATTAAGAGCAATTCATTTGTTCATATTACAAAGTGTCTTGTAAATCGCTCTATTCCTTATTTAAATGAAACCTGTGAATGTTACAACAGTTGACTGTTTATGTGTATGTAGCTGAACTATATGCATTGCATTACCCAGATTGATTTTTAAAAAAATGATAACTGTGCAAGTGTGCAACATGCAAATGTAGATAATAATAGCTGATAATTTTTTTTGAGAGAAGTATTTATACATATTTGTTGGAATAAGCTTGAACACAAGACTTTGTGATTGAATCATTTCAATATGAAATTTTTATTAAGAATGTGAGAGAAAATATAAGGTCCCAGAAAGACGATGTATAGGTAATATTATTGATTGTAGGAATGTTTTAACAATTAAGTTGTAAGATAGTTATATGATTTATCTCTAGTTACCCATTTAAATAAAACCCAGAATATAAAATTAGGTTTGATTAGCCTACCACTTTCAATTTTAAAGAAATTGAACACTAAACGAAATAGCGTAGCGTAACAAAATACCACTTCTACAAATATTAATCCATGTAGCAGTTTATGTCATTTCGATTTCTTTTAGCAGCTATATAACTTTTAAGTACACACTTTGTACATTTTGTAAACCCTACAGTAATGCATTTGCGTAATTTAATTATATTTATAGAAATCCACCGCGTAATTTGTCTAAACGCTTCTATCGCAAAAACCAAAATTCCAAATCCAAGACCAATTGCTAAAACAACAAAAATTACAAGAACATTTCCTGACATTGTGGGTTTCTCAGGTTGACTCTCCTTATTTGTTGGAACCTTTACAATGCCTCCTACATATTTGTCCCACCACTCAAATATATGTGAAGATTGAATAGAACGCAATCGTCTTAGGATGGGTCCGCGAAGAATCCTACTTGAAGTTTGCTACTGCGAAGTTTGCTACTCAATGTTTGCTACCTGCGAACTTTCCTACCTACGAAGTTTGCTACTCGCGAAGTGTACTACCCGCGATGTTTACTACTAGCGAAGTTTGCTATCCATGAAGTTTACCACTCTGCGAAAATTGCTATTTAAAATTCTTATCAGTACTAAGATGATGAAGTAAGACGTAGGAAATAAGAAGAAATAAGAGGGTAAGTCGTTTTATGTATAGGTATTATTTATTATGTGCACAAATTAAAGGTAAGAAAAAGAAGTACGTATCTCCAGCTTCATTATAACTTTATCGTTCACGGTTCGGAGATTTACCAATGAAACGGATTTAGTCACATTGTAAGTTTTCCCTCCACGATTAAATTCGTAAATGGAGTTTAAAAATAAAACAATGTTTAGTCGACTTTTGAAATATAGTAAAGTTAATTTGTATAGTTTGTATTATTTGGAATTTTCAAACACGAAATAAGCAAATAACGAATAATATTTTGTAAGTGCTTTTGCATACAATTATAGCCAAAATTTACTATAACAATAAAATTAATTAGCGTGTATATAATTTTTTCCTGTATTTTTTGTAAGACAAATTTATTATTTAAATCCGGTACGTTTCAATAACGGACCACTTTGTGCACATAATAAATAATAACTATACATGAAACGACTTACCTTCTTATTTCGTCTTATTACTTACGTCTTACTTTAGCATCTTAGTGCTGATAAGAATTTTAAGTAGCAATTTTCGCAGAGTAGTAAACTTTATAGATAGCAAACTTCGCGAGTAGTAAACATCGCGGGTAGTAAACTTCGCGGGTAGCAAACTTCGTAGGTAGGAAAGTTCGCAGGTAGCAAACATTGAGTAGCAATCTTCGCAGTAGCAAACTTCAAGTAGGATTCTGCGTGCTTCCGTCTTAGGATATACAGTGGCATAATTCCATTAACCTCATACATGTAGTAGCTCTCAAAAAATGTTTCATTTCCAATGTTAAAATCCGAAACTAGCGTTTGCTTTCTGTGATTGCGAATAAGGTTTTTCCAGTATTGAAACGCCATAAAATGTGGAAGCACAAAAGCTGCTTTGTTACAACCACGTAGTTCTTCCAGTAGAATTTCCTTCTCAGCTTTTTGTAAAGTTTGTCTGACATTATTAATTACAGCTTTGGTTTTAGTTACACCTGTGCTAACTATGCCTGTATCCAGAGCATTGCCAAGTGTTTTATTCATTTTTTTACAAAGCTGAGAATGTAAAACTGCATGCTGTTTAATTGAAGCTTCAAGCATACCATTCCCTCTTATAAGGTCCATGTCATCATACACACGTATACCGTTATTACCCAGTTGCACTGTAAAATAATGAGGCATGTTTGTTGCATACTTTTTCAGCGTATAGGAGTACTGAAACACGTATAGATTTTTTATTTTTGAAAATAATGAAAACTTGGCTTGGCTAATCTGTTTAAATGTGTCGTACGGTAATGGCGAGCGAGGAATAACCATGCGATATACATTATCACTTTTATACGCATTATTTAGAACTATCGCTACTAATGCATATGCAGCTAAAGCAATTCGAATTGAGGTTTGCTTCAGCAAAGTAGTACTGCATGGGTTGTCTAAACCAATCAGTATGCGAAAGACTGTATCCAAGTGTCTTAATAATTTGGAAACATTTATAGCGGCAAATCGTCCCAAAAACAACGGCAAAATTGATAATGCTAAAAAGCAAACAAGCAAAACAATCCAAATATCAGTGTCGAATACACTGATTAGGTCCCTAAAAGGCAAAGATGGTAGGCCACGATTTCCGCAACTCAGAATTTTGAAGGATTCCATATTACTTTGAAGCATTACCGCTTGTCGAACCAGTGCGTGACGGTAACTTATCTGCTCAAACGTAGCTTCCAATTTTACAAAACTGTTTGAAAAATAGTCACTCACTCCCAAATACCTAAAAGTTGTTTTTCTATTGTTTTCACATAAATACTTTGTGTTTTTTGTGTAAGTAAAAAACGAGTAGTTTCCAAATATAGACAACCATGCTTCAGCATGCGCATATGATACACGTTGACCTGCGTCAATGTTTGTGTGGTGAGCCTTTTTGAGCAAGAAACGTTTGGTAGGACAGTTAAATAAAACTTTGTCAAAAATAAAATCTCCTTGCACAATGAAATCTGTATACTCTACTATATCAGCCATTAATACTTTGCTTCCAGGTTTTGGACAACTAAACGGTAACGTATTGGTATCTATCACTGCTATATTCGAGTACGTTATTGAAGTTAAAGCAATTCTTTCAGGACAAAAGTCTTGACACAAACAAACATGTTGAAACTTTTTAAGAATTTGGTGTTTGTAATTTGTACCACTGTTTGTGTAAATATGCAAAAGTATTACAAAATTCTTTCTACCAGCTTCTTTATAAAAAGCTTGTTCATGCATTTCAACATACACAAGTTTAGAATGCGCTATTTTGTCAGTTATAAACGCAACAATATCTGGTATAGTTGATGGAGGAAACATGGATTTTTCTTTAAATACCTTTGGAAACATATAGGATACCCTGTCCCTATACATTGGTTTTATTGCTCTGTCTGTATTTTTCAACGGAAAGTAGAGAAACAGTTGGGCAATTCCGTTCCAAGGTTTTGAAGTGCTGCTTGTATTCCGCAAATAAAGTTGCACACATTCTATTTTAGTTAAATGTATCCAGAATTCACAACCAGGTAAGTTTGCTACATATTGGTTGTGTTTCCCGGAAAGTTTAAAAGAAGCGTTTGTACCAGGAGCTACCCAAGCTTCTATTTTACCCTTTCTTTTGATTTTGATATTTGCTATACCAGTTGTGTACTTGCGAACAACAATAGGGTAAGTAGTTTCTAGTAAGTTTACTCCAAGAAAATTATCAATCACGATGAAATACTTTAAATTGCCAAGCACAGACACAAATTTTTCCATGTCAACTAAACTATAAGGAGAAACGGAAGGAATGTAGTCCAGATTGGTAGAAAAGTGGTTCAAGAAGTTAATAGAATGTACAGTATGTACAGAATTTCTACTAGCATTCACAATAGTTTTGACAAAAGAAAATATAAAAGTGGTTAATATTGTTTTAGTTAAATGGCCCATGGTGAAGCTTAATTTTTGTATTTCGACAAAAAAGGCTAGATTCTGCACTAAAACATAGACTGTACTAGGTAGGTAATAAAATTGGGATTTTTGTTGTTTGAACGGCAGCAAATAGGATCTATTAAAAAAGTAATTTTGCATATATAGTATGTAATCAGGCTTCTAAAAACACTAAGCGCTTGTAACAGAGCTTTAGGTTGTTGTGTTGTTTACATATTGTTCTACTAAACGGTTAGGTGTACTTAATTAGTTTTTTAAAATTTTGCTTGCGTGCGGTGGAATAGAAGCTAACCTCGGCTGGATGTTATTGATTTTGCAGTGGGCTGCTTATTTTTTAAACTACTAACAGTTCACGTTATAAGGTTTCATTTTTATAGAATACCCGCATCATTCGGTAGATAATATTGTTGCCCATATAGTTTAGTTAAGTAGCTTTAAGCCGTTTTTCGCTTCATGTATTTTATACAATCTTTTGTTATCTCCAATAGCGGTTTGTTGACTATCTAGATACAAAAATCAGTTTGAATATTACAGCAAGACTGTTTTGTGCCACTAAACGCAGATACGTTGCAGAATTTTGAAACAACCTAACCTGATTATAATATTGTGCTTTGTCAGTACAAAATATATTTTAGGACACAACAAAATATTTTCAATACAAGAAGTTTTTCGTGCTTTTGCAATGTACGTTTGACTTTAACACCGAATAAGAGCTACCGATAAAAATCACTATTACAAAGTATACAGTTTGTAGCAGCCAGCATACAGCAGCATTTTTATGTGTTAAAATTGTGTTTTACTTTGCAAAAACTATAACTTGCCAAATCTAAAGAAACTTATTTTATCTAATAATATTCTTACGCATTTGGAGTTTACAGCGTTTCACCCTGTTCTCAATCAGCTGGAAAACTTGGAAACAATTGGTAAGAGCTTTTCTGTTTTCAAAGTCACATACAACCTTCGAACTTTGTTCATTAGTAACGAGGTATTCGGACAAATTGTTATAACTAAGTATAGTGTATCGAATGTGTTAACAGGTAACCCGCTGGAATGCCACTGTGATTTGTACTGGTACTACGAGATGAGCTTAAATAATCTGATTGGTTATAATACCGCATGGTTATTTGAGCACCAGCGGAAAATAATCTGAAACAAGGAGAGTGCAAAACCAGTAAAGAGATCGTACGTTATAATTATAACCAAAATGCTTCTTTTACTACTTTGGCAATAGTTTTGATAGATGTTGAATTAGCACATGTTTTTTATATCGTTCAGATTCAGCTAGAATACGAATGCAAGCAAAAATGGAAACCAGTTTTGTGCAATGCGTACGGGTTGTACGGCTGTATGAACGGAGATTTTTGTATAGGAGAAGATGGTTGCCAGAGAGCAACAATGGCTGTTTCTCTGGTGGGTTTGTATGAATCAAAAATTGAAAATAAATGACAAGTGTATCCTTTGCAAAGGGAAATTCATATAACGAACTGTGTAGCCTATATAACAAGAATTATTATTTTGACAATAACTTTCTATAACGAGTAAATGTTCTACTCATTTTCAATAAATAAATTCGGAATTTGACTTACTGTTTTTTTAGCTAATCATGTAACGAAGTAGTAAATTAAAGATTGTATCCACGGAGATTCTTCGTCATTTTGCACTTGCAAGTCTGCATTTGAAGCAGGCACGCATTGCATGAATTTCGCTTGTACTATTATTGCCATGATATTTGACAAGTATCAAAATCCTTATACGGTACCAGTGCGTTGTTCTGTAAAAGAAATATCCGTGGATGGCAGTCTTTTATTCCATATTTGTGTCCCAGATTTTTAGCACAAAAAACCAAGTTATTATCACTGCGATGGTGAAACATTTTTACATAGTCCGGGCATCATATTACCAGTTGTTCTACAACAAATTCGTTGGAAGTCGTCAAACTACTATTGTCATCGAGCGCCTGACGTATGGAAAAGTAAGTTGTTTGCGCTACAGTTGTTTTTAGAGAACTTATAACTGAAATGCGGATTATGTTGTCGGTACTAAGCTAAAGAAATCATCATAAATACTGGAAGGAAAATCGAGACGTCAAATTTGTGAAATTTTTTAAAGTATGTTTTATTTTGGTCACATACGACGTCAAATATTAGTTCATGTAAGCATATGAAAACACTAACTTCCTAGTTTGACCTACTTACTAAATGCAGTGGCTAAGGCTACGCCAACTCCCGACAGCCATATTTCGAAGTAACGAAAAACGAAATTATTTGTGCTTTGGTCGATAACTAGTGTCAATCTAATAGTAACACAAAAAATTTCAGGTTCAATAACCCTAACGTCAGGAAGTTATGGACCATTTAAGTTTAAATGTGTTCGAACATTTAGCGGTGTAAAAATGCAATATTGATGAATTAAAAAATTTGGCTATTTTGGAATAATCATACACAAGTAGAGGAACAATTTACGACAATAAAAACATCAAAAAGTTAATTAATTTTTTAATTGCCCTGTTAACTTTAACTGCAATTATCTCATGGTCGCCACCAGGGCTAAACCTGTTTACAACTTTTTTTGGTACTTTAGAGGGTGCTGGTTTTAATGACGCTTATATTTGCTTTAACCCTGGTGGCGACCATGAGATAATTGCAGTTAAAGTTAACAGGGCAATTAAAAAATTAATTAACTTTTTGATGTTTTTAATGTCGCAAATTGTTCCTCTACTTGTATATGATTATTCCAGATTAGCCAATTTTTTTAATTCCTCGAAATTGTATTTTTACGCCAATAAATATACAGACTAGTTCATGAAATTCGAATATGATGACTTCGTTTTATGTCGGGAGTTGGCGTAGCCTCCACCAGTACAATTGTTGGCTATTGTTTAGTATACGGGACCGCAAATTTCGGGACGAAACGTAAACCAATCGAAAGCCCGTGACCTGGGGAGTTGAATGACACCACTCTCGGGTGGCGCTAATGAGGGGTTCGTCCCTCAGGGGTAGTTTTAAATTGACCTCAAACTAGTCCCAAAACTTGAGGTCCCGTCTACTAAATAATTTTCCCAAAGTAATGGCTAACACTTGGATATAATTCATGGCCTCTTGCAATCCGGACAAGCGTGCTACAACTTACGCCACTCAACAAGCCTAGCGGACACTTTATCTCGGTTTTTACGCAACACCACAGAAATTATTTTGAAATCACAACAAATATCAAGTTTCTTCCATGGAACAACTGGGAAATTGTTTAGTTGTAGCACGCTTGTCCGGATTGCAAGAGGTCATGAATTATATCCAAGTGTTAGCCAATACTTTTGGCTTCGCAGCCCCACGGCACTTATCATTACAAATTGTAATGATAATTTACAATTTCATACACCTATGTTGATATGTAGTTTAAATAACAATACGGCCGTGCATAATATACAATGCAATATGCAATTGTTAAGCTTGGCAACTAAATTGACCTCAAAACTGCAGAAGCCAAAATAATAGAGAAGAGAGAAAGACATCTTCCACAAAATCTGCTGTGGAGTTCGTAAAAATGTTTGGTAGCAATGCTCGAAACAACGACTAGTAAGTCTTTTACTTGGAACATGATCGGCAGATTTTACAAAATTTTATATTTGTGCATTATAAACAGGTTTTAGTAATATACATATTCTAGGAATTGAAAACTTGCAATCGTTGATGATGAAAAGACAAATCGTGGTCCCTATGATTCCTACGGTTCCCCTGTTACCCGGATTTCCCCCAAGCCATGCCTGTTTCCCAAACTATGCAATATGGCAGCCATGAAGAAAGAACGTGGACACAAGACAATGTTCTCTTCTCCATCTCTCAGCAGCTACTATTTTATTTTTCAGCCGAAGCTTTACTTTTATCTCCAAGCCGAAGCTTGGTACACACACGAAGAGTATTCTTACGCTGACCGCATCACAACTCACAGTGCATGCATCAGCACACTAAAATAGACAATGGAGCACACAGTGCTACAATGAAAGGTAAACTAGACTAGTATAATTCAGAACAAAGAAGTCGCAAACATGTTTTAGAGTAATGTTTGAAACACGATTGATTTTTTAAGGATCATAAACGGTCATAATTCGAGACAAATTATTTTTCAGTGGGATAGATATCTAGTTCGTTGTGTTTTGTGTATAATAAAACAAATTGAAACTCTAAAACCTGTTACAGCAGAATTATGACTGGACTGACCTTTTATTTCAACCAAACCTGACAAAATCGCGTAAATTTATTGAAACTGAAACCCATGGTTTACTTACAATTTGTAAGTTACAAACTCTTCCATACATTACTACACATTCACATAACGTAAAAAATTATCAAGTTCTGAAGCGCAGTTTCAAGGTAATAAAGGCGAATCATTTGTTCATTTTAAGGTGCCTCGTTTTTTATATGCCTTAACCCTTTTGCATGGCAATTAAATACTAATATTTTGTAGTTAAAGGGGCATTAAAATTATCTTGTTGTGAAAACCCCCGTGGCAATTAAAATTGGGAAGCCAAGCAGTCAAAGTGGGAATTCCTGTGGAACAAATATCAGCTGGAATGGGAATTTCAAAAATATGCTTCAGCCCTTGACGTGGGAATTGTTTGTAATACAAGGGAAACGAACGTAATAATACGTTTTTCCACAGGAACGTAATTGCAAAGAAAAACTGATTAGTACGTATTTCCACACCGCGGGAAGAGCTCAAGCAACACAATATTACGTTTTACCATTTTCAAAAACTATTCGAATCTACGTAATAGTGCGTTTTACCACAGCAACTCTCCGATGGCAAAAACGTAATATTACGTTTTTCCGCGTTTGAGGATGTTCCCGCAAAACATATTATTGCGTTTTTCGAAATCAAAGTGTTAATTACTTTAACTACACATAAATTATTATGAAAGTCTCGTCATGAAATTAAAATATTACACATACATACGACAACGTAGAATAAATAACACATTTACAGTGACTATGAACCCATTTTTAACATTCACATGGATGATAAGCTTTTATTTAATTAAGTATTCGCTTTATTTTTAGTATTTGACATGGAACAAAAATGACATGAGACAGACTCCATCAAAAGTGGCAGGCGGATTTACTTATAATTGTGACATGTCGTGCCTCACTAGAAGCCCCGGTTTGTGGTTCGCGTTAATTTGAATACACCAACATAGCAAACTGAACATGGTCTTTTTAACCAATGTAATACCCTTCCTCCAAACCTCCCCCAACCCCCCCGGGGGCGTCCCCACAAGGCTTGCGCAAGCTCCGCTAAATCTAATTTTTGTTTTATCGGATTCCCCATATTAAAAAACGTACATTTCCGCTAAAACCCAATTTAGCGGAGTTTGCGCACTGCTAATTAGAGCTAATTAACTAACAGCCAATCAGAGCATAGAGATCCATGGATGCTCCGCCTTTTTTTCATCATAACATATAATACAAAAATGTCGTGTCGTGAAAAGTCTGTCCAACGCTACTGACCAAACTTCGAATCCATGCACGCTTAAGAGGAAGTCTCATAAAGAAGGGGGCAACTTCTAAAGACCAGGTTGGACTTTATATAAGCTAGGTGGAACCCTAAATAGCCGAGGTGGGACTCTATATAGGCTAGGTGGAACTCTAAATAGCCGAGGTGGGACTCTATATAGGCTAGATGGGACATTCTAAGGTCGATATGGGACTCTATATACGGGAGCTGGGAAATTATATGGGTTAGTTGGGACTCCATATACGTTATATACGCGAGGTGGGGCTTTAATTAGGCGAGGTGGGGCTTTATATGGCT
Organism: Entomobrya proxima; assembly: GCA_029691765.1. NCBI lineage: Eukaryota > Metazoa > Arthropoda > Collembola > Entomobryomorpha > Entomobryidae > Entomobrya > Entomobrya proxima. Next base: position 40,112,104 of record CM056169.1, on the reverse strand, counting down.
GAGGTGGGGCTTTATATATGCGAGGTGGGGCTTTATATACGCGAGGTGGGGCTTTATATATGCGAGGTGGGGCTTTATATATGCGAGGTGGGGCTTTATATAGCGAGGTGGGGCGTTATATAGCGAGGTGGGGCTTTAGATATGCGAGGTGGGGTATTATATAGCGAGGTGGGGCATTATATATGCGAGGTGGGGCTTTATATATGCGAGGTGGGGCTTTATATAGGCGAGGTGGGGCTTTATATAGGCGAGGTGGGGCTTTATATACGCGAGGTGGGGCTTTGTATGGGCGAGGTGGGGCTTTATATAGGCGAGGTGGGGCTTTATATATGCGAGGTGGGGCATTATATAGCGAGGTGGGATTTAAAACCGGCTAGGTTTAACCCATGAATTCTGTCTCATACTAGTACTGTTTACTGTAATATTATGCATTGCATGCACGTTTTGCGTGTAGACGGGCGCTAGTTCCAAGGAGTTTTTTTTATTCAATTGGGCTCCTCCCACCACTGCAATTTTGATGGAGTCTGTCTCACATCATGTCGCTGAAATGGCAACTTTTAATTTAAATACAATTTAGGTAAATAAATGGCTTTTGTAGTACAATTCACGTAAAATGTATTGAACACCAAAGTTAAAGACATATAAGCAATTGAGAGATAATTCATTTCATAAATGAAGGAATAAATTTAAGATTTATTCAAGCATTTGGTGTCTTCTCACTGAGAAGTCTCAGGCTCCAAAGGCAAACTCGCATATTTCCATGGCAGTTTCAGGGTCCTTCTTGAACAGATCCTTGTAGATTGGGGAACTCTTGAAGTTACCAAAGTTCCTAAAAATTTAATGCAATCAAAATCCTACAAGTTCGTTCGTATTAATTAAAGCTGAATATAAAAGTTACAATAGATAATCAAATTGAAATCTCACATTTTCAAAACTTTAACGGCTTTCATCTTCAAACGATCACCATCAACGGGAAGGTTCCTAGCCAACAGAACCAATTTCAAAGCAATATCCACATTGAGCCAACTGATGGGTTTGCCAAGAAACAACTTCTTCATGGCAGCCTCCAACACTGGAATGTTGTACTTATGTCCAGCATTGAGCATCTCAAAGGCCACCTCAGGTTTGGCGTTAGGTTCAGTTGTCTCCCAGCAGTACAGGAAGGCCAGTAGTCCACGAACTCCCTCCTCACTCATATCCGGCATTTCTAAAGTGCTCGTTTTAGCCTCCTTCATGTCACTCTGGAACATGGCCATGAAGACATTACTGTGCGCCAAAAGCATTCCTTTGTGAGCTTTAACCGGCTTCCCGTTTCCTGCAATGATAACCACATCACTGCCAAGTTCCTCCTGAAGCATTTTCTTACAAGCTTGCATCTTGTCAGTGACCACGGCTGAAAACGATGCACCAGAAGCACCCAAAGTCTCGTTCGCAGTAACCGTTATTGTCAGCTCTCCAGTGATTCTGCGGTTTCTCAGGAATGAATAGTAAAATCCGTAACCCTGTTTTCCCTTGAAAAGATCAGCATCCTCGCAGGCATACTCCTGATCATGTTGAATTTCCATTTCTACAAACCAAAATTTAAATAAGTTCTTTAACCTATTAATCTTTATGCCCTTCGTAAAACGCTGTAACCAATTGACTCACCACTTGTCTGAAAGCTGCCAAAGGTTCCGTAATCGCTACAGTACATTTTGGAAATGGCCACTTGAATCGTAACGTCACTCCCAAACAGCTCAATCAAGGTGTTGGTCACCGAACCTGACTTGAGACGGAGAAAGACAGTGCCCGTTTCACCCTTGGTAGCAGGCCCAATTTCACCGTACAGATATTCTGGAAGAACGTCGTAAGGCTTTGTATACCTAATATCCAAGGTTAATGGATAAAACAAAAGACTACATTGTAAAAAGGTACAAGAAATACTAGTACGAACAAGCTTGTCAGAATGAAGCCTGTCACTAAAACGAGTACTTACTTAAATGGAAAGAATCCTTGGCAAATATTCCGAATCTCTTTTGATTTGCATTACAACTCCTCTCCACAGGAGTTATATGGTTTGGGCGAAGTGTGTGCGTAAATTTTGCAACGTCTTCGATTGGGTCATAATGAAACACGAAGCACTTATTTGAAGCCAGGTAGAACTTCATCCTGAACTCGTAAACTACTGAACCCTATCACTACAAATCACAAAAAAAAATCAAATTAAATTTACTCGGTGGTTAGTAACTGATTAGTTACTAGCGATTAACTTTAACTAATTAAATTTAATACGACTTTTAGCGAACAAGCAGTAAGGAATTCGGTAGGATTTTGTAAAGAAACAGAACAGCAACAGCAGATGATCAGTAAATGGCCAGTAAGCACGAAAATTGACTAGCTGGATGCAACCCAAAGCCATCTTTATAAGGTACTGGGTCAAAATATCGAAAAGTACTAGTAGGTAGGTATGCATTATGCATAGTTATATAGTTCCTGCTTCTATGATACTGAATAAAAATTAGGCTTAATCTGTTTTAGTTAACCCGTAAACTAAAAGGCTAATGTGAAGTGTGTTTGCGTTAATTGTACCTACAAAAGGCATTTAGGTATTTACCGCAATTGTTATCTATTGAAAAATTTTAATTTCAAACGTCTCATGTATTGATTCATCGTGCAAAGTAAATAACGTTAATACTAAAACAAAAAAAGCTTGTAGTTTTAGTTTAATTCAATACGGCTTGTAAATTCCAAAAATTAACTACAATTCTTGTTTTAAATGTAATAATTTATTAAATTGTTTGCAGAATGCACAATTGGTTTGCAAATAGCTCACTTCCTTCTTAAGCTGCAAAATACGAACATATTTCCATTGCTGTTTTAGGATCTTCCTCAAAGAGATTGACGTATGTAGGAGACTTCTTGAAGTTTTCAAAGTTCCTGAAATATGAAAATATTACAAAACATTACTAGATTCTGTATTGTAGGTGTACTACAATTAGTTAATCATAACACATTTAATCTCACATTTTCATAATTTTGATAGCTTTCATTTTCAAACGCTCCCCATCCTCTGGAAGTTTCTTGGCAAACAGGAACAGTTTCAAAGCAACATCCCCATCAAACCAGTTCGGTGGCTTGTTCAGCAACAGCTTCTTCATGGCAGCCTCCAGCACTGGAATGTCATATTTGTGTCCAGCCTGGAGCATCTCTAGGGCCACATTGGCTTTGGAATTGGGCTCGGTTTCCTCCCAGCAGTACAGATAAGCTAATAGTGCTCGAACACCTTCCTCACAAAAATCTGGCATTTCAACGGTATGGGTCATAGCCTCTTTCATGTCACTTTGGAACATGGCCTTAAAGACATCACTGTGGGCTGAAAGCATTCCTGTGTGTGCCCTCACCTCCTTCCCTTTTCCAGCAAGGATAACCACGTCGCTTCCAAGTTCCTCCAGAAGCATTTTCCTGTACACCTGCATTTTGTCAGAGACAACTGGACCACCACTGGGCGTATCTTTACTAATGGTTATTGTTGGATCCATTCCCTTGAGAAGCCTGAGCATGGACTGTCCAGCCAGGTTTGTATTTCTGATCAAATTGCTAAGGTTTATGTGCTGGAGTTATTAAATTTCAATTTGGAATTAATAAATTTGGTATAACTCTTTAATAGCACGCGTTTAAAATGAAATTTGAATTGAATGTATTTGAGCTTGAAAATTTTTCCATATTTTTGCGTTGAGGGAATATTCTTTTAATATTTTTTGAATACTTTGCTCCAGGTTTGTGGTGTTAACGTTTGATAAATATCTCAAAAGTGTCTTTGGAAGTATTAAAATTCTAGAAAAAGAAACTGTCGACTTTCAAACAACTAATACCGTTTTGTTTATTTGTTAAATGCACAAGCCTATTCTCGCCTAGATCAACAGACAATATATCAAGCATGTAAACGAGTTCCTTAGGATAAACGGTTAACAAATCTGGTAACTTTAGTTGAGACTTTTTTCAATTTAAACAGCTTGCTGAATCCCCAATCATTTTGACGCATTTTGTTTGGTACATACTTAAGCGTAAAGCTACATATACTACACAACAATCCGGTTACAAACACAGCAAATATAACTATAATATTTCCACTTAATGACGCCTTCTGTGGTTCTTGCGTAACATCTTGGTTGAAAATGTTAGACAGGTAATGAACATGTGGTAGCCAATCTTTAATTCCAGACTCGACTAAACGCTTTGCGTTAAGCAAAATTGAATTTGGAACATATTTTCTAATTTGAATTCCAATAGTTGGTCTACTAAACACTTCCTTTCCTATAGATGCTAAATCGTTTCCAAGACGATTTAATTTGTTAAAATATTCGATTGACAAATACTCTGGCAATATCATTGCACTATTATTGCACGTGTGCAAAAATTGTTTATTAAGTTCATCTTGTCTTTCTAGAAGTTTACGGGTAAAGAAATAGCTGAACTTCCGCAATACATGAATACTGTACATATTCAACAAATTAATTTTGGCAAGCGGTACTAGTGAGTTTATCATACGTACAACCTCCTCATCAATTTTTGGGTAAACATTTGAAGCTTGTACCAGTTTTACGATTGGGATTGCTTGCAAAGCTGTCTTATTTTGAAGTAATGATTGATCAAATTTTAAAAGCTCAAAACCTACGTCTGACATCTTGTTTATTTTGAGATTTATTGGTGTATGCAACAAAGACATGTGCGTTTCACTATTCTTTATATCTAAATAATAATATGGATACGTTGTTCTCCATAAGTACTTAAATTTTGTTGAATGGGTAATGATTTCAAAATCATTATAATAAACATTAAAATGCAGTTGGCTGTAAGTAGGAATATTATCAGCTATTAGTTGATCAAGTGTTTCGTACAGTTGCGGAACTCTTGGTAATACCATATTGTAAACATTATCGTTTTTATAAGCGTTGCTTAACACCGTTCCTCCTAGAAATAGTCCAGACAGCAAAATTCGAAATTTAAAATTCCGCTCCATGTAAGATTGAAATGGATCTCCTTGCTCCAAAAGTATTTTGGTTAGACGAAAACAGTTGTCAAGAAACTTGAGGGAGAATCCAAGCACTCGGAATGATTTTTTAATGGTAAAAGCAAACAATGTTATAATGGAAGCTATTGCAATCCATGTAAACATATCAAAAATATTGTATAGTTCACTAAAAGGAAATGGGTTTAAACCTCGTTGCCCACAAGCTACAAAGCGTAGTCTTTGTAAGTGATTTTCAATCACTAGTTGGTATTCGTTACGTCTTGAAGGAATTCCTTCAGTTATTTGAAATTCTACGGAACTGTAGAGTTTAAACTTGGAATGCATGTACCCTTCTTCGCGAATATAGCACGGAGGCTCGAAGCAAATCTCATACGTGTAGTTAAACATAAGTATCCAAATTAATTGCGAAATGCCAAAGTAAAATTTATCAACCGAGTGTGCATAGATTCTATAAAATTTTTCATTGGATTTGCGGGATAATAAAATGCGACTCACTCCTGTGGAGTCTGACACCCATAGGTGTTTAGTCTGTCTGTTATACTCTGTTGTAATTATATCTTGTGGGGACATTTTGGAAAATTCAACGGTATTTAAAGTTACTCCTTTGCATTTTCCTTTTCCTGCATTGGGATGATATTCCAGCAGGTTAACTTGAGATATTTTACCACTAGTTTCAGATGTAAATGCTAAGAGAAAAGCCAGATTCTCTGTAGTCGCGTGCATTTCATATGTACGGGCTTTAATTGTGTCTTCAATAACCCATAACATCCAATAACATATCACACGCAAGTAATCTTCGTTATATTGCACTGGAACAATAACATGAAACACTGGAATGGACAATTCGTATAGTCCAATTTTATCTGATAAAGGTTGCCACAAATGTATTCGTTCATCGTCCTCCTCATGTAAAATTAACTGCTTCGACATAAACAAATGAACATGTATCACGCCACACCAAGACCTGGAAATGAGCCTTGTATTAAAAAGGGCTCCATATGTGTGCGAATTACTTATTATTTGGGTAACAATTTGGGTCTTGAGTCTACAGATATTTTGCAAAACAATGGGAATACTTGTTGGTGCAATATCGGCTTCAATATAGTTCATTATACTAAAAAATGGATTACAGCCACTTGAAAACTGCTTGAAAACTTGGTCGAAATTTTCTATTCTGTATGCTGATAAACCGTGCGAAGGTTTGGGAATCAATGCACGAGAACAGTCGCGCAAGCCTTGGCAAGTTTTGTATTGAGTACAGTCTTGTTTGGACTCACTACCTTTTCCAAGCAACAAAATTACAAAAAGGATAGTATTTTTCATTCTTCTCAAAATAATGTTGCTCAGTTTATGCTTATCTTGCGCAGTACAAACTGCGCTTCTACTAAATTATGTAGACTAAAATCAAATAAAAGTTCAGAAATGAGTAAACCAGTAGTTCAACGGTAGTTGCTAAGTCGCTGCAAATTTTTTGAAACTCAAATATGTACTTAACAATTGAATCAGGCAAAAAAACTATCACATCAAAGGTTTACAAAAAATGAATTTTACACACTTAGAAATTTTTTTTTGTAAACCATTAGCGTTGGTGTCTGGTAACTTGAACACTAGGTCGCTTAACTACAATGATGTTCAAAATATAATATTTTAACTTAGAAGAAAACTAGACAAAACGCTGTTTTCTTAAATGGTTGCGCCTTTAACTGCAAACTAATTGATCTATAACGATCTACTGGTACTGTCCACTGTCCAGCACGTCAACTTAATCCACTTTATAGTACAATGTTCCATAACTTTTATAAATTTATCCAATCAATAACAGTGCTCATGTGCAATTGACCTAAGTGCTTTTAGCCGAAAAAATTATAATTACAATAAGTTCCTTACAAAGCTTTTAGTTTTAATTTCAGAAACCCTTACGCTATTCATAATCATTATAATGGCTGACAAAATATTTATGTCAAAAGTATATTTTTATACACGTTAATGTTGATTTTTAAATAGTGGTAAAGTTTTGATATATGCTTATAAGAAGTCCATCGTTTAACTAGGTCCCTATTGAACTAACATTTTACATTAAACCTCCTTATAATATTGAACACTAGTTATTTCATATTCTATAATACTATCCATACATTTTAACTTATTGGGATAGAAGTAATTAAATGTTCTAACATTCAAATTAATCAATTTAATAACACAGCTCTTGTGTAATTTTATTTCCATCCAACAGAGCTTGCAATGTTCATAGAAGTCTTTGTTAAAATCATGAACCTACACCTTTTAAAGCAATAGAATACGAGAAGAAAACCATTTACAGTAATTTTTAAACCTATTCGGTAAAGGCAAACACTTTTTTCAGTTAAATTCTTCTTCCTTGGTTGCGTATTAGTTAGCTACATTATTATAATGTGTTAATCCTGCGTTGAAAACACCGGGAATATTAATGCCTTAACCACAAAAGTCTTGAAAGTGTTTTAATGGTTCTGTCAAACTTGCAGTAAAAATATTAATACTGGATTTTTTAGCCAGAGAATTCTTAGATATTGTAATGTTGAATAGTTTGTCAAGCCTTGTTGTCAATTGATTGTCAAAATCACTTACAATATCACAACTTTGGAATTTGTCTTTGTTTAATTAATTGTTTTTTTGTCCGCTTATACATGTGACAATTGCAGAAAAGTATTGTTTAGAAGAAAATTTCACTCTAAAAAATAAATCACATACACCAATGAGCCTTTTATTTTCATATATTTCCATAAGTAGAACAATGCCACTTGTTATAACTAAGCATGCATTTATTACTAAAATTGCAGCAAAAGCTTTTCCTCCAATTTTATCTTCCGATGGGATATAAAAGCTCTCAAAGGGATTGTACAATCCGTCTTTAGTGTAATTATCAACCTGAATAACTGTTGAGCTTGTCCATTTTACCCACGCATTTGGCAGTCCACTCTCTTGAATTCTTAAAAATGTTTGAAGCATCCACTTTCTATTCACAGTATAAATTTCCAAAAATCTAAATTGACGAGAAGATTTATGCGGCAGCCTGACACATTGAACATCTGTGTAACCACGAGTTCTTAGGATAGCCTGTCTAATCTTTAGCAAAATTTGTGTACACACTGAATTGCAATATCTAGCAAACGGCTTTAGCATAAGGTTGCTCTTTTCAGCCTGATTATATTTATAAAATTGATTAATATGTTGAAAGCTTTGATTGAATTTATGAAGTAGCCCCAGTTGTCGAAAATCATAATAAAAATAATGCATAGGATCTCCCATATCAGACACATCCCACAAAATTTTATAACCACTTTCAAGCATTTCCTTTAATGAAGTAAAAATATTGATTTCTCTGGGCGGAACAGTAAGTACACTCAAAATTCCATTTGAGTGAAAATTGCAAATTAACATGCCCAAAAGTTGGATTAAAAGTACTGCTTTAATCTTTGTAAAACAACGGGGATTAGTGTTTCCAATAAAAACACTGAATAAAAGTAGAAAGTCAGAAGTGAATCCTTTGCGAAGAACAAAAACGTAAAACACAATAGTCACAAATAACGTTACTGCCCAGACTGTCGGTGGAAAAGCATTTATCCAAACTTCAACATCCAGATTCTGATTCTCTTTACCACTCTGAAAACTATGACAGTATATAAAGTAGCCTAAAGTTGTTTGTGAAAATTGTAGACCTGTTTTCTTCCAAGAGTAAGTGCTGATTGTTGCACCATAATCAAAGTAGTACACGTCGTTGATCATGTACTGCCCTGTATTTGTAGAGTCTATGTTGTCATAAACAGTAAGGTTATTTTTTAAAAGCAAATTTGCTGTCATGTTATGTTCATTTGCAATTATAATTGACGATAGAATTTGATTGCTGCAGAAATAACGATATACTGATTCAAACAGCAAATGTGTGCAAGCAGATCTATCATTTCCAAAGTTTGCTTCAGAAAAGTACTTGGGATAATCAAGGTGCACCAATACAGGGAAGCGTCGACCGTAGTTTATTCTGAACAACTGTCGATGAAAAGATACAGGAGATTTTATGAAATTTTTAAACCCTTTCCTCTCCAAGGTATAAAATACTGATGGAGTACAATATGCACCACAAAATACATACAATTTGTCTTGAGTTCCTTTGAGTGTTTGAACCAAGTGGTACATCATTTTAATTGCAGGCAGTATATAGTCCTTACGCAAAAGTTTTGCAGTATACAATTCGGTTTTGTTACAAGTCAGCAGCAGAAACAGAGTATATGGATGCATGGCCATTTGACGAAACGTTTCAAATATTGCATTTTTTCTTTCAATTGCTTCTTGGAGTGGACCAAATATTATATGATTTGGTTGTGTATGTTTAAACGGATGCATAACGCCAATTTCAGTGCTAAAATTGTTATAAACCAATAACTGAACATATGAATTCTGATAAGATGGATTATGTGGAAACGTGTGAAAAATTATTTCGTAATTTTCTTGTTCATTTTTTATGCTGCTAAGAAATGGGACAACAAGATTTGAATAAAGATTTTGATTACAATTGTAATCATAAGCAAATACGTTTATACTACCACAAACTGCAAGTATCAAGCTGAACAGCATCGCTGTTTATAAAATATTTGAAACACCAAGCTAAAAATATTCCAAACTACAACGGCGGGCTGAGAGGGATAAGCACAACAACTACACTGACGACGTCATGACGCGTCATAGCAAATCTAAAGCTGTCAAGTATCATAATAACATGAAGGAAACCACTTACACGTGTGTGTTGTATAAAAACTAATCGATACATTTTAATTAAGTTGTTGTTTTCTTCGGTGCCAAGGTCTGACCAACATATTTCAGAGAGATAATTTAAATAATGAACGACATTAATTAGGCCAACAATAAACACTAAAGTAAAAATCGATTTTCTGTTAACTTTGTACAAACATACTTTATAAAAGTGAAACACATTGTCTCCTTTTATATATCTTATTTTATACTAAAGTGTAAAAATACTTGTTAAATAATATTCTGCATTTGTTGTTTTTACTTTTAGAACTTCACTGTTTTCTTAACATACTCATCTCATGTCCAAATTGTAGCACATGAAAAGGCTTAGTTAAGTTTTCGCTGGAAGACTTATATAAAATCGTTACTGGTATGCTGCTATAGTTAAGATGCCGTTACCCAGACTAATCAATGTTTTCTTATGATATTATTGACTTTTATTGAAACAAAATATTGTATGTTATCCTGGAAGATCTAGCCCAGAAGCAATTATCTGCTACGTAAGAGGCAGGACAACGTGCTTTACCGCATTAGTGGTAACTCTACATCTATTGTTCCCTTCCCTCCAAATTTTTGAAAGTTTTGCAACAAAAAACAATTAAAGCCATTAATATTTAGCTAATGTTCTCTTCACTATTGACTTCAAAACATGAATCAACTTAAAATTATGTGTAAACGACCTATTTGGCTTAAGTTTTAGCGTGATTACTTCATTGAAAGTACTTTTTGTTTTAAATGAGTTCTTTTATTGTCGCCACTTGTAAGTCTGTCAGTTTTGGAATCCATTAAAACTTTGAAGACAATGTTGTTATTTTTATACATTTCAGAAGGCACCTGATGTTACTTTAGTGTTTACAGTTATGTGTTTATAATCATTATACATATTGTTCCGGAAAAAATGAAGATTCGAAGTCCAGTGGAATATTTATTAAGTTTCAATATTTTCTTTGTTCCATTGTTCATGGAAAACTTGTAATGTTGGTGTACTTTTCCATGAGCAATTGAGCATTCAGCAAATAGGTACATATTATTGTAATTATGGACTTAAGTACTTTGTACCAGAGAGGATGATGACAATGATGAAAACGTGACTTCCGTTTTGTAAACGTTTCTTTGTTTGTCTTTGTTAGTGAAACGTTTCATTTCCGGTGCGATTGTGCGTTCTTTGTAAAGGAAGGGTAAACTTCCATTCTCTTTGTTATTGAATATTTTTGCACATCCGGTTAGAGTTCGAAATTTACTGGAAGTCACGGTATAAAAAGAACCTGTAATTTCTGTAACTTCATCAGTCCTCTTGAGGCATCATACCAAGTACGAGAAAGACAAAATCTCTGAGGTTGAGCCAGAAAGAGAAGAAAGTCGGTCTACGGACCGGAGACAGATAGCAAAGCACCCGCTATTTGTTTTTTTTTGGAAATAATAAAGCTGAGGTTCCTTTAGCTATTTGGAATCGTTTGCTATTTATTTTCCATCTTCCGGAATAGTGCACCCAGCATTCAACTGCATTTGGGCTCCAGAATTGTCTCACATTAGTGAGTGGTCCTTCGGAAGTATTTTTTAACATCTTATGTTCCAAGTTTGGAGACACATATAGTAGGAAATAGTTTGAAATTTCCTTAACGTATAACATGACATCAAAATGTTAACTAATCCTTTTGTTTCTTTCAATGAACTAATTGAACTATTATGCCTAGAGTGCATCAGTACTTAACGCCCCTGAATTATTAATTCAGAATAAACGATTTCTAACGCATACAAACAACAACATGTTGTCAATAAACATTCAGTTGAAAATGCCTTTCACCTTCGTTCTTAGCCATGATCGGTCGGTCATGGTCAAGTCGGTCTACGGACCGGAGACAGATAGCAAAGCACCCGCTATTTGTTTTTTTTTGGAAATAATAAAGCTGAGGTTCCTTTAGCTATTTGGAATCGTTTGCTATTTATTTTCCATCTTCCGGAATAGTGCACCCAGCATTCAACTGCATTTGGGCTCCAGAATTGTCTCACATTAGTGAGTGGTCCTTCGGAAGTATTTTTTAACATCTTATGTTCCAAGTTTGGAGACACATATAGTAGGAAATAGTTTGAAATTTCCTTAACGTATAACATGACATCAAAATGTTAACTAATCCTTTTGTTTCTTTCAATGAACTAATTGAACTATTATGCCTAGAGTGCATCAGTACTTAACGCCCCTGAATTATTAATTCAGAATAAACGATTTCTAACGCATACAAACAACAACATGTTGTCAATAAACATTCAGTTGAAAATGCCTTTCACCTTCGTTCTTAGCCATGATTGTTTTGATTGAAATTTCAATTGTTTGACCATGTAACAAAAAACAGTTGCGCATCAGCATTAGATTTTAACGGAGTAACTTAAATATGTACACAGTTTTGTGGCGCATTGGTTTAAATACAACAGTTTCGATTATCAGTTGCAACTGGTTATGGTTTGGTTCGTGATCTTGCAATGTATAACTTGGTTTTGAGATTTTCATAATACTGCATTGCACAACTAATTATCTAAGCTTGTTGACTTGTAATTGATTGGTTCTAATCATGACACTCTTAAAAGTTCGTAATAAAAACATATCAATCTCACCTGAGTATATTGACTAAGACATTTGAATTCTATGAGACTGATAGATTGAAATCAGGTCAAGTTTAAAATCAACTCATTATATGTACACCATTGTGAATGGCTTTATTCAAAATATATTTTACAAGGTTTACAAAGATATATACGTGTATTTGTAACCACGCATATATAAAGACTAAAAATCCGGGTTCATTAGTATCATTAACAATTACAGTGATAATGAAGCTTACCATTTCGTGCAGTTTAGCTTTTGCAGCAGCTGCTGCGCAATAAATCATGGACGAATGCGAAAAATTTCTAGAGAAGTTCGAGGTATACAGACTAGAAACTAAAATATACAATGAAACGGGTGCAAGAAATTCCCACTCTCATGCCGAAATGGATGAATTTGACTGCGCTGAAATTCAGGAAAAATATATTAACCAATACGGACACGATGATTCTGACGACATTCCACGGGATGAAAACGGAAACTTTGTCAGTCCTATACGGCACGTGGGTTACAAAAGAGTAGAAGTAAGCAATGGACTAACTATCGGTGTTGTTACCCATTTAAGATCTGAACCTACACCAGAAATGCTTGACAACTGTCCTATAGGAAATTTTGACTCAAGATGGGATGCCAGAATGATTGAGCTTGGTGCAAGACGTAAACCCTCATTTTCTGAATCTGACGAAAAAGGCCATATACTGGCTAGTCAACTTTGTGGTCCAGTAGAGTGGTACAATTTGGCTCCTCAAACGGCGAAAGTAAATCGTAACGTGGGAAACGCAGGAGGATATGGCTGGAATATGGTTGAAAATCAGATTAACAAGTGGTATAAAAAGAACTGTGGAAAGGTCGAACTTGATGTTTTACTGAATTACAATGAAGATAACGATGTGCGACCAAGTGGATTTAAAGTGTGCTTGTTTTTAGATGATAACAATGGCAATTTATTAGGATATAAAGATAAGTATTAACGTAGACAACAACAAATGTGAAATGAATTTGTTTTCATTTAACACAAACATAATATGTAGTATTAAACGCTAGAAAAGAGATTGATGGATGCAGTTTTTTCAAAACAAAATATATAGTTTAGAAAGTTCATTTGGAGAAAAATGAATGCAATTTGTCCCGATTAGAAACTCATAACTCAGACGCCAAAAGCAAATTCACATATTTCCATTGCTGTTTCAGGATCCTCTATGAAGAGGTTCTTGTAAGTAGGGGAATTCTTGAAATTTCCAAAGTTTCTACAAACAAACAAAAACGAATCAAGCATATACTTCAATTAAAGCTAGCAATCAAAAATAAACTTGCCAAATAAATCTTCAGTGGAATCTTACGTTTTCAAAACTTTAACAGCTTTCATCTTCAAACGGTCTCCATTCTCCGGCAGCTTCTTTGCAAGTAGGAACAGTTTCATGGCAACATCCACATTGAACCACCTGTCCGGTTTGCGTAGCATTAGCTTCTTCATGACAGCTTCCAACTCCAGAATGTCATACTTATGTCCGGCACAAAGCATTTCAAAAGCCACTTCAGATTTTGAATTCGGTTCAATAATCTCGCCGCAGTACAGATAAGCCAGAAATCCTCGAACACCCTCCTCACTCATATCCGGCATTTCCAAAACGTGCGTCTTGGCTTCCTTCATGTCACTCTTGAACATGGCAGCAAATACGGCACTATGTGCCAAAAGCACTCCTTTATGAGCCTTAACCTGCTTCCCGTTTTCGGCAATGATAACCAAATCGCTGCCAAGTTCCTCCTGAAGCATCTTTTTGTACACTTGCGTCTTGTCAGTGACCACAGTGGAAAGCAACTCACCGGAAGTACCAGGTTCGTTGATGGTTACTGTAACCGTCAACTCTCCGGTAACTTCGCGATCCAATAGATAAGAACTTTTGAATCCATAACTCCGATTTCCCTTTAAAAAGTCCGTATCCTCGCAGGCGTAGTTCTTATCATGTTGAATTTCCATTTCTTAAAAAATTAAACAAGATTTCCTCATGTATTTAATCTGTAATTTAATATTTAAGTAATTCAGATCTACTCTGCTTCCTTACCATTTGACTGAAGCTTTCCTACGGTTCCATATCCGGTACAGTAAAACTTGGAAATAGCCACCTGAATCGTAGCGTCACACCCAAACAGTTTAATCAAGGCGTTGGTCACTGGACCAGCTCTCAACCGTATAAAAACGCTGCCAGCGTCGTCACCAAGTCCCATTTTGAAAAACAACCATTCAACCTTCAAGGTTGAATGGTTGTTCAGGCTTGTCTAATCACGGATTAGAATCATCAATCCTTAATCCGGGATTGGTGATTAAGTTAATTACTTAATCACCAATCCCACTTCAGATTTTTTGCATTTAATCACAATCACTAATCCCAAAACAGCAAAATTTAATCACGATTTAATCACCTAAATGCAGAGCTAAGCTGCTTTTATGTTATCTTTAGTTTTTATTCTAAATAACTCCTCGCTAAATAGCATTGAACATTCTTGATAATATTATTTTTTACACGATAAATGATACACAATAACTATGTGTAATATGTTGTTAATAAATTGTGCTTCTTTGTTTCTACATTTCATCGCTAAAGTAAATAATCTATAAATAAAATTAATCACTAATCCTAATCCAACCTGCATTTTTGTTTAGCAATTAATCACCTAATCACCAGTGATTGGGATTGATTTTAATCACCAATCACCAGTCACTATTTAAAAACGGGTCTTCATTTAATCCCAATCACTAATCACCTGACAAAAATGGGGTGATTAGACAAGCCTGCAACCTTGTCATTAGTTTTTCGATACCCCCTGTCATCGGAACTATTGTACAAAATCGGATAAATATTTTAGAATAAAAAAGAACGCATGCTTTTATGATATTTCAGCTCTCAAATTAACAAAATGCACCTTGGAAACAGACAATTCTTAAATCTCTCACAAGCACTCGGTATTTTTACGTAACCGCCTGTTGCATCCCGGACGTAAGAAGCACCAGAATTAGCTGTATTCAAAGGATTAGGTGTCGAAACACTAGGACCTTGGTGTGAGGAAGCGAAAAGTTTTTTTTGACACAATTGGACGAAGTATGATCTCTGAAAGTGGCGACCCCAAAGCCAAGCATTACTTCTATCAACGAGTATCCCTAGCTATACAGAGGGAAAATGCAGCTAGTATCCGGGGGACCCTCCCAAATTTAGTCCCTATGGATGAAATTCATCATTTATAATATGTTTTCATGTTTTTTGTTAATTTAAAACCCATGTTCTCTGAATAAAGTGATACCGTCTATTTAGCACCAGAAATTTTAACAATTGAGGAGGTATCAATTTTCTACGAAAATTTTGCAGCAGCGCGTTTGACACGGTCCAATCGAAGCTTAAATGAGCTGCTTCGAACCAGAGAGAACTTCATCTTCACCGCTTACTGGACTGCCTGAGTACAGGATATAATAATTGAACTTGTTTGAAAATCAGTAAATTATAGTGGTTTTCCTAAAATTCTTAATCCACTTGACACTAATTTGAACCAAGGTCTCAACTTTAAGGGTTAAAAATTTGGTGGAATGGTCACACTGACCTGACGCAAGCAGCTGCTGCAGCAGAAGCAGAAGAAAATGAAGCAAGCATACAAAATTATTCGGATGATTGGGAACTTGCTCACGTTTTGTACTGCATGGCGTTATAACTTATAACCAAACTTGTAAATTGTTTTTACAGAAATCAAAACTATTAGGTTGTCACCCAATAATAACTCTACTTGGCGAATGTGTTTAATTTACTAACTCAACCAACAACTTTCTGGAAATTTATTTAGAAACTTTGAAAGTTTTAAAATCAGAACTGGAGTGGAACTTGGAACAAGACAGCAATTAGCATTAATGATTACGTTTGGGAAGACGTAATAATACGTTCATCGAGTACTTTTTCTAACGCGGGAAAACGGAAAATTCCGTTCTAGCAATCTGATTGGTTGAGTGGTAAAACGTATTATTCCGTTTGGTCAAAAACCTTTTGCGAGCGGAAAAACGTGTTTATCCGTACCCCCTATTCAATCAGCTGAGCGGTGAAACGGATTTATCTGTTCTCGCATGTCGGTGCGTGCCGGTGGGAGAACGTAATATTCCGTTCGTTTCCCTTGTATTACAAACAATTCCCACGTCAAGGGTTGAAGCATATTTTTGAAATTCCCATTCCAGCTGATACCTGCTCCAGAAGAATTCCCACTTTGACTACTTGGCTTCCCCATTTTAATTGCCATGTAGGCTTTGGCAACAAGATAATTTTTACGCCACTCTAACTAACACATATTCGTGCATAATTGCCATGCGAAAAGGTTAATTCGAAGAAAAGTTAACTGATTTTGCTTAAATTATTGGTTATATTCATTACTTATTTTATTAGTGTTTGAACATCACAGCGTGTTTTATACAAGTTTCTTAAAAATTATAAATTGATACACTGGTTCCAATCTAATCAAGGAAAACATCATACAAACCCGGTAGATTAAAAAGATTCGGGGAATGAAATTAGTAATTTAACATGAAATTAACATGATAAGTTTCAATTTTATCCAATGTCTGGTAATTCATATATTCAAGCTGCCAAAGATTTACATAATTCCAAAGCTGCCTCAACATCCTCCTGGAAGAGTGCGACGTAGCTGTGAGACTCGTTCAAGTTATCAGAGTTGCTAATTAAAACAGAAAGCAAGATCAACATTCATGATCATCAGTTTCAGTTTTTATTTTCAAAAGATTTCAATCAAAACTTACTTTTTCAAAACCCGAATGGCCTTCATCTTCAAACCCTCACCATCCTTCGGAAGTTTCTTTGCCAGAAGATACAACTTCATCGCAACATCCACCTCGTACCATCCCTCAGCCTTAGTTAGTAGCAACCTCTTCATCTCAGCCTCCAACACTGGAATGTTATACTTATGTCCAGCATGGAACATGCTCGAGGTATACAGACCAGAAATTAAAATATCTAAACCATATATCAATGAAACTGGTGCAAGAAATTCTCACTCTCATGCCGAAATGGAGGAATTTGACTGTGCTGAAATTCAGGAAGAATATATTAACCAATACGGACACGATGATTCTGACGACATTCCACGGGATTAAAACGGAAACTTTGTCAGTCCTATATGGCACGTGGGTTAAAAAAGAGTAGAAGTAAGCGATGGACTAACTATCAGTGTTGTTACCCATTTAAGATCTGAACCTACGCCAGAAATGCTTGACAATGGTTCTAGTGGAAATTTTGACTCAAGATGGGATGCCAGAATGATTGAGCTTGGTGCAAGACGTATATTCTGAATCTGACGAAAAAGGCCATATACTGGCTGGCTTCCTAAACGGCGAAAGTAAATCGTAACGTAGGAAATGCAGGAGGATATGACTGGAATATGGTGGAAAATCATATTAAGAAATGGAATAAAAAGAACTGTGGAAGGGTCGAACTTGATGTTTTACTGAATTACAATGACGATAACGATGAGCGACCAAGTGGGTTTAAAGTGTGCTTGTTTTTGGATGATAACAATGACAATTTACTAGGATATAAAGATAAGTATTTTAACAATGAAGAATAATACAATTGTGGAAACTTGAAATTGAAAATTGTTTAGATGTAACTAATTGTAAGTTTCACAATCACAGCAAATTTTGAAATTGATTTATTGGAATGTTAGTTAAAACAATAAAATAAATAAGTAACTTATCATTAACAGCTTATTGACAGACTACCAGTTTTTGGTTTCTCTAACATCAAAACCAATGATGCAATCTGAGATAGGAAACGTTAACACTAAATATTTTTAAATAAAAAATTTTAATAGCATACAGACCAAGATTTTCAAGTGCTACGAAATAAGTTGAAGCTTTCATCTATAAAGTTTCAACGAATTTGTTTAAAATGAACATTATCTTTTTACTAGGTATTTTAGATAGAGGAGCACTTGTTTGACAACTCTTTTGCATTATTATTTTGGTAAAATGGCTTTTGTAGGTACAATTATTGTAGACAACAATAAATGTGATGTGAACCTGGTTTTTGATTTAACATAAACATAAGTTGTATAAAACGCTAGAACAAGATATTGATCGATACAGTTTTTTAAATATACAGTTCATTGTTTAGAAAGTTGACTTGGAGAAAAACTGAAGCAATTTGACGCGATCCCGTAAACACACCTAGGATATTCAGACGCCGAAAGCAAACTCACATATTTCCATTGCTGTTTCAGGATCCTCTATAAACAGGTTCTTGTAAGTAGGGGAGTTCTTGAAATTTCCAAAGTTTCTAAAAAACAAACCAAAACAAATCAAGCATATACTTTAATTAAAACTGGCAATCAAAAATGAGCTTGCCAAACAAATGTTTAGCGAAATCTTACGTTTTCAAAACTTTAACAGCTTTCATCTTCAAACGGTCCCCATCTTCGGGCAGCTTCTTGGCAAGTAGAAACAGCTTCATGGCAACATCCACATTGAACCACTTGTCCGGTTTACCCAGCAGTATCTTCTGCATGACAGTTTCCAACTGCGGCATGTCATACTTATGTCCAGCACAAAGCATTTCAAAAGCCACTTCAGATTTTGAATTCGGTTCAATAATCTCGCCGCAGTACAAATAAGCCAGAAATCCTCGAACACCCTCCTCACTCATATCCGGCATTTCCAAAACGTGCGTCTTGGCTTCCTTCATGTCACTCTTGAACATGGCAGCAAATACGGCACTGTGTGCCAAAAGCACTCCTTTATGGGCTTTAACCTGCTTCCCGTTTTCGGCAATGATAACCAAATCGCTGCCAAGTTCCTCCTGAAGCATCTTTTTGTACACTTGGGTCTTGTCAGTGACCACAGTTGACAATATTTCGCCGGAAACATCCGATTCGTTTACAGTTACTGTAACCGTCAACTCCCCGGTAGCTTCCCGATCCAACAGACAAGAACTGTTAAAACCATACCCCTGATTACCCTTTAAAAAGTCTGTGTCCTCGCAGGCGTAGTTCTGATCATGTTGAATTTCCATTTCTAAAAAAATAAATAAGGAATGTTTATATTTAATATGTATTGTGTAAATTAATACTTAAGTGATTCAGATCTAATCAGCTTTCTTACCATTTGACCGAAAGTTTCCTACGGTTCCATATCCAGTACAGTATAACTTGTCAATGGCCACCTGAATCGTGGCGTCACACCCAAACAGTTCAATCAAGGCGTTGGTCACTGGACCTGCTCTCACCCGAACAAAAACGCTGCCAGTGTCGCCGTTGTCACCAAGCCCTATTTCAACGAATAGATATTCAAGCTTTTCCTGGTAAAACCTTCCGTTCTCGTAACTGTAACAAAAACAATAACAATAAAAAGTACCATAGATAATACTTATACTGTGATACTTGAGTATGATATTTAAATAAAAGTAAGACCAAAAATATAAAATATAACGCACCCTGGAAACAGACGACGCGGGCATTGAGAGTTTTCACGTAACCTTTTGCATCCCCTCGGACATAAGAGGATGAGGACGGAGACGGAGTAATTTGATCAATTGAATGGGAACTGATTGATTTCGAAATTTCAGTGACGCGTTTAACACGGTCTAATTTAAGCGTAATGAAAATGCTGCTAAGTAGAGAGAACTTCATCTTTACCTCTTGATTGACTAAATTAATTAAACCTGCTAACAAATAGACCAGTTTTACGTGTTAGCAATGGCTGAATAAAACATGTATCTTGCTAACAAATTGATTAAAATAAAACTTAAAAATTAAGCCAAAAGACGTGGTGGAATGTTCACACTGACTCAATGCTACAGCTGCTGAAGCAGAAACACAAATATATATATATAAACCAGCTGACAGTAAGTTTTGCATTACACGCCATACACGGTGCTATTGCCGAAATTGAGATGCTGAAGAACTGGAGGCTTATTCTCGTTCACATTTGAGCAAATTCTTAGCAGTTCTTAAGAATTTGGCAATTCACGATCAAATTCTTAAGTCAGTTCTTAAGAATTTGCTTAATTTTTTTACTAAGTTTAAGAATGTGAATACACCAAATGAACTTTAATTATATACATGAAGTAATCAAGTATAATAATAAAATGATAATATCGTAGCGTTCGTCGCATCTGTCTTTCTTTTTGTGAATATAAACAGTGCTTAACCGTAAATTTAACGATTTATCCAACATTATGAAAAATTTACAAATTTTACGATATTGTATTTTAAAATATGTTAGGGTTTATATCCAGTATACCTGTCAATATGAAACCTTAGGACGTGGTTGTCTTTTTCTCACTGGGAGTCATTATTACGAAATTTTGTCTAAAGGTTTTACAAGAAACAAAACAGAAAGTCGATTCACGAATGCATGAAAATGAGTAATGTTAAAATAAGGGTTCACAATTATAATATTGATAAGCAATGTAAATTCAATGTAATATAATAGTTTTTAAAATATAAGTGTCTGGTTTATAATATGTTACTACATTGCCAAACAATCTCGCAAATTTACACTGCTGTCTCGGGATACTCTATGAAGAGGTTCTTCTAAGTGGCAGCAACTGAAAAGCTATGGAACTTGGAGTAAGTCATTGAAATATTGTGACTGTGGCAAGAGAGAAAGGTGGATAGTTAAATAATGCACTGAAAATGAATTTTTAGACTAAAAGTCCTAACATAATTTCAGAATATATTTTAATATTTTTTCTGTAATGATAGTCTAAGAAAAACTGTACGTTAGTAACACCAATTTTGTGTTATTTCGTTTGTTGGCGTTGTATTTGTAATGATTTGACGATTCCATATCTATTTTATTTTCAATAAAACATTTGTATTTGAAACTTGAAAGAATTGGTAGTTAAAAGCTCTAAAAACGTCATTGAAAAACGAAAAGAAAAGTGACTTTTGCGAATCTAACATACCTTTGTATCGTTTTACCCTATTGGTTTTTCTTTTGTCTGGCAATCTGCCAAAGAAAATGTTCTAGGAATAAATTTTACCACGTATAATATTACAATGAGACTGTAATTTAACGAACAATTGGTTTGTTTTTGTTTCCAAATCGCTTGGTAGTAGGTACTGACTTTGACTATATATATGTTATGACAATTTTCTGTGTGACTATTATATCGATTGCATACATAAAGTTGCTTTATTGTGCGTTACTATGTAATTTGTTTCTTGTTTGCGTTTACTTATTACTTGGAATGTGTATGCTTTCTGGGATTTATTCAATAAATCTTATTATGGTATCGTAATTAGAAAAAAGAACATAAATATCGAAAATTTTCAACTTCAAACTAAAATGAAACAGTTTTATCTTAGGTGTTCTTAAATATACAAGTTAATGTACCTAACACAATGCGAGTTAAATGTTAACATGAAACAGTAGTTGCAGTTCAATTTCTGCTTGGCTTTATATACCTGTTTTTCAAGCAAATGTTTGCCTTCTTTTGGCACAATTCCAAGAAACACTTTATTACGGAGCAAAACAGTGTATAATGACAGTAGAATGGGCTATTCGTCGAATTTAAGTAATTACTCTGTTGCAAATTCATCCTGGTTTTCTCCTTAGAATTAAATATCTAGGTACATCCTCTTTTTTCCTTGGCATAAACCAGTATGCATTACTGCTCCTATCGCACAGTCGCATCAGCTTCTTCAACTTCCAGCAAAATCCTGTAAACGTAAACGGTTTTTTTTAAATGTGGTTTGCTTTCCTAAACCTGCGTCAGATTTTACAATCATGATTTCAGCTTACTTTCGTTTATATCCCAAACACAACCCAATTCAAGTTAAATCCTCACAAGACACATGCCCTTTTTTGGGAAGCATTTTAAATGATTATGATTTTTGTAGTGAGTTTAGAGCAAGTTCTGAAATTTGTTTTATGTTTTTTGTTTGTTCAAATTTATCTTCTTGTCTTTTAAAGGCTTTGTCATGAACGTTATATTTATAACTTGCAACTCAGTCACTACTGGAGCGCTATAGACTTGGCTTTACCAAACCAATGAAGCGGTTTGGTTTATTAATCAACTTATCAGAACAAAAACTCACATTTTTACAACGTATCGCAAAGTTTTACTAATATTTCGATCCTTTCAGTATTTTATACATGTAGGCGGTTAATATGTTGGGGGCATTTTTTCTTAATCTGGTGGCTACTTATATTTGCATTAGGCTGCATGACGTATTATTTCCTTCAGGTATGACTGTAATGTTTGCTGTAGTTAATGTGGTTATAGCTGTTAGTACTTTGATGACTTATGGGTTCTGTTGTGGAATTACCAGAAAGGTGATCAAGTTTTCTGAATATTGGAGATGCAGGTTAACACAAAAGGGGAACAGCCAGCAGCTAAGAACTTGCTGAAAGATTAGTATTCGGATGGGAAAGTTTAATTATGTAAGTGAGACGAGTGGATTAGAGTGGGGGCATATGATGGCAGCTGTGGAAAATGATACAACTGTGCTATTAATGTAAATAAGCGTTAATTGTACTGACTAAAAACAATACATGCTTGCAGTTAGTGCTACAGAAACTGGTATGAGTTAACATTCGCCAACTTGGAAATAGTTTAAATCATTAAAACTTTTGCATAGTTATTACTTAGTAGATCCGTAAATTATAACATCATATTATGTAAGATAATAGATTGGAGTTCGTTTAAACATTTGTTGAACACATATTTGCGAAATCAATCAGGTATATTTCAAATAATTGGATTAGGCCGATCCTTTAAGATGGGTACAAATTTTTAGCTCGATTTTTTTGCCGGAGAGCTTAATACGGGTTTTTTTATCGGCCTGCGTGTTGTCTCTTTAACTGTTCAACCAGCCTATTGGCTCGTGTAAATGGGATTTTAAAAGGCCAAAATGTTCTGGGAGATACAATGGCTTTTTATAATTCTTGAAATTTAAGATGTACATCGTGATGTGCACATGTTTTCAAACACTTTATTTATTTTGAAGTGCCAGCTTTTTTATTGGTTTGCTCTGAAGGTTTTATCTTTATCCAGAGTTGTAGTAAAGATGATCACACTAATGACGGGACACTCGTAATAATAGATATGCCCCCATTTTACGTTAGACATATAAACATTAAAAATAATTTATTAATTTGATTGGCCCAATGCATGTTAATTGCTTAAGTATGCAAAATGACACTTACATTATACGGGAGTTTAGCAGATATAAAATCTAATAAGCACTACCAGTTCTTTGTTAAGCTTAAGCTCAAACTTCTTAGCTTAAAAGCTTAAAAGAAAATTCTAAGTTGGAAGCTTGACAACTAAATTAACCAAATTGACATTTATTCTAATGTCGATAAAAACAGGTTAGTTTCCAATCAAGTTCTGGTTGTATATTGGATACCAAACAAAGCAGTCTCAAGTGAAAAATAAAATAAAAAATTGAGCTCCATGAAGAATTACTAATGATTTAGACTTATGCAAAGGCGTATTAACAGTGACAGCCGACAGCTACATTTTGGAATTTTAATTAAAACTAAAGACATTTCAAGAAACGACATATGAATTTAATGAATTTAATTACAACTGTATGTAATTGCTACAGAAGAAATTAAACCACAGACGCCACAGAACCATGCCGTAATCTATACTAAACTGGATATACAACATACGCATTTCAGGTAAGTTAGTGTAGTTGTGGAAGTAATATCAAATCGATGCTTTATAAATGCCGTCACATTCGGTATTAAAAACTATTCGTTATTAGAGGAATTAGAGACGGAGATCATGGATGCCATAATGAAACGATCAACAATGTTTATTCAAGCTTTCGGTTGTATACCACAACCATCATCAGGAATACTAACAGAAATAACAAGACATTAAAATTTAATGAAGACAATAAGTATGTTTAAAAAACAGAGTTGAGGTAGCATTCGTTATATTTCAAATCAACTACTTCATATCTACACCAATAAAAACGTATATACCAACAGTCAGTTTAAGCGAAAAAAACTGTATCAATAATTCAGGCTTCTTTAATTACGTCTGGTTTTTTTGATTAAGTAATCAACGTCAAAATTATGAGACAAATTTGAGTTAGTCTTGTTTCAAGTTTCTCCACCAAACTTTCTAATAGAATGAAAGAAGTCGCTTTAGCAATTATAACAGTAAAATTATAGGGTGACAATTGAAATGACTAGCCTACGGAGAGTGGTTTTTCTTTGGTATGTATTATTACAATTATTGTAGAAAATATTAGTCAATTGGAAATTAATTGCTTCTGTCAGTTTTCTAGTTGCTTTTATATTTGTTTTTGTTGGTTTGTAACTAGAGTTCTTTGCAAAAACAAAATTTATTGTTACCAAAACTGAGTTACGTTTGTAAGTTTCAAACAAACTCTTGTAAACCTAAAGCCATTCTTAAAAATGTGGTTCGCATTTTTGAAACTGTATCAGTTTTTACAAAACCGACTACAACTTACTTTCATCTATAATCCACAATCCACTCGATTCACGCTAAACCCTCAAAAAACCCCTGTGCTTGCTTGGGAATTGCTACAAATGACTCTGATTTTCTTAGTCAGTTTGCTGGAAATTCTAAAATTTGTCACCGACCAGGAAGCAAATTCATTGGGCTTGTCTTTCAAAGGTTTTATTATAAACGTAATGTTTCTAACTAGTGCCGCAGTAGCAATTGCGGCTACCTGGACTTGGCATTACCAAACTCACGAGGCAGTTTGGTTTATTAATCAACTTATCCGAACAAAATCTCAAGCTGGTAATTTCCCATCTTAATTTTTTTTTGAAAATTTTTTGACAATTTGGATTTTTCTAGATATTCGGAACAAGGAGCTAAATTTGGAGACATTGGTTACTTATGGATTGGGGGTTGTTGCTATATTTTTGCCCTTTGCTTTCGCAATTCTGCCTTTCGTATTAACGGAAACACCCGAAAACATCATTTTACGTCAAGTTTTACCAAACTTCATTATTCAGTTTAAAGTGGTGGAAAGAATACTTAGCTCTGTGTATTGGTTTGTCCATGGAAGCATTGCTTGCATTTATGTTACTCAGTGTATTGCAGTTTTCTTACTGATAATGTATGAAAGCAAAAATATTGTTAAACCTGGTTACCAAACAGGCAAGTTTGCAGTTGGATTGAAAACGTATCGCAAGGTTTATTTAATATTTAGATCAATTCAGTATTTCGTACATGTGGGCATGCCAATTTTGTTTCTGGGTGCGTTTTTTCTTAACATGGTTGCCACCTTTATTTGCATTAGGTTACATGGTGTGTTTCCTCCTATTATGATTGCAATGTTTGCTATTATTAACATCATTACTGCTGTTAGTACTGTGATGATTTATGGGTTCTGTTGTGTGATTACAAGTGAAGTAGACAAACTTTTTAGATTTTGGAAATACAGATTAGCACAAAAGCAGAACAGACAACAGTTAAGGACATGTAAACATATCCGAATTCGGATGGGAAACTTTTATGATATAAGTGAGACGAGTGGACTAGAACATATGATGGCTGTGGTCGAAAACACCACAACTGTGCTATTAATGTAAATAAGAGGCGAATGTATAAAAACGATACTTGGTGTTACAAAAGCTTATTCCAGCTAACGGTCACCAGTTGTGCAATAGTTTAAAATCTTAAAAAATTTGTATAGGTATTTCATAAGTGGCTCGTGAATTTAAATATATCAAATGTGAAATAGGATAATAAATAGGAATTCGGTTAATCTTTTGTTCAACACACCCAGGTATTACTTTAATCGTTTTTAGCGGCGAGCGTTTTTAATTGTTTACCTTAAATATTTAATTTTGTCCAATATTATAGCTAAGGTGAGTAAACTAAAGACAGGTCATGAATACTTAGTAGATAATTGATAAGGCGCCTGTCTACGTAAGACAGACGAACATTAAAAATACATACTGTCTGGGTTGACCCAATACTTGTCAGTTGTTTAAATATGACACTTAAATTATAGAAGAGGTAAGAGGCACTGGCAATACCAGTTTTTTGCTAAGTTTATACTAATTTAAACGAAATTCGCAGACAAAAGCTTGACAAATGAACTATCTTGACATTTAGTGTCTATAATAACACCTTAGTTGCTTTTCAAGTCCTGGTTTAGGTATAAATAAACAATGGTCGTTTCTCCTGCTATTCAACACTATAATGTTCTTTTATTTTATTAGCTCTTGAACAGCGCAGCATGTTACATACAACTTTCTTAAAAATTAAATTGATACACTGGTTCCAATCTCATCAAAGAAAACATCATACAAACCAGGTAGATGAAATTAGTAAATAGACATGACATCAACATAAGTTTATATTCTATCCGATGTCTGGTAATGTAGTAATTCATATATTCAAGCTGCCAAAGATTTACATAATTCCATAGCCGCCTCAACATCCTCCAGGAAGAGAGCGACGAAGGTGGGAGACTCGTTCAAGTTAGCAGAATTCCTAATTAAAACAGAAAGCAAGGTCGTCATTCATGATCATTCATTAGGTGCAATTTTTATTTCCAAGTTTTTAGTGAAAACTCACTTTTTCAATACCCGAACGGCCTTCTTCTTCAAACCCTCCCCATCCTCCGGAAGTTTCTTTGCCAGAAGATACAACTTCATCGCAACATCCACTTCATACCATCCCTCCGCCTTAGTCAGTAGCAACTTCTTCATGTCAGCTTCCAACACTGGAATGTCATACTTGTGTCCAGCATGTAACATCTCAAACGCCACCACAGACTTGGCATTAGGTTCCTCATAGTCCCTGTAGTACAGATAAGCCAGTAGTGCTTTAACACCCTCCTCACTCATATCCCCCATTTCCAAGACATGCGTCTTAGCCTCCTGCATGTCACTCTCAAACATGGCATTGAACACGGCACTATGAGCTGCCAGCACAGCAGTGTGAGCCTTAATCCTCTCCCCATTTTCCGGAATGATAACTACATCACTCCGAATTCCCTCCAGAAGCATTTTCTTGTAAGCTTGTAACTTGTCAGTGGTCTCCAGTCCTGCACCAAGGTCCTCTGCCACGCTTACAGTAATTGTCAACTGTCCTCGGATGATGTGATCATCGTAAATACTCAGTCCTCTTGTGGAAACCATGTCCTCACAAGCATAGACCCCATTGTTTCGAACATTCATTTCACCTTAAAGTTGCAATTGTAACCATACTTGTAAAAGCACCCGCAAGTTATCTCAGAAAAGATTCATTTAATAGTTTAATCACATACCTGATGAGATTTTCGTAACGCCTACGATTCTACTAGGGCTGACACGTTCAAAGTACAAATTGAAAATTTCCATCTGAATGGTTACGTCCTTCCCAAATAAATCCACCAGAGCAGTAGTCAGAGAGTCTTGAAGGATCCTTAAACGGCCAAGCTCACTATCTTCGCCAGCTGTAGCCACAATGTCGAAGTTTAAGTTGTGCCTGGAAGAAAATTAATTTATAAATTAGAAATAGCTAGGTAACTTGTAGCTCTGTGATTTCTGACACTTTTCGGTAATTACCAGTCTGTTGCCAATAAGTCGGGGCGTTGCCTTAATTTGTTGCAAAGCTTTGTAATCTCCTCACTTTCATTACAGGGAACGACAATGTCGTTGGAGGTTATCCGGGCTTGCATTTGTCTAATACCAAGTTCACGGACACTCTTACTAGTAGGCTGTGATAAGCAAATAATTGAAACACCCTGAGCAAGAAAGAACTTCATTTTGACCTTTTGAAAGGGGACCGTAACACACAAAATCAAGTAATCAGTGATTAGCAACTGATGAGCCACTAAAATGAACCAATTATTGGTTAGATACTCAAGTAATTAATTTTAATACGACTTCAGCAATTCAACAAGAGAGCAACTCAAGAACAGTCAGCAGCACAAGAATGGATAGGAAAGATGAGGAGACGAGCAGATGATGAAATCAGTAAATGGCCAGGTAGCATGAGAAATGACTAGCTGGGTGCAAAGTCAAGTCATCGTCGTCGTCATCAAGTATCGCAAGAACAAATCGTAATAATACAATTAGTTAGGCTTTAACTGGTTTAATTGCAACCTTTTCTACTTCCCACAGTATTTACATTTATTAATTTGCTAATTAGTTAATGCGATTTTCAGAAAATTTGAGGATAAAATAGAAATTTTGGTAAGTCAAAGACAAACAGAATTTTAAACGAATTAATTATTCTTAAGTATCGCTCAGATACTTGATAGTTTTCTTTTCCGGCCGTCAGGCTGTTCGTCCGCGAGTATGCATTTTTCCCAGCAATGGCTGCAACGATTGATCATTGACCTAGTGTAAATTACACTGTGTAATCATGCTTTCGTAAATTAAATTCCCAATTCAAATTAAAAACTAACTTGTTTACTTCTGGTTTATTTGCGCCTTGAAAACAGGCAGTTATAAAACCCGAGTGGTAGTACTAAACAACGATAGTATAATACCAAGACCAAATCAAGACTCATTAAAAAATTTCAAAATCTGACAGCCGAGAAAGTCAAGGAAGAAGAAAAAGAAATAAATCGTCTAATCAAAATGGTACCTAAATGTGTGGAAAACAAAAGCTCCAGAAATCTTTCCCAAGCTGAACTGGCAACCCTTAGCCTCGGTTTTAACTATGCGATACCAATAAAGAACACGAAGACGGCCATTTTGGAAATGATGATGCACGTTGACAAAATTATTGTTGAGACTGACGAGAAAGACTGCCCTGCTCATACTAAGGAGAAAATCAAGAACGAAGTATGTCACGCATTGAAAACTTACTTCTCCAAGGAAGATGAACATCCAAAAATCCCGTCCTGGATTTTAAAATCCATAAAAAGTCTAAGAGCGGACACGTCTATTGTCATTACACGTGCAGACAAGGGCAATATGACAGTAGTTATGGATCGCGTCGAATATGACAGAAAAGTATCTGAAACCATAGAAGATGGTCCTTATGTGGAGCTTACCAGCAATCCTATGAAATCATACCATAATTCTCTTAAGCAAGTTTGCTCTGACTTCAAGAAGGCTGGAAAAATTGAAAAATCCACCTACGACAGAATAAAACCAAAAACGGAAAAATGTCCAATTCTATACGGGCTCCCGAAAATACATAAGCCGAACACTCCTATGCGACCTATTGTTGACTATCGCGAGACACCTGGACATCCACTTAGTTTGTTTCTGAAGCTTTTACTGTATTGCACCATAAAAAACAACCCTCGTACACTTAAAAATTCCTATGAATTTGTGGACAACGTTCGAGACATGACAATTGGACCAATGGAAACAATGGTATCCTATGACGTGATTTCTTTGTTTGTATGTATGTATGTAAATTGGGAAGGAATCCCCTACTAGAGAGGATCCAGCCGCCTAATCCATACTAGGATTTTTGCAGACTCTCCCAGGTTTTTACACGGTGTTGCTTTTTACGAGAAATATTATGGAAATTGCAAGTATACAAATCAACCTCAATGCTCAATCTCATTAGGAAAACCAGTATCAGGTATCAAACAAACGAGAGAACGAAGTTACATTCACAACTACAGGAATAAATCTCTGAACGGAGAAGCAACACAAACTTACTGTGCCAGCGGGGATCGAACCCGAGCACGGTAGCGGCAGAATGCATGATTAGCTTCCTGTGCCACCGCGGCGCTGATTTCTTTGTTTACAAATGTACCAGTGGATATTGCCATCCAAGTTGTGTTAGAGAGACTACAGAAAACCAATGTATGGAAAGCATTTTCGGACAAATTGACAATCCAAGACATCTTTACACTGCTAAAAATGGTTTCTCAAAATTATATAACATGGAGAGGCAAATTTTATAAACAAACTGGTGGAACTCCAATGGGAAGTCCGATTTCACCCCTTTTAGCCGAAGCATTCATGCAAGAACTTGAAGCAAAGATACTTCCCACCATTCCGTTTGTTTCCGCATGGTTCAGGATGGTGGACGATGTGTTTTGTGTTTTAAGAAAGCGGAAAGAAGAAGAAGTCTTGTTAAAAATAAACAACTTTCACCCAAACATAAATTTCACAATTGAAAAGGAATCAAACAACCAACTTAGTTTCCTGGATGTCCCTCTTACCAAAAACAATGACGGCACTTTAGGTAGAAATGTCTACCGAAAGAAAACTCACAGCAATCGATACCTGGACTGGACTTCCCACCATCACAGAAACCAAAAAATTGCTGTCATTGATTCTCTGACAATACGTGCAATACAAATATGCGACGATTCATGTTTGAATGACGAACTTCAGATTATCGAAAACGTTCTGGTAAGAAATGGGTACCCAAGAAAGATTGTGTCTAAGCGGATTTCATACATTGTGAACCGACCTCCGAAGGCTTCCAATCCCAATCAAAGTCCAAAAAGATGGGTAGCAATACCCTTTATTGGTCCTGTGACTTACGAAATCTCCGGCATTCTAAGAAGTTTACTTGGAACAGATCTTGGATACTACACTGGAGTAAAACTGCATCGCATTTTGTGTACATTCAAGGATTTGCCACCTTCAATATCCTGCGGAGTGTACATAATAGAGTGCGATTGCGGAATAGTTTACGTTGGCGAAAGCCAAAACCTGGAACAACGGAAGAAGAATCATTTGGGAGATCTCCGTAATAACAGAGTAGATCAATCAGCCCTCGCAGAACACCAAGCGGAAAACCCGAACCATAATATCAATATTGGCTCCATCGCCCTCCTTTGTTTCGAAAAACGCTGGTTCCAACGAATCTTCAAAGAGGCTATCTTCATTCACAAATATCCACAAAACATGAACAGGAACACTGGACATGACATAGGATCGTGGATACCATTAGCAATAAAACTAATTTAAATTGTTGCTGTTCTATTTTTATAACATGTTACTTTTGAATTTGTACTGGGGTTTTCTCAAATTTGCTATTCAGTGTACTCTCGTAAAAGCTAACGGCAAGTTAGCGAAAGCTTGGGTTATTAAAAATAAATTCAGCCTCTTTAACCATTAAAGATGAACAACTCTAGTATAATTTGATTGAGCTAATTTTAACTTCAAAAATAAATTGCACATTATGGCATAAATTTCTACAGGTTAAATGTGCATTTTGTGGGAATAAAATTAGATTCGATGCTAACATATTTGCGTATTATTTTGTATCTTTTTTCGCTTTAATTATTATAAAGATAAAGCGTTAAATAATAGTAAAAGGTTCATCGGGTACGTGTGCGATTGCAGAACCAGCTTGATTTAACGAATGACTCGGAATATTTTGTCCTGTGTATAGTATTTACACACTATATTTTGAGAACTATGGCCGCAATATATTTTATGCTCTGCTGATAAAGTAAATGACAAACTGGTCATAGGTCGTAGAGATCACGGTCATCAAGTTTTGTCAAATCAAAACAGCAAACTCCGCATCAATCTGGATATACTTATGTTTATAAATAATTATGTTTGTCTTTATGCGTTGTTTTTCATAGTGAGTGATCAGATCAGCTCTGGATTTGTTAGGCATAATGTTCTATAATATTCTAGGTTGTGCAGTGAATTTGTTGAAACATAAAAATATTAAAGTCGTGATTAATTTGCAAAGTCACTGAGTTAATTTAGCACGCCGTGCTTTTCAGTGCTTATATAGTTGAAGTTTTTGCAACATAATAAAAATAGAATGGCGTTCGGAATCGTCATTGAGTTTTTATTACATTGTGCAATGTTGCTACCTGTGAAATTTGAGTCACCAAGTGCACAGTTCTGTGTTAACAGACAGTTTTGCAGTTATCAGGAAATTCAACAATCACCTTTATTGTTTGACATTACTTGCCCTTCCGCCAATTATAAAGAAACAGAGAAAATATTCGCGTGTTTTAAATCATCCAAACAACACACAATACGAAATGCTGTGTTATGGTTTCGGGTTCCTACCGAAGTGGATCATGATCTTTTGAATGGTCAGTTTATAAACTGTTGTGTTGTTATCATACAAAATATAAACCTGTAGAAAAACAAGCGAAACATATTCTGTCTTCTTATTTACAGATCTTTGCATAGTCAATCTGGAAATAAAAAGTGTTTCAAATCCTAAAATTCTGGCTTTTGACCGGATTATGTCCCTTAAGACTATTAAATTGGAAGATGGAAATTTGAGAGAAATTCCCTTGTCAATTCGTTCCTTGAAACATCTTACTAGCCTGTCTCTTATCAACCAAAAATTGGAAACACTTCCAAATTTTGCATTTCAAGAAATGGCATCCTTAACGAAACTTGTGTTGAGTTCCAATTCCGTTTTAACAATTGACTTGTATGCATTCCAGGGCCTTGACACGTACAAAAAAATATTCTAAAACCATAAATATTTGTGATTTTTAAAAACAAATTTTAGCAACTTTTAATCAAGAAGTTAAATTAAATTGGTTCACACATTTGTGACTAGGCTAACTGAACTTGATCTCTCACACAACAATCTGACCAGTGAGGTAACCAGGAGTCTTTGGAACTTGACAGCTCTTACAAAATTGAACCTAGGAAGCAACAAAATTAGTGAATTGAATTCCCAGGCGTTTCTGAATCTAACATCTCTTCGCACATTGGATTTGTATCATAATCAAATTTTTTCTATCAATGACAACACTTTTGCAGGTCTGGCTGAGTAAGTATATCTATAATTATATTTTGCACAAATGTATGTTTCTAATTTAAGAGTTGTCTCATATTACCAAACATGTTTGTATTAAATATTTGCAGGCTACGCGTGCTTAGTCTATTCTCAAACAATTTATTTTCTGTTCCATCTGCTGCTTTTAAAAATTTGTCCAAACTGGAAAAACTTTATATAAGTGACAACCCTATTACAGAGTTGAAAGCAAATGGCTTTCATGGTTTGAAGGTGTTAAAAACGATCTGGATTGGAAGCAAGAGCATTTCCACTATTCATAAAGATGCGTTTGCTGGTCTTGATAAGTAAACTCAGCTTATAGTATTTACTATGTACTTAATTGTTTATTGGTTTTTTCAATCATTTTCGAAATCGTAATATTAATTTGGCAGCCTAACTGGACTCAATCTGGAAGGATCAAACTTGACTTCTATTCCAGTTGGCGCTCTAAAAACTTTGTCCAAGCTGGAATGGCTGCATCTTGGCAACAATCAAATAAATGAATGGAAACCAAATGAATTGTCTATTCTGACTTTTCTAAAGAATCTCTACTTGGGTGGAAATAAATTTGTCTTAAATCAAGATGCATTTGCAGGTTTTGATAGGTAATATTTTAAAATATATAGTAATTGCTCATAAATAAATATAAATAACAAAATAATGAGAAAATACTATTGTAATCATCATTTAACAGGTTGAATGGTCTAAGTCTTGCTAATCTCAACTTGACATCCGTGCCCAATGTAGCTATTAAAAACTTGTCTAAGCTCACGTGGCTAGATCTAAATACAAACAAATTAACCAAACTTGAACAAAATGCCTTTATGGGTTTAAACTCTCTGGAAAAGCTGTGGTTGAACGACAATCAGATTTTTACAATACATTCAGACGCTTTTGTTGGACTAGAAGGTTGTAACCAATAACTTTTTGAGACATTGATATACATTATATAAAGTCATTTGGGTAATTCTGTTTGTTTTGGTATGCAAACAGAAACTCTGGAATATTTGGATTTAAGAAACAATCAGCTTACACAAATTCCAGTTGATGCATTGAAAAACATGAAGAAGCTAACAGAAGTGTCCTTTGGAAACTTGATTGAATTTGTAGGGGCGGATACATTTATAGCCTTTGGACAAACTATTGAAATCATTAACTTGAACGGAAATAGGTAGCAAAAAGTCTGAAACTAAAACAGGATTTTATAAATCAATTTAATTTTTAATATTTTTAGGATAAAATTTTTTGCGGAGTCTGCGTTTCACCACCTACCAAATTTGAAACATTTGAACTTGCAAAATAACCAACTTCAACACCTTGATTTTGCCGTGTTTTATCCTGTTGTAAATCAAAATATCAACTTTGAAGTTAACGGTATATTTTTTTAAAACAATGGAATGTTTTAACTTTTGTGTATGCGTAAACCCATCCATATCTAATTTCTAATACGATTAGGTAATCCGTTAATCTGTAACTGTGAGTTATACTGGTACTACCAATTAATTCACAAGCCAACTCCTGCATTTTATTCAACATGGTTTGCTGATCACCAGAAAGAACATAACCTTGAGAATGACGAATGCACAAACAATGGAACGATTGTAAGTTTATCTTTATCACACATTGGAGCATAGCAATATGTTTGGTTTACATTTTGACATCCGGATTCAGTGGGTTAAATGAATTGGAATAATTTTTGCTAGCTTTATCTGGAACAAGAATGCCAGCAAAAGTGGAAACCAATCAGGTGCAACGCGACTACTGTTAATGGATGCATGAGTGGAGATTTCCGCAAAGAAGAAGTTGGCTGCTAACCTGTATTTTTCAATAATTCCTTTACTCATATATTAATTCTTTCTGTTTCATTCAAAGTACAAAAACGTCTGTTTATCGAATAAAACTTGTGAGTTTATTCATAATTTAAAAGTTTTTTTGGTCAAAAACCGTCTTTATTATTAAAGAACATATTTTTCTGATATCTGGCTGGGCATGTCTGCCAACATAATGTTTATTTAATTTTTCTTCCTTATTTATTATGACATTAATTAGACCGTGTGATTATATGAAATTCTAACACTGATATATTATCTATATATAATTAGGTATGTATGTATTAACACGCTAATGTTAATTGTAAGTGCCCTAGTCTATGTCCACGTTGTCATATATTTACATGCAACAATAAAATGCAATTTTTAAATAAATTGCATAAATCCTGTTTGTTTTTAGATACACCTCCCATTTAATCTGGCTTGTTAGCAGCCCAAGTCTCCTCTGCAAAAATCTCCATTCATGCAACCGTTTGAGTTAGATGCGTTGCATATTAATGGTTTCCATTTCCGCCTGCACTCCCGTTCCAAATTAACCTGCAAACGAATATTGCAAATTTTAGGACTTATTGAGTGTGCAATTATGCAATATTGAATATTGACAGATTGCCTTTCTGTAAATAATATACTTACAACAGTTCCATTATGAAAACATTCATCGTGTTCAATGTTGTTGTGTCGTTGGTGCTCAGCAAACCAAGTTGTGTAAAACGACGAACTGATTTTCAAACTTAATTGATAGAACCAATATAATTCACAAGTGCACTCCAAAGGATTACCTAAAGCAAAACCCATTCATAACTTATGCATAAACGTAATTTTGTAAATTTACAGCGCTACAGATCTTTGGAATAGCAGTAGCAGTTTTATACCCATAACATTAAATGTTTGTATTCCACTGATGATAGGCTGAAATACGGCAAACTCCAAATGGTGAACTTGGTTATTTCGTAAATCTAGAAGTTTCAAATTTGGCAGGTGGTGAAACGCGGTTTTAGCAAAGGATTTTATTCTGAAAAGAAATCAAAAGTGATTTTTAAACTCCGCTTATTTGGGTTTAAAATTAAAGCGTTTTGCTACCTATTTCCAGAAAGGTAGATATATTCAATTGTTTCACCAAATCCTTGAAATGTATCCGCTTCAATGTACTCAATAAAATTTCCAAAATACACTTCTTCCAGTTTTTGCATGTTTCGCAATGCTTCTTTTGGTATCCGAGTAATATTAGTGCGTCTTAAATGCAGAAACTTAAGAGTTCCTATTTTTAAAATACAGGTAGTAAAATACATGGCGCTTCTATGTAGTTTAAAACTTTCAGTTATTTAGTACCTTCTAGTCCCGCAAATGCTTCTGAATCTATTCTAGAAATTGGGTTTTCCCCCAGCCAAAGCCATCCCAAAGTGCCGGTTGTCAAAAATGCGTTGTTTTTCAGTTCAGTGATTTGATTATTTCTCAGATTTACCCATATAACTGTAGATGACAAATTCCAAAGAGCGGTACTAGGCACTGACGTCAAATTCAGATGATTTAGATTCAGAACATTTAGTCTAAAAAATGCAAATTGGGATTTAGTTGAGATTTCAACGTTTATGCGTAAGCATTTTTCAAAGCCAACTGCATCTCAAAGCATATTCTTACGCAGGGAATCCGACAAAAGCATCTTTCTCATTTATAGAAACATTATTTTCCATAATGAAAAGTTCTATTAATGAATTATAGCCAAGAAAGTCAACTGGTTGCCAATTTGTTGCATGGACGTTTTCCAGAATCAAAAATCTCAGTATAGTAAAATTTGTAAAAGTGTCAGCTGGAGCAGATGTCAAGTTTACTCCCCCAAGACGCAGTGCAGTAACTCTACAAAATATAACTTAAATTAGGTATGTATTTTGTATAAGGTATGAACACAAAATTGAATAAATCTATAGGTTATATGTGTCAAAATTTCAATTTTACAATATCGAGTCTAGGGCTTACACATAATCAATTGAGTTACTTAATTATGACCATAAATAAGGCGCTAACCTGTTGTGTAAACCTGTGAAAGCATTTTCATGAATTTCAACAGATCCGTTTTTGCTTCCCACCGCAAGAGTTTTTAGACCCGTCAAATTCAGAAAACCATTAGGCTCCAGTTCGGTAATGGGATTTTCAAGTAAGTAAAATGTGTCTAAATTGCTCAAGTGCTGAATAGCACGAGTTGGAACAAATGTCAAGTTGTTAAAGTTGAGATAAAGGTTAACAAGTCTACAAAGGTATAACGCAAATTTCAAGATTGAAAATTACACTTAAGTAAATAATCGTTACCAAATGTTGCTCTACTTACTTCTCAAGGCCAACGAAGGCCTCTTCGTGAATTGTGGACATTTGATTACCAGACAAAGTCAAGTCTTGAAGACAAGTCAAATTCAAAAATGCATGAGCTCCTAGTTCACTTATTTTGTTGTTTGTAAGTTCTAAATTTGTAAGTGATTTCAGGTATCTGAAAGCGCTAATTATCTTGCTAGTCAAATTGTTCCCTGATAAATTGAGGTCACATAGCTTGTCAAGGCCAAAAAATGCATTTTGACCAACTTGGACAATGGAATTGGAACTTAAATCAAGTTCTTGTAGTGACTTCATTTCTTGAAAGTAAAAGTCTGGAAGTGTTTTTAGCGTTTGATTGATAAGCATTAAACTGGTAATATTTCTCATAGAACGTATCGACAAAGGAATTTCGGTCATGTTTCCGTCCTTCAACTTAAGTAATTCCAGAGATTGGATATTTTCAAACTTTAGATCTTGAGGGTTTGAAATTCCACATAAGTCTAGATTTCTGATGTGCAGCCCTATAAAAAGAATAACACGTATATTTTCGAAAGTGGATATTTTTCATATTGATAACTTACCATTAAAAAGGTCGGGCTCCACCACAGTGTAGGTAGAGAATTTTAAGACGACGTTACAAATTGTGTGCTCGGTTGATAGTTGAAAACACGAGAACATTCTGCGTGCTTCAGTATAACTGATTGAAGAACAAACAATGTCGAATGCTAAGGGAAATTCTGAAAATTGTTCGTAGTCGCAAAATTGCTTTTTGACGCAATCTTTGGGACTTTGGAAATTATTTTGTAAAGGGAGTAACATTATGTATTGCAATAAGTATTCGAAGGTAAGTCCTAAGTGCATTTTGAAAACAGTTTGTCCTAAAAACTTGAGGAAATTTCAGATGCAAAAATCTGCAGAGCTAAAATACTATTTCCTATTACTTCTGAACACAATATAATTTAGCAATATAATACTTTCCATGACATTGTATGAAGACGCTCAAAATCAAACTGATCTCTGAACTTGGAAAATGTAATGAATGATAAGTGAAAAATATTAACATTGCTGTTCTGTTACAGCAAGGAAACTGGATAGCCAAGAAACTTGAATGAATGACCAGGGCAGAGATCATTTTTGATCAAGCTATTTGGAGCATGGCATCAAGGTCAAATGTAATTCACAAAGCAGTTGTAAGTTTGAGTCTTGTTTCATCTGCTTTATTGCTGTTTACGTTACTGCACATAAAACCGCTTGGCAACAACGAACAGAGGTATGATTTATTTTAGCTTGTCAATCATTGCTTGCGTAAGTGTCTAGTTCTAGTGACAATTCTGCAAGGTTGTTTATATGTACATACTTTTTTATATTATTAAAACGTTGTTTCAGATGTAAACGTACCGTAATTAGAAAACCGTTATTCACAGTTTATTTAGAAAACAACATCTAAATTAGAAAGTTCACAAGTTGTTTTCGATAAACAGATTAAAGTTAAATAAAAAAATAAAAATAAATATGTGAGTAATTGAATCACTGAAAAATGCAGGTTAGCAGCCAACTTTTCCTTTGCAAAAATCTCCACTCATGCTTTCGTATACGCTAAATGCGTTGCATATAATTGCTTTGGCTGGCATTCTTGTTCATTGATTAATGATTGGCATTAATGATGTTGCTATCAAGAGCACAAATGAACAAAAATCGATAGATTTAATCTAACTGTTGTACCAAACCGGTGTAGCAATTTACATATCAATGCCAGTATGCACGAAACATATATTTTATTTACCAGTCATTGTTAATGATTTTCTATTATACGCAGTTCTGCAAGTAATGAGTAATCCACTAATCACCTCACATTTTCGGGTCATTCAGTGGTCTGTCAGTGAAAGTGACGACTAGTGACAGTATGCGTTGGTGGTAAGAGACAAATTGACAAAGAGTGTAATGCAAAGGATTTTAACATCTGCCATTGAATTTCTCTAAATGCCATACATGAATGAAACATGCCATAGTTCAGTTGGAGTGAAATTAAAAGTTCGGTCGCAATTGTTTCGTTCAGTACACAATTTGAATACTATAATGTTCCTAAAATATTAAATTATTGTGTTCTGTATAAGACTTGGTAAACGTGCAAATATAAATCATGTAACTATCTGATCTATAGTAGATAGGATGAATGAATTTGTATGACGTGAAAAGTAGTGACAGTATGTAATTGCCTTCTACTATAGAAGGGTTCTGTCACGAAATGAGAATAAAAAAATTGGAGATAAGCATTTTAATTCAAAATGTAAATAATTTGCTTGTATATATTATCAGAATATTCTGGTAACCTTTATGCAATGGTATGAGACACAAAAGTAATTTCAATATGATAATTTGTTATATTCGTGCAGGATAAATTCGATTAGACTGTATAATTTTGTATAAATATCAGCATGTACCTCAAGCTGTGTGTGTATACTTGAAATAGATATATTTTTTGCATTATATATGTTTGGTTTATAGATATTTGGTCTAACTAATGTCACATAAGGACTTCTGATGTTGTTTTAAATGCAGTAGAGAAATGGCGATGTTGCTTTTATATACCAGTTGCATCGTGCAGAAAATAATCCGATACATTTTTTTCTTGCTAAATCATTTAAATGCTTCATTGTTTTACAACTAAACAATCAATCTAATTGCTTTTCCAGCGTAATGGATTTCCCGGAATGAAAACAATAGCTGCTTACCGTAATGCTTAGCAACGTCATTGAAGTGCCAGTGCTTAACTTTTAACACGTGGCACAAACTAAATATTTTTCTATTGTATATTTGAACATTTTAACTTTACACAAAGCATAATACAATTCTTTGCTAGATATATTTTTTCAGATATACTAATTTGACCATCTCTATAAAATGAACCACTATAATACAGTTGCATTTTTGTTAATAGATTTGTTACCAGTATTAGTTAGTTCATGTGCAATTAAACAGAATACTGGGAGAACCAAAGACAAGTCGGTTTTTGCTTGGGATACTAAACGATACAAGCGTCAATACTTTACAACTGATAAAGGATATAGATGTGGTAATATGTTTATGACACATATCATTTTTTATTTTAAAACGAAAATCATTTATCATATTTTATCTTTCAGTCTGTGCAAATGCTACTGAAAACTATGACGCTCTCTATCTTTGGGTACTGTATCAAAAAATCGACCACGATCCAAATAACACCATAGCGCTCTGTGTGGCAACTGTAGTTACATCTAACATGCTTGTAACATCAAACAAATGTTTTGCAAATGCAAATCAAACTTTATACCCATACGACGGCTGGAAAAATGCTAAAGGTAAACGCAATACCATTCCAGTGGAAGATCTTTTTCTAACAATTTGGACTCATGCACGAGATAATCCACCGCCAAAACAACGAATAGAGCTTGAAATTAAAGAAGTCATACTCAATCCTGGCTATACTCTGAGCACTCAAGCAAAAACTGAATTTCCCATACACGATATTGCACTGATAATAGTAGATAGCCAGTACAATTTGCTTAAAAAATTGGAACCTGCGTGTCTACCAAGACCAAACACAAAGTTTGAACCAACAGATGTATTTTACCGAACGGGAATTTACGACGGTGTTGGTGGACTTGTATCGGATGATCCTACTGTAGAACCTAGAAAACAAATAGACGTAGTAACGCTTCGTGCAAAAGAGTGTCATGCTGAGATTGGTCCTGAATTTAAGATAACAAAAGAAGCAATTTGTGTCCGATTTCGTAACCCAGCACCAGTAAGTTCTTGTATGTTATACACGTTTTTTTGCTTAACATACAACCAATGTAAATTTAAATCTTAGTCCAAATTAGGTGGGCCACTGTACATCATCGACGCTCATAATAGAACGTTTTTGGTTGGAATTGCAACAAAAATAGGATATTCCCAGGACAGTGCAAATTTCAATTACGCTTATTTTACAAACCTGTTACGTAAGAGAGTTTTATATTTAGTATATATTAAGATAGAATTGCTTGTAAGTTTGTTTTGTATACAAATCATTCCAAACATTTTTCATTATCAAACTTAGCCTTGGTGCAATTCATAGAACGCTACGCTTATTTGTACAAAAGCTTGTGGTGTTACGCTCCACCTCTAAATCTAACTAATGATTTAACTACTGGTCACATTGCTGCGAAACCCTATCCGTGGGAAGGAGATTATGTACCGCCTCCAAGAAACGAAACTTTGGATTGCGGTTTGTAAAATTAAAATTAAAATATTTTTAAAAGAAACTACATTACTTATAGTTAGACACTAAGTTTACTTTGTAATTCAATCTTCGTTTACAGTATGTGGCATCAAAAACAATTTGAGTCTGATTGGTGGAGGTGGAAGTCGGATTGCTGGCGGGCAGGAAGCAACACCGTATGAGTTACCGTGGATGGTTAAACTTTATCTTCAAAAACCAACGGGAACTTCTCACTGTGGAGCATCTATTATTAGTGACCGTGTCATTTTGACTGCGTAGGTTACCCAGTATTTGTATCTTAAACATAAACAGAGTATATATTTTTAATGCTTGCACCATATTGTAAATTAATTGTTTGCGTTTGATAGTGCGCATTGTGTTGTGTCCAGTAACGTTGACAATCCCACGGAAGACAACGTATATGATCCCAGTTGGGTCAGGCCTGTGGTTCAAGTGCACAAGCCTCCAAACGACCCTTTTCAAGCAGTATTAACAGTAGTAAAAGTAATTGTTCATCCCGATTACTTGCAATTGTTTGGAACGTAAGTTGAAGACAAACTATAGAATAGTTGTGGTTGGATATTTGTCTATATGAATTTTTAATTTTTGCAGGAGTATTGACGCGGATGTTGGTAATATAATTAAAACAAATTTTGCATGTATATTTGTTTGACTTTGTTTGACTTATGTTTTAAAATACGTTTTAGCGTTGCTTATACTAGCCCAACCAATTACTCAGTTTATAAAAGGAGACGTGGTTAAACCAATCGGGATCAGACCAATATGCTTACCTAAATGGGGAGAAAATATTGAAGTTGTAGGGAAAATGGCAGAGCAAAGTGGGTGGGGATTAACCAACGTCGTAAGCTTAGATTAAACAATATAACCGATAACATATGAAATAACTGATTGATTTCAATTGCTGGCGATTAACAGAGCGATACAACCAGTCTGTCTCCAGTTCTCAAAAAAATTACATTTCCCATTCTACCGTTGGAAAAGTGCATTAAATATGCGCGTGCAGTTGTTACAAATCATGTGGTTTGTGCGGGTACACTTAATGTTACTCAAACATCAGGACAGGTAATAAAAAATTCAAAAATTAATCAACATACAACGAAACAAGTTGTACTATTAAAACTTTAATGATTTTAAGGGAGACTCTGGCGGACCTCTAAGTATTGAGCACGGTGAGGGTAAAAATAAGCGATGGTTTCAAGTTGGGGCTGTTAGTTTTGGTAAGTGTATGCCTTGGTATAAACAAAATTTTCCTAAGTAAATATTCATTATATGTTTTTGTCTTATGTAGATTCGCGGAATCCAACGCATCATAAAAATGGAACAATTACTTTTGCGGAACACCCGGTTTTCTATGCAAATCTCCAACGTAACTAAATTAGAATCAACAGATCAGTTCATATAAGTTTCTGTACGTATGGAAGTATAATACTTGTTTTGTTGAATTTGCAGACTACATGAGATTTATAGATATTTGGTCAAACTTGGTTGGAGCTAAATATTGCCGTTCATCAGTATGAAAATTGGGATGTCCATAAGTCAAAAACGGTTTGTATGAAAACTTTGTTTTGTTATGTAGATATGTTGTTACAGTTAGTTAGTTACAGTGATATTTTGTAAATCCAGTTGTAAATTAAATTAAAATGCATTTATGAATCATAAACTAATGGTTATTTACCTCAAGTAGTGTGTTATTTAATCAAGCATATAAACCTAAAGATTTATTTGCATAGAATTGCCAATTAATTTTGTATGCTACAGCATATACCGTCAGGATTGTTGTAAGTACATTGTGATTGTTTAGGTTAATATCTCTGGCATAAGTTTTCTTGTGAGCTGTCTTAATGTATTCTTCATTGATGCAATAAATAGGCGTGCGAATAACGAATAATCATCATTCTCATTAAGAAACAAATTAGGTAGTTTAAAAGTACATTTGAACTAATGCTCGAAGGTTAGGCTGTCACTTAGCTAACTGAGCGATTCTATGTTCTGCAGTGCTTATATAGCAATCCTAGGTTAAACGAAAAATATCAATGTTATTACCAATTTTTATTTCCTTTTTTTAAAAGTTTGAATACCTTATTGTTTTACAACATATAAACAAACGGTAATTAAAACGGCTTTCCAGGAAAACAATGCTTATTATTCTGAAATAGGAGCAATGGTATTTTGTAACAATTTAAAGGAAAATTTCTATTTTATGAAGTTTTTTTTATTCTACTTCTATATCAACATCATCTTTGTACCAGTACAATATTAGTAACAAATCCTAACCAACAACAACTACCATTGATGAGTCCCAAATCAGCTTCAAGACAAGACTTAATTAATACAAGTTTGCAATATAATTACTGCATATAATAGCCAAAGATTTATTAGAAGACCTCCACACTTGTCAAAAACTTGTAAGATGACATACAATTTCATTCAATACTTTATACCTTCGACAATAATGGGTCAACTTCTCAGTACTCAGGCTACTAAATACTCGCACAACTCCATGGCTGCCTCAGGATCCTCTTTGAACAGAGCAACGTAGGTTGGTGACTTCTTGAAGTTTCCAAAGTTCCTGAAATATTCAAATTCAGATTTTAGATTTACGAAAACTTATGTCATAACAATCATTGAAATGAAATTAAAATAAATACACATTATCTTACATTTTCATAACCCGGATGGCCTTCATCTTCAAACGATCCCCATCCTCAGAAAGATTCCTAGCAAACAGAAACAATTTCAAGGCAACATCCATATTGAACCACTGTTCAGGTTTAGCCAACAGCAGCTTCTTCATGGCAGTCTCCAACACTGGAATGTCATACTTGTGTCCTGCCTGGAGCATTTCAAAAGCCACCAAAGGTTTGGAATTGGGCATCTCCTCCTCCCAGCAGTACAAATAAGCCAGTAATCCTCGAACACCCTCCTCACTCAAATCCTGCATTTCCAAGATACGGGTCTTAGCATCCTTCATGTCACTCTGAAACATAGCTTTGAAGACATCACTGTGTGCAGAAAGCATTCCCATGTGAGCCTTGACTTGCTTCCCATTCTTGGAAATGATAACCAAATCGCTTCCAAGCTCCTCTTGAAGCATCTTCGAAATAACTTGCATCTTGTCAATGACCACTGGTCCGGATACGGTATCCACAGAACCGC
This sequence comes from Entomobrya proxima, assembly GCA_029691765.1. Taxonomy (NCBI): domain Eukaryota; kingdom Metazoa; phylum Arthropoda; class Collembola; order Entomobryomorpha; family Entomobryidae; genus Entomobrya; species Entomobrya proxima. The sequence continues at coordinate 40,067,496 of CM056169.1, read as the reverse complement.
TCTCTTCCACGCTAATGGTTACTGTTACCTCTCCACGCAAATCGGTAACCATACCAGTGAGGTACCTCAGATTGTCCTTCACACTCACCTTACAATCCTTGGAGAATCCTTCATCTTGACAGGCAAAGTCTCCAAAGTTGTGAATTTCCATTTCTAGAATTTGAAGGACAACCACATAAATTCTAATGCCTTATCTTAAAAGATTAACCATTACATCGCTCATTTAAAAAAGAACTTACCAGACGACTCCATGCTTCCAATCACTGAACCAGGAGAGCTGATGTACAAGTTGGTAAACGCCATGTGGACCTTCACACCCTTTCCAAAAAGGTCAACCAAGGCATTAGTCTCAGGGCTGGACTTGATCCGCAGGTGAACATTGCTGAAGTCCATAGCATTTGCCATTTCAAAATGGAACCATTCCAGATCCAGAGAACGATCCTGATCCTGGGCGCTACAAAAATGATTTTATGACATAATTAATTATGTAGCTGGTAATTATTATTAATAAGTACGCTTTGAATTTTAAATACCTTGATGATGATTGCAGGCACTGCTGGCGTAACTTGTTGCAAAGCCCGACGGTAACCCCAGAAGAACTTTCCTCAGTTGGAACAATGTCGCTGGGAGTGATCTTAGCCAGTAGTCGTCGAACTCCAAGTCCAATGTCCTCTTCAGTTTGTGGCGGAGCGAAGATGGAGGCACCACGAATCAGAAAGAACTTCATTTTGACTTCTGACACTTGGAAGAATCCTGAAAAGCACAGAAAGCCCAAATTTTTGGTAAAAAATTGACCACTAGACTCAGTCACTTAATTAAATGGAATCTAAATGACGAGACCAAATCAAAAGGTAACACAACCAGTGAATCGAAGTGACGACTGACTATTCGACGATTGACGAATTACTTGAATGAACTAGAAACGTGCAACGTACAGCTGATGATGTAAGCTTGTTTGTAGTTTGTGGATTTCACATTTGAGCTTGGCACTTTTAAGTGATAATGTCACGGGGCGATGTACTACAATTTGAGATTTTATGGCTTGGTAATGTTACATAATGCCAAGTACCTACGAACTGTTGAAATTTTGAATTATGAAATGATTAAGCATTTTAGGGAAATAACTACCACTACTTTAAGTAGTAATTTACTACTCCAAACATCAGATACAATCCAGTAGAATTTATTTCATAACTTTTAAGGACAATCAGTTACACCCCTTCTCATTTTATTTTGTGCACATACATAAAACAATAGTCATCCAACCCAAAGCAAGCATTGAAAAGACAACATCACATTTATTGTGAGATTTAATTTAATAAATACATCAAACGGCTGTAAATCAATTATGTACTCACAATTAGTGAGTCACTAACTGTCTTACAAACCATGTTAAGCAAGTATTTATCTAAATCTAAGTATACAAGAGGAATAATGATCTGTAAGCCAGATTGAAATATGATTTTTTTGCAAATAATTTCATTTCGTATGTTTTTAACTGGACATTGGAGATTGTACTAGCATTATAAATAGGTAAACTGACATCGACATCTTTTAAGCAGCAAAATATGCGCTTAACTCCATAGCTGTTTTGGGATCCTCCTTGAAGAGCGTGATGAAATTACTGGACTCCTTGAAGTCTCCAAAGTTCCTTAAAATTGAGAGAAATGTAATAATTCAACACAATGTGCAATACTAAATTTAGCTTAAAATGTACTTTAAAGTCTCACCCTTTCATAACCCTTAGAGCCTTCATCTTCAAGCAATTTCCATCCTCCTCCGGAAGTTTCTTCGCAAAGAAGAACAAGTTCAAAGTGACATCCGCGTCGTACCACTTTGTCGGCTTGGCCAGCAGCAGCTTCTTCATGGCAGTCTCCAGCACTGGAATATCGTACTTGTGTCCTGCTTGGAGCATTTCTAAAGCCACATTTGGTTTGCAGTTGGGCTCGATTTCCTCCCAGCAATACAGATAAGCCAGCAAAGCCCGAACACCCTCTTCACTCATGTCCGGCATTTCCACAGAGCTTGTCTTGGCTTCCTGCATGTCACTCTGCAACATGGCGCTGAAAACGTCGCTGTGTGTCAACAGCATGCATTTGTGAGCATTGACCTGCTTCCCATTGTCCGCAATGATAACCAAATCGCTCCCAAGTTCCTCTTGAAGCATTTTCCTGATAATCTGCAACTTGTCAGTGACCACCGGTCCTGGGGGTGTGCCCACGGATACGGTTACCGTTAGGTTTCCACTAATTTTTAGTTCCTCATCTGACATGAAGTATTTTTCAAAACACGGAGATCTTCCTGTGAAAGTCTCCATATCCTCAAAAGCATAACCCTGGCCACTTGTAAACTTCATTTCTAGAAATTAAAGCAGCTTTCAATTAAATACTTGAGTCGTTAATCACAACTAGGTATATGTTATAACTTGTTATAATTGTTATATTACTCTGAAAACCACGTACCTGAAGTTGTGAAGTTGTTATTATTACTACAATTATGTCCGGCTGTCCTTAAGTTGGAAGTTGAGACCTGCATTTCCACGTCCTCCCCAAACAGCTCAAACAAGGAATTAGTCAAAGGGCTGGACAGAACCCGGAATGAAATTGAGGTGCTGCTTGCAGTCGTCCATTCACAAGTCAACAATCCAGCTGAAGGCCCTGCACTTTGGAGGTGTTGGCGCAAAGTGGTGCACAGGTCGGCTTCCTCCAAACTGGGATCAACGGGTTGAATGCTATTGGATTTAACTTTAATTACAAATGCGAAGAATGCAGCCTCTGCATTCTCCTCCTTTACGCCACTAAAGGAAGCGTTCTGAGCCAGAAAGAACTTCATCCTGACCTTTTCACCTGGGCAGGTGGGTTGAGCAACGGTGGATATGTTAACCCAATAACTAACTCAACAAAAACTAGTTATCTGTTTAATTATTCAGATAAATAAATTTTCTTGAAGAATCTTGTAGACTAGAGCAGGTGATGAACTAAACGAGTAGCGAAGAAACTCGACGAAATGAAACGTTTTAGCTAGAAAAGTTGTGAAAAGTCAGAATTTGACGACAGGTAATCCTACCACGCAAATGTGCGACACTACAAAATTCTGCATTTCTATACCGTCGATTTGAAGGCTTTTAAACACTAGCTACAATTGTGTAACAAAAATAAAAATTTTGTAATTGTTTAGTTCGTTGTCTATGTACTTCTGTCGACGATACCTAATTCACACATTGATGCAATTATTAAGCAGACGAGGTCTTTAGACCTAAGTATGCTTTCTGAGATTGCTCTTCAAGTCTGTATACGCCTTCCGCCCTTCCGTCCGTAGTGCGATCTCCTCCTAGACCAGACCAGATATTCAAAATCGGTTTTCACCATTGGATTTCTGGTCACTAAATCTCGCCTGGGGCAAAAAACCGTTACCCCCAGACCCCCCCTTCCCCAAAATACCCCCCACACCCCAATTAAGGTCAAATATTTTTAAATCACAAGTCCACCTGTTTATAGGTAATTGATGCCCCTGAGTTCAAAAATGACAACCGTGTTTTGGTAGCTGTTCACCATTAGCCGCTAGGGGGCGAAAAGTGCAAAAATACCGCATCCACAATATCTCCACAAATCTTTAAGCTAGCTAGGTGAAACTCAGTCCACAGAGGTAATCAACCATGCTGATCAATATTCTGGTACCCAGGTTACCCCAAACCACCCTGATCCCCCCGGGGCAACTCCCCATTACACTTAAACTGCACCATAACAAGGTGAAATTCAGTTTTAAGGGGTAATTGAGTACGTTGGTAAAGATTTTGATGCCAACATAACTCAGACCATTATTGTACTCAAATAAAATTGCCACCCTCGTCTGCTTTCCTAAGTTTACAAAAGTTTATTTTACTTCTATTGAATTGTCAAGTGAACTTAAAAATGAGCTTGTTAAGTGCATGAATTATAGGTAGAATAAAAATAAAATATAATCTTAAATACCTTAAAACATTAAATCTGAATAAAATGTATGGGTTCCAGATCAAAGGCTATAAACAACACTATTTAAATGAATATAACAGCACTATTTACAATTCATTACTACATATACAAATAAATTGTCGCTGCAAAATGACAGGTTGCTAAACGTGCAGCTTATGCCAGTGGGTCGTGACAATCTAAATATGATTTATATGACGCTGCTTATAGGTTTTCATGAACCAAGTTTTCATACCCTTATGCATTAGTGTCATGGCATTAAAGCTACTGGAATTCCTGCCGTGTGATTTCGTGTCGTGTTACGAAGAAAGCGTGAAACCGCCCACCGTTCAAACGCATAATTACGTTTCAGCTACCCAATAAACATTCGTTAGTTGAAAACTCATCAAAACAATACTGCACAAACGACATCGATTTTGCGTGTTTTTGCACCCTCGATATGCATATAATAAACATCGTAACCGTTGTATCGTAATTGATCAAAATTTCCGTTGAAAATACGACGTATCACCGGTAGCTTTACTATGCTTTTAATGCGTCGAATAAGTGTCGTTTAAATGCAAAAATATCAATGCTTTCAACATTTAAGGGGCAATGCGAGACTATAAATTGATTACAGCTATAGGATTGAATTTCTTTATTATATAATTCAAGGTAACAAAATTAGTCACTACATAACGGAATTGATACAAATGACTCGCTATGAGATTAAGCTATGCGGTTTGGAAACTACTTGAACAGTTTGCAATGGACCGTTTATCACAAACGCGTTATTTTTTATAACTTTATCAGTTTCTAAACAGGCTTATAGATTACTACTATTGATACAAAAATCTATTCTATCAATACTACATATATCCATACGAGATGTGCTAAGTTCTTCATTCATCTTCGTCGTCGTCGTTTCCGCTAGATTCGTCGCTGTTGCCGTGGGTGCTTGTGTCTGTTGTAACGGTGGATGGTCCAGGGGTAACTGCGGGGACATGTGGGGAGTTTTCACTTGAATTTTCAGCAATGTGCTCCTCACGGCCCTCCGAATTTGTCGACGTTTGGTCCACCGAGACGGTTGTTTTTGAAGGCTTGACATTGCAAACGTAACCTCGCTGCCTAAACCAATTTCCACAAATTTGGATTATTCCCCTGTCGGTCCCCGATGAGTTATCAGCCCTAGTACTCTGATGTACGGCGTCTGGAAATTAGATAGAATTTTCCACATTTACCAAAAATGCCTTATTTTGCATATCAGTAATAGCACTTTAGGTAGTTTTCACCGAAAAAGTTATTACCCACCTTTAACACACTCTGCTAGCTTGGAGTCCTTAAAACCTAGTTTACCGGTTTTCGTTGTCAATCTCACATTTTTGACCATTTGATCCGTAAACAAGCTGCGTAAAATATTGTGCACATTGTCGGATAAGGTAGAACCACCTCCTCTTTTCAAATACGTGACCTTAACGGTTAAGAAATTTAAATGAGAATCAATACTGGTTTGCCATTAAATAGTTGAATAGTTTGAATATCAGTAACTATTACCAACTGCTGAAATCTATCTGAGCTAGACTGAAGTTCGTGCTCCAATGAAGATAAATCTTCTTCCGTTGCAATGGGAATGTAGCGAAACACTACCGGTGATGACGCTATAGGATTAGCGCTTGTCTGGGATGACACAATGGACATATGTAGCTTCTGACAATTCTTCACCTCGTTTGTTAGCTCTTCCAGCTTTCCAAGAACGACTGTCTCAAATCCTGTTTTAGAAAATAAAGTTTTAAAACTGCAACGGAAATAATGGGAATTCAGAATATGTCTGCGTTAATTGGATTTTTACCTCTTAATTCTTGCTTTAATCCTTCAACACTTGTTTTAAGACTTTCGTCAACAATGACAAAGTTAACCTCTTGTGCTGGAGCAACAACTTCGGGATGGACAATAGGAGGTTCCAAGCTGCCAATAGTACTAGCGCTACCTGCAGAAAAATCAGACATTAAAATCAAAATTCTTGAAATAAATTGGCTTTAATTGAATAGTTAAAGCCTAATTTTACTCGTAGTAATACTTACTTGAGTCAACAGTTTGATTTGGCAGCTGAAGGCTAACACTTGGCTGAAACACGGGAGCAGGTTGAACTGGTTTTGAATCACGTGAATCTAGAAATTGGAATTAGATTAGATTGAGTAATAATAAAATCACGCTATAGATAAATTAGAATAATTAAACCTGACACATACCGGTGTGAACTGCCTCAGTGGGTACTTGAAATACATGTTGATTTGCTGATGACCTCCGTCCATTTGTCTGCCGTGGTCTTCGGGGGGTTCCTTCCAACTCTGACGAGCTGGCTTCAGCGTCCACTTTCTTAGGGTGTCCAATAAGTAAAGAGACAAATTTCGTTTTAATTGGAAACGTCGCACTTGTAATTTCAAATGGAAACATGATATGCCACTGATGCATTAGACCTTGAAGAAGTACAGAAAATAATATCTCGGTCTAATCTTTTCATGTAAGCTCACACGAGCTTTTGGCGTTATGTGGCGCCACCTTTCATTTTTCCGAGTATCGATGTTTTGATATAAAATTGTTGGCCAAATTTTCCAGAGAACCTGTATGATTAAATAAATTCAAAGGTCGTATTCAGAATTCATTTCTCTACAAAACCGGATAAAATAATTATCCTTCCTACATAGTTATGGATACAGGTATCGCGTTTTAAAATTTTATCAGTATTTACCGATCTATTTGGAACCTTAGCTCTTCATCAGGTACCAAGCATTAACAAGAAAGTTTAATTTGCTGGTTCTGAAAGCTTAGAAAATGAGCTTTCATAATTGCTAAGACACATACACTTTTAATTTATATATGTTGGATATGACGAGCATAAACATTTTTCTTCATTGGTGACTCCAAAATTTCATTCGAAACGGGATTCGAGAAAAAGTCGTTGTGTACGAAATTTCTTTGCCTTAGTAAAACAAATGCCAAGTGATAGCTCATTTGAAAGCCCATTCTTTAGTAAGTATTACTGCAATTAATACAGCTTGAAAATACGTTATGATATGAAATGAGGAACAGTTTAAAAAAGTCATGCTTTGAAAACCCCGGAAAAATGCAAAAACGTATGACCGTAAATAAGTGTAAATTATTACTAACTGGTAGGCCAGGAATGCATGGTGCATTTTTTATGATAAACTACATACTTTATTGTATCTAAGGGCCGCTATGTCAAAACATTTGACTTCGGTGGTTCGTTCTGAGAAGAAGATGAATTTTGTCTCTTTACTTGTTGGACACCCTTTACTTCGCTAATTTCGCATTGGCGTTTTCAAAGTATTCTACCAAGAAGGAAAAATAATCCTAATTAATTATTATCACCTCATACTGACGGCAGAAAGGAGTGCGTAGGAATGATGCCCCGCCAATATCATCTTCACTTTTCAGCAGATACTGGTATCTGCTAGTACGAAACAACAACAATAACAGTATGTTCTACTGGTAATCAGTATGCGTTCATTGCGCTTGTTATTGTTTTGCTCTAGCAAATACCAGTATCTGCTAAAAAAAGTGCAGATGAAATTGGCGAGGCATCATTCCTACGCACTCCTTTCTGCCGTCAGTAAAATGCAAACGTTCACTCCCGAAAAGGTATTGCACACTAACCATACTGCTTTTTTACGTCGATGTCCAACCAAGTCCAATCCTCTCCTGGCACTGAATTAGGGTCTTGGGTCAATTTTCTGAAATCGGGAGGATACTTTATTGGCCACTTGCATTGTTGCCCGTCTTCAGAAATCCAGTTTTTTACTGGAACAACACAAACGCCTTCGTCTGCCTTGAAAACAACAATCAAGTTCTTCTTCTTTTGAAAATCCATTTCGTCAAATTTCAGAAGTACAAGCGTAAATTTCTCGTCAGTCTGAAAAGTCACTGCAATGACCGCTCATAGAACTGCAACAAGCTTTTATTTCCCTCAGTCCAGCTGGTCGATCAACAATAATGCAACCGACAATTTTACCATGACGAAAAAACAACGTTGATCAGATGTTGTTACCATATTGCTACTTACATGTGTATGAATTATTTTTGAAAAGGCATGGCTTTCGTTTTGTTGTCGGATTTTCGATACACATTCCGTATCAAAGACGTACATCTACAACTATGCCCGTGTACCACCTCTGATGTGGTTTTTGTGACGATAAAACGATGTTGTCTTGACATAGATCTAACTGCATTGCATTGTGAAAATGTAGCGTCAGTAGTTTCTTAGCGGTTACGTGTTGTTTATATATCGCATTAACAATATATTATTTTGAATATCAAATTGCTGAACATTCAATAATTTTAGATTGATATAGCAATTTCGACACGAAATCGACAGTCTAAGTGCAGAAATTTTGACAGAAATGTTTATTGGGTAAGAGATAGAGATGGGTTAAATGTAAGTTAACTAAACTATAGGATAAGGTGGCGATCGTTTTTTTTTATTGACTTGAACACATAAAACATTAATTAAAACAAAGATTTTATTCACACGTAGCTTAGATATAGAAAATGACAAATGCAGCCTTGATGACAAAATTTATCACAAGCCGGATTGCTGGCGGGCAGGAAGCAACACCATATGAGTTACCATGGATGGTTAAACTTTATCTTGATAAACCCTGGGGAACTTCACACTGTGGAACTGTGGAGCATCTATTATTAGTGGTCATTTTGACTGCGTAGGTTACCCAGTATTTGTATTTTAAACATAAACAAAGTCTATACTTTTGATGTTGATCATATGTTGTAAATTCGTTGTTCTCCCTGATAGCAGTTCTCCGCATTGCGTGTTGTGCCTAGTAACATAGATAAGCCTACAGAAAAAGACGTACCTATATATAATGCCAGTTGGGTCATACCTGTGGTTCGAGTTCACAAGCCTCCAAACGACACATTTCAAGCAGCATTAACTGTAGTAAAAGTAATTGTTCACCCTGATTACTTGCAATTGTTGGAAAGTAAGTTGAAAGACAGAATATAAAAACATTGTGGTCGGATAAACAATTTGTCAACATGAATTTTAAATTTTTGCAGCAATATTGACGCGGATGTTGGTAATTGAGCTCCAACCAAGTTTGACCAAATATCTATAAATCTCATATAGTCTGGAAATTCAACACAGCAATTATTTTACTTCCATGCATACCCATACTCCTATGAATTGATTTGTTGATCTAATTTAGTTACGTTGAAGATTTGCATAGAATACTGGGTGTTCCGTAAATGTTGTTGTTCCATTTTTATGATACGTTGGATTCCGCGAATCTGCATGAGACTAAAACATATACTAAATATTTGTGTTTGTTTAGGGAAATTTTGTTTTTATCAATAAGAATCTCTTACCAAAACTGACAGCCCCAACTTGAAACCACCGCTTGTTTTTACCCTCACCGTGCTCAATACTTAAAGGTCCGCCACAGTCTCCCTTAAATTCATTAAAGTTTTAGAAAAACTTGTTTTGTTGTATGCTAAATAATATATTTTTGAATTATTTATTACCTGTCCCGATGTTTGAGTAATATTAAGTGTACCCGCACAAACCACATGATTCGTAACAACTGAACGTGCATATTTAATGCACTTTTCTAGCGGCGTGGCAGAATGAGAAACGTAATTTTTTTGAGAACTAGAGATAAACTGGTTGGATCGTTCTTTTATGTCAGGGAACAAAATGACAAAAAGTTGAATATAGCGGAATCAATTTATATTAAGTTATATTTGAAATCCCATAAAATATAAGCTTACAACGTTAGTCAACCCCCACCCACTTTGCTCTGCCATTTTTCCTACAACTTCAATATTTTCTCCCCACTTGGGAAAACATATTGGTCTGATCCCGATTGGTTTAACCACGTCTCATTTTATAAACTGAGTAATTGGTTGCGCAAGTATTAGCAACGCTAAAACGTATTTCAATACAAACGGGTGCATGCATCAAACAAACACATTTAGCAAAATATGCAAACAAATATAAACATCATTGGTTTAATTTTATATTGCCGTTCATCAGTATGAAAATTGGGAAATCCATAGGTCAAAAACGTTTTGTATGAAAACTATAAGTAGATATTACAGTGATATTTTGTAAATCCTGTTGGACATTAAATTGAAATGCATTCATGAATCATGAACTAATGCTTATTTCACCGCAAGTATTATGTTATTTAATCAAGCATCTATTTATAGATTTATTTGCATAGCTGTTGTAGCCATAATAAGTTTTCATATGTGCTTTGAAAGCACTGCTTTCATAACTTATTCTTCATTGATGTAATAGATCGGAGTGCAGATGACTATCATTCTCATGAAGAAACGAATTAGGTAGTTTATTAGTAGATGCTCGAAGGTTTGGCTTATTGGCTTTCACTCAGCTAATTGAGCGATTTTATGTTCTGCTGTGATTATATAGCGGTTCTAGGTTTAACAAAAAATATCATGTTATTGTAATTTTTTGTTTCGTTTGTTTTAAGTTTGAATACCTTATTGTTTTACAACATATAAACAAAAGCTAATTAAAACGGCTTTCCACGAAAACTATGCTTTATTTTTCTGAAATAGGAGCAATGGTATTTTGTAACAATTTGCACGGAAATTTCTGCATTATGAAATTTTTCTATTCTACTTCTATATCAGTATCATCTTTGTAACATTACAATAACAAATCATAACCACCAACAACTGCCATTGATGAGTCCTGAATCAGCTTCAAGACAAGACTTAATTAATACAAGTTTGCATTATGATTATTGCATGTAATATAGCCAAAGATTTTTTAGAAGACCGGCACACTTGTGAAAAACTTGTAAGATGACATACAATTTCATTAAATACTTTATAGCGTCGACACTAATGGGTCATCTTCTCAGGCGACAAAATACTCGCACAACTCCATGGCTGCTTCAGGATCCTCTTTGAACAGAGCAACGTAGGTGGGCGATATCTTGAAGTTTCCAAAGTTCCTGAAATATCCTCAGATTTTAGATTTACGAAAACCGATGTCATAAAAATCAGTGAAATGAAATTAAAATATAATATTATCTTACATTTTCATAACCTGGATAGCCTTCATCTTCAAACGATCCCCATCCTCAGGAAGATTCCTGGCAAACAGAAACAGCTTCAAGGCACCATCCATATTGTACCACTGGTCAGGTTTACCCAACAGCAACTTCTTCATGGAAGTCTCCAGCACTGGAATATCATACATGTGTCCTGCCTGGAGCATTTCAAAAGCCACCAGAGGCTTGGAGTTGGGCTCCTCCTCTTCCCAGCAGTACAGATAAGCCAGTAATCCTCGAACACCCTCCTCACTCAAATCCTGCATTTCCACAGTTCTTGTCTTGGCCTCCACCATGTCACTTTGAAACATGGCTTTGAAGACATCACTGTGCGCCGAAAGCATTCCCATGTGAGCCTTGACTTGCTTTCCATTCTTGGAAATGATAACCAAATCGCTTCCAAGCTCCTCCTGAAGCATCTTTCTGTTAACTTGCATCTTGTCAGTGACCACTGGTCCGGATACAGTTTCCACGAAACCGCTCTGATCCACGCTAACGGTTACTGTTAACTCTCCACGCAAATCGAGAGCAATGGCAGTTAGATACCTTAGTTTAGTCTGCACCCCATCCTTTTGACGTTTATAAAATCCCTCATCTTCGCAGGCGTAGTTTCCATAGTTTCGAATCGTCATTTCTAAAGGTCGGAATTGAAAGTCAATGATTTTAACGTCCTGCCAAACACAAATAAACAATCACAGAGTTCAAAATTAAAAATGACTCACCAGTTGAGTGAATGTTTCCAAATGCTCCACCACCACTGCTGCTGCTTGTGAACATGTTGTTGAACTCCATTTGAATCTTCACACCGTTTCCAAATAAATCAACCAGGGCCCTGGTCACAGGGCTGGACTGAATCCGCAGGTTAATATCGTGATATACAGCATTCGCCATTTCAAAATGTAGCCATTCCACTTGAGCACTGAAAAATAAGTTTATATAAAGTTATTATCAATACGACATATTAAAAATCATATACAATTGGCTTTAGAAGTCGGGTTTTTCTTTGCTAACCTAGCACTTAATGCTTGAAGGCGTTGGCGTAACTTGTTGCATAGGCCGGTGACCCCAGAACTGCCCTCAGTTGGAACAATGTCGCTGGAGGTGATCTTTGCCATCAGTCGTCTAACTCTAAGTCCAATATCCTGTGCAGTTTGTGGCGGAGCGACGATGGAGGCACCACGAATCAGAAAGAACTTCATTTTTGACCTGCGACACTTGGAACAAGACTGGGCTGGAAAGTACAGAAAGCAAAAATTAGTTGTTAGAAAATAATTGATCAGTAGACTCAGGTTAAAATCAGTCACTTAATTATTCAACTTTTGAACATGGAATCTAAATGACGAGAACAAATCCAACGGTAACACAAACACAACACCACGACAAGGCCAAGCTAAGAGAAAATCAGGTAAAAGTGAAGACGGATGACTGAGCTAGAAACGTAACATCATCACAGTGATGTTACATCACCTTGTGGATGTTACATTCGGCTGGCATTCATACTCATCACGCGGCGAGCAACTACTACAATTGAGATCTTATGATTTATAAGTGTTAATGTCAACTGCCAAGTCACGTCGAACTAATTGAATTTTAGACTTATAAATAAAATAATGGATTCTAGCACAATAATTAGGATGCATACGATACAAATTATTATAGTTGATTTTTATTATTTTAGAACTTTTAAGAACAATCAGTTAAACAAACACCCGTTCCGATTTTATTATGTGTACATTACTTATCAAACCTAAACCAAGTATTGAAAATACAACATTACATTTATTGTGAGATTTAATTTAATAAGTACATCAAACGTTTGTAAATCAATTATATACTCAATAACCATCTTACAATCCAAGCTAAGCCAGTATTTATCTAAATCTAAGTATACAGGAAAGGAATTACATGATCTTTAAGCAAGATTCAACGAATTTAGTTTCGTAGAAAATTTCATTTCATTTGTTTGTCCCTAGAGATTGTACTAGCATTATCAATAGATAAACTGACATCGCCAACATGTTTCAAGCAGCAAAATAAGCGCTTAACTCCATAGCAGTTTCAGGATCCTCCTTGAAGAGCGTGATGAAGCTTTCAGACTTCTTGAAATCTCCAAAGTTCCTTAAAATTAACAGAAAAGTATTAACTCAACAAGTAGCGCAATTTAACTGTGTAATATTTAGCTTAAAGCTCACCCTTTCATAACTCGTAGAGCTTTTATCTTCAAACAAGTTCCATCCTCCGCCGGGAGTTTCTTGGCAAAGAAGAACAACTTCAAAGTGACATCCGCGTCAAACCACTTGTTCGGCTTTCCCAACATCAGCTTCTTCATGGCCGTCTCCAGCACTGGAAGGTCATACTTGTGTCCAGCCTGGAGCATCTCTAAAGCCACATTTGGTTTGGAATTGGGCTCGGTTGTCTCCCAACAGTACAGATAAGCCAGTAGCCCTCGAACACCCTCCTCACTCATGTCCGGCATTTCCACAGTGCTTGTCCTAGCCTCCTGCATGTCACTTTGGAACATGGCACTGAAAACGTCACTGTGAGCTGCCAGTACTGGAGTATGAGCCTTAACCTCCTTCCCATTTTCTGGAATGATAACAACATCACTCCGGATCTCCCCCAGAAGCATTTTTCGGTTAACTTCCATCTTGTCAGTGACCACCGGTCCTGGGGGTATACCCACGCTTACGGTTATGGTCAGGTTTCCACTAATTTCTAACCTCCCGTCATTCGAGAATGCATCTCCAAAAAGGGTTCTCTCGAAAAGTTCCAAATCCTGGAAAGCGTAGGGCTTACCACGTGTAATCTTCATTTCTAGAAACAAAAGAAGCGTTTAGAAAACTAAAGAGGCTTATGGCTTATGATATTAGTTACTACTAAAAAGTAGCACTAGTAGTACTAGAAGTAAGGGTTAAAATCTCTGAATTAAGTCACTCACCGGATGATTCAAACGTTTCCGAATGGTAAGTATACTTTTGTGTTTCTAAATTGGAAATTGTGACTTGTATTGCCACGTCCTCCCCAAACAGCTCAATCAATGAATTAATCAAAGGGCTGGACAGAATCCTGAAACAAATTACGTCGTTGCTTACATTCTTCAATTCACAAATCAAGTATCCAGGTAAAGATCCCGCATTTTGGAGGTGTTGGCGTAAAGTGGTGCAAGGTTCGGTTTCCCCTTCCCCCAAAGTGGAATCGACGGGTTGGATGCCTTTGGAGGTAACCTTAATCATAAATGCAGCCTCTGCGCTGGGCTCCTTTACGCCACTAAAGTGGGCCTTCTGAGTCAGAAAGAACTTCATCTTGACCTTTTACCCGGGAAAGTGCTGTATGCCAAGGAGGAATTTTTAGGCTAATCCAATCACTGAAACTGAAATCAATCAAACCAGTTAACTGTTGAACTTTTCAGATAAATAAATAGCAACAGTAATGAGAAACTTGATTAGAATTTAATTAATTCAACCACCTGACTCTGGTAACCAGAGCCTTCTGAATAATTAATTTAAAATCTGAGTAAAATTCTGTGGGAACAACACATCAATAAACTTGAATGAACTGAAAGAAAGGGAGAATGAACGGGCAAGTTTGGCTGTTGAACAAAAATCACCTGCTGACAATGCGGAGATGATTTGGGGCTACTTGAAATTCAGAGATTCACTCTTTGGCTTATTATGTGGACTTAAGGAGAACTTCTGGCTAGTCAACCGTTGGATAAAATATTGAGGAGGAAAAAGTTTATCCATGTCAGTTACCGATATTTTGGTGATTTTTGTGATTGACTTGGTTTAATTTACAGTTAATTAAATTACTGAAAGTTGCAAAATTGCTATTTATTTTTTGGTAATTGCATTGGCTTTTACACTAGCAATAATTTTTTTTTAAATACGTTATTAGTGGATGCTTGTCCGGATTTTTTCTCTTTTCTCTAACACATGATGAAATTTTGTAATGCTGCTTTCACACAATGTTTCTGGACACATGGATCTTTGTGCTACGGAGATCCCGATTTTTGAAGTTTGACCTTGAAGCCTTCAAGTTGAAGGTATAAGTTCACGGCGATTTTTTAAAATTTAGTAAGTAATTTATTGCATGTGTGGCACAATATTCTAGGTCAGGTTTTGACTGATACTACGAATGAGGTGTTTTTGGTCAATATTCAAAGTTGTTTGGTTTCTAGAGCCATTTTACAGTTTGCACAATATTTTTCGGAAATGACTTTTTGGTTATATGGACAAACTTATTTCATGGTTGTCCTGTTCTATTTAAACGTTTATTATGTCATAATATACAGATTGCAAGTTGACATTTTGCTACTAAAATCAGCTCCTCTGTAGATTCAGTAATCAATCTCTTGGCTAGTTAAACTAGATTGTTTACTTAGTAAAACCCATGTATACACACAAATAAGTTTATTTGCAAATATGTATACAAATAACGCAAAAAAATTGGGAAAACTTATCAGCTTATTTAACTTTGCTATCACCTTTTACATTTCATCTTGGATGTTTGCACTAGATATATATATATTCAGTTGAACTGGACAGTTTACACACGTAAAACTTTTTAACATCGTGTTTGCTTGCTACAAAAAAGCTGGTCTTAAATTTTGGTCATTCAACTCGCAATTCCAAGTAAAATCAAATGATTTTATCGTTGTTGCAATGTTCAATGTAAAAGTAATATTTGCTATAAGCAAATTCTGCTTATCGTACAATAGTGAGTTCTTGTACACATTCTCATTTGTATGAACCAAACAAATGTCACCTTGTCTTCCTCTGTCCAAGTTATAACGGCTTGCAACGCTGCTCTCTTTGATTGAACCTTGCAAAGTTTTCAATAAAAGCTTTTTCTTACATATTTAAGGTAAGAGATTCAATAAAAGCGCTCTACGCTTTCATTTTGCTTAGAAAACTAAATTAACGCGTTGCTGTTGCTGCTAATCGTTGAAGCTTAAATACGTAGTTAATTAGCAAACATTGCAACACATTTAATTACAGCAAAAACTAAAAACCGCGTTTGAAATATTACAATAACATGGATTACATTTTACTAGTATCAGTTGTGCAAATATTCTTTGCATGCATAATTGCTAGCCCAGTGTTAACACTTATAGGCGATTCTTGTACCAGTAACAGTTCTTGCCAAGCATCTGTCTTAAGTTCATATTGTCAAAAAAAAATATTGGGGCACTCCGGAGTCTGTTCCTGTATTCCAGGCTTTATTGTCAGTTCAAACCCAGGATATTGTCTACTAGCAGACATCAGAATTGGTGATGCTTGTTCTGAAAATCAGCAGTGTCTTTATAATTCGTATGGTATTTCTTCGTGCCTGCCGGGTTCGGGTATATGCTTTTGCAATGCAGGCTACGTACCAAGCCAAGACCGTTCTAGATGCTTGGAAATCATAAACATAATAAGAGGAAGATGCGAGGAAGATTCACAGTGCCAAGCTGGATTACCAGGATACTACAGTACTTGCGTTTGGAACGACTTTGAAGAACAAAAGAGATGTAAGTGCACCAACGCAGGAGTTGATGCAGATTATCCACGTAGCAGTTATTGTTATCCACGGATTCAGATGTATACACGCTGCAGATTTAACGCTCAATGTATTGGATCCGGAGGGATTTGTTCTGATGGAAAGTGCGTTCCTTTATAAACTAGATATCATTCGGCCAAGAAATTGATATGTAAACCAGTATAATGACCAGTATGTACCAGTAAACCAAGATATGTATAATGATTTCTGAAAACTACTACTTTAGTTCCAACTGATACAATATTTTCATGTCTGTACAGTAGTATTATGTAGCATTTGTACTTAACACAGAGCCTATACAAAGTTTACAAATGTTTGCATTTGATATAGTACGGAAATATATGTTTGTAATTTTCTAAACGCCACAATGGGGTATTATTCAGTTGGGTATTTTTAAAAATATAAAGACTTGTTAATCTGAATCAATAAAAATTACGTTAATAATGCAGTTGAATTCCAATTACCATGGGTACTTATTTCTATTCTATCAAGATTCTGTCATTTTGTACTAGCCATTGAGAATGCTTATTGTTAAACCGTAGCTCATTTGGCGGCACCAGTCTCTAATTTTGAGTTATGGCCATAAAAATCGCTTCATTGAATAATTATACATTGAAGATTAAAATTGTCTGACGGTTTCGTATTGGAATTACAGGTCGGGTGTCACGCTGTCTTTGTATTTGGTGCATGAATGTTTACATCCAGGTTGAGCAATAAGGCATAAATCGGTCATAAAATTGAGATCTGAAGAACAATGCATATTGCCGTTTGGCGCTTAGTGAATACTACGCAGTCCAAAGTTGCTAATTATAGGTTTGAACAACCCACTTTGGGTTTGTATTTAATCCAACTAAATAACATAGTGATGCAATAAAATGTAAACAATACTGCACTTTTATTCTGATTTACTGATAAGTAACCTATCTATCTCGGTTGAAGTTGTTCCATTACGATATAGAACTTAAAACGAACAACTTGCTCTTTTTCTTTCAGAAAAAAATTATCATGCATGCCCGCTTTAGCAAAAGACAGTTTGCAAAAGTAGGCATATCAGACTTTACACCCCTCGTAATTGGTTATTACCTAATGACGAGTCACCTCGAACTAAATAGGCCATTGAATATATAGAATGCAACTTTTATTCCCTTCACCAGAAAGATCTCCAACCAATTCAGGTCACTCGCATAAAGCACCATAATCCAGCGTAATCCGTTTAAAGGCATCCGCTTCTCAATTGCAATTCTTGTAATAAATATATGCAATGATTATGGCAATTGTAATAAAATCGTTTCCTGCAATAATCGTATACCGACATTAGAATTGCCCGACGATTTCGTATTGAGATAACAGATTGTCCCGTTATCTCAGTGTATATAGTTTGTATGAATATGCAAATATTTATATACTGGTGCCGTTACACGATAAAATTGCATGCACAAAAATCAAGATATGAATAGCTAAATTGCTGCTGTATTATGAATACACAGTCCCAAGTTGGGAATTCAAGCTTTAAACAAACCATTTGAGGTTTATATCTAATCCAACTTAATCATACAATGATCCAATAAAATGTTTGATGTGTAAATAGTTCTACACTTTTACTGTGATAAGTAAATAACCAACCATACCGACACCACACAACCCACTTGAATTTTTTCCACAATTGCGACAAAGAACTTCAAACTCACACAGGCACAATTACATTTTTTTTTTAAAAAAAGAGCAATATTATAATGCAGGCCAGCTTTGGCAAAAAGCTGTTTGCAGCAGTAGGAATATTAATCCTGCTACTTTTCCTAATCCGTTATTTCCCAAACCACATATCACCATTGACTGGCTTCAACATTGAATACATAGAAAACAACTTTTATTCTCTCGACCAGAAGGATCCACAACTAATTCAGTACACCCGCATAAGGCACCTCACTCCACCCTCTAAGCTACCTTACAATTTGCAAAAACCTGGCAACCACTTGGACGACTTTTCTAAATGGGCAGCCAATCTATTTAAGAACAAGCGAAATGGACTTTTTATTGAAGCTGGCGCAAATCAGGGAGAAAGGGGAAGTCACTCGCTGTATTTGGAAAAGGAATTGGGATGGACAGGACTTCTAATTGAATGCAATCCTTTGGTAGTGCCCTACTTGAAAACGAAGCATCGAAACGCTTGGATTGCGGAAGTGTGTTTGTCACCAACAACTACTCCAGGAATTGTAAGATTGATAAAATAATTATAATTATCCGAAATAATTTGTAATGAAATGTATTCTTTTAAAGCTGAATTTCTCAAACCCAACAAGCTGGTCATACAGCGGCACTCTTGGAAAGCCCTGGAAACTTCCTATACCTACAAACTGGACATTTTTCGAGGTTCAAACCATCCCGTTGTACACCGTTTTGGCCGCATTGGGCTGGAAGGAAGTGGACTTTTTCAGTTTTGATATAGAAGCTCAAGAACTCAATGTTTTAAGAAATTTTCCGTTTGACTTGTTTAGATTTAAGGCACTTGTCGTAGAGGTTTATTTTTATAAACAGAAGGAAAGGGAGGAGCTGAACCAGTTGCTGAAATCCAATGGATATATCAGGACTCAGAGTAAAAATGCTGACTGGTTTTATGTTCATGAAAATTACAAGGACATGTTACCATCAACTTAATGTATAAGATAAGCATTCCAATACAATTGGAACAATATACTACAATATACATATTTATAATACAATAAATATTTATAATATAATACATATTATAATACAATAAAAAATTATTAAATCAGTAAAGGAACGATTTTGTTTTTACTACTTCAGTTTTCACGCATGCATTACATGGCTGAGCTATTACTATCCACATGTTTACTCACTCAGTTCTACACTTTCTTGGTTTTCAAATATGAGTCCAAAATGGAGAGACTTTGCCTTTGCTATCTAACGTTGTAAAGTACCTTTTAAAAAATGTGAACTCTCTGCACTTCATTTTTGCTGTGCATATCACACACTACTAAATCAGTACTTCGTGAACCCATTTGTTGGTGCTAGAGTTACTAACTATTTCCAACCAAATAGTGACTTAATTTTGCCAAAATTTTGGCTTGAATCTGTCGACGTATATCTGTAAACATGTAATTTGTAGAGTTTCCATTCTCCATTCAGCCAAACCGTTTCACTTAGTGATATTGACAGCTCATAAACGGAACTTTGAAGTATTATAAATAACAAATGCTTGGAAACCTAAAGAAGCATTTCACCTTTGCCCATTTTAAGTGGACAGGTCTATATGGAACTTATGGAAGCAGGTACTTTGAGCTGAGCTGCCTAAATACTTTAATTTAGACAAATAAAATATAATAAAACAATATTATATAAATAATTGAATAAAAATGCAAAACATTTTTAACACATAGCCGTCATGCAGCCTTTGTAAAAATTGTGCACTTTGAAAGATTACAGATTATATTTACTGCTTATGGCGATAAGACATCATTGCAAACAATATGAATCGGTATATAATTGTTGAAGTGAATTTGAATTTGATCTTTATTGTCTAGACTTTTCAGTACTATGCACTAATACAAACAAGTAAGCAGTACAATCGTTCTGTTCTCCATAAGGTGACATTAAATCGATAAATAATATACTAACTAAAGTTAACACTAATTTTTAACAGTAATTTTTTGATTATTTGAGTTATAAAATTAACAACATAGATGTTTCTTAACCGCTAATTCAAAAGATGTCGAACTTATATTTCATACATCTAGATCTTTAGGTAACATATTCCAAAGTTTAATTCTACGGTAAACCAAACTCCTTTTGAAACTTTCAGATTTGAAACGTGGCACTATTGCCAAAGGTGTCAGTCTTGTTGATTTACGTTACGTTACGTAAGTGAGTACCGTCGTGTGTTTTTATAATAGTAAGCAGTAACGAATTTTAATGTTTGTGTATGCTGTGTATCACTTTAGTAGATATTTATTTCCTTGTTTAAGCTTAGAACCTCTGTTTGTGCATTCACTTCTACCGAACCGAAAAGATTTTAGTGCTTATAATAAACCTACCTAGTTAACTTAAACAGGATATACGATTATCTGAATATTGATAACAATTGAATAAAACAACAGATAAAGAGCAAATAATATGATAAAGTTTTTTATCATAGCATAGCTATGTAAAATATGCTTGTTAGTTCACCAAAAAGTTGAACCACCCACAACACGCTTTGTTTTATATTTGGCGAACATAGTATGATAACATTCGTCTTAAAACTAGTAACGCTTTTTGTATTCCAAAGGAAATTGCATTAGCTACAAGTTGTCTGCAAAAACAGATTCTAATCCAAATGCGTTTCCTATTTTCAATTATGAAAACGACAACCCCCAACATCAAACCACTTGATAAAACCGAAAATATAACTACAACATTTCCTTTCATGTCAGCAGCTTTTACTGGCTTTGCAATTGGCACAAATTTACTTGAGCCCAACATTTTCTTCCACCATTCTAAAACGCCGGATTGTTTAATTCCCTTCACACGTCTTAAAACATATGGAGGTACAATGCCAATAGGGTCGATTCTTAAGCTTACATTCGAGTACGTTTCTGAGCTAATGTCAGCCGGAATACCGTCACGCTGAAGACGTCTGGCAATCGTAGTACTTAAATGTGTTGGTGAGGAAAACAGCAACATTGCGACAGTCTCTCAGTTCCTGCGATAAAACTGTAAGTTCATTATCTCTAAAGCACTTGTAATTATAAAGTTCGCCACGAAATTTGCAATTGTTTACAGACGTCAAGTTTGCATCCATAACAAGTTCGGTTTTAATGAATATATCGACTGTATCGTTATGAAAATGAATTGCATCTATAAATGACATTATGCTTTTAACAAATTTATATACTGCTGGTGTACTCGACTCGACAAACCTACGGTATAAGTTAAAGGTTGGTGAGTATATTTTTGTTATGAGTCCGTGTCGCCTTATATTTATCAATTCTGCTGAGACATCACTGCTATCTATATTTTTATCGGCATATTCATATTGTACGATATTTCCACTTATAGAAAGCATTTTAAAACGACTTTCTACAAATTGGTTTAAGGTTTCGAATGGAATTCTGGCACGCGGTAAAATTAAATTGTACACATTCACGTTTTTGTATGCATTGCTTAATATTATTCCCATCATAAGAATCATTCCCACTACAATTCGAGTCTTGAAGGTTCCTTCAAATCGGCCAGAAAACGGGTCCCCCTGCTCGACCAACACCTTGGAAATTGATACAACGTTTGTGAGTATTCCAGTACGTGATTGCAATAATTTGGGTTTGTTTACAAGGTTGAAGAAAATGCAAAACACAAGCACGCAAATCAAAATAGAGAGCCAGACATTCCATTCGTAAGCGGCTATCAACTCTTTAAACTGAAACGTAGAAATTTGTGGTTTACCGCAACTAACAAACTTCAGATTTGCAGTCGAAACATGCATAAAAATAGAAAATTCGTAACGCTCCTGTTGTTCTATAGAGTATACATTAGCTTCCCACCACCCTAGAGTTTTCCAGTCAATATCTGACAACTCATATAATGCCTGTACTGTTTTTTCATAATTACAGACGGCATGCAATTTATCATCCCCATAATTTAGAGGTTTCATCACCAGTATTATGATGCTTTTATCCGAGAAAAAAAATCCCCTATAATT
This sequence comes from Entomobrya proxima, assembly GCA_029691765.1. Lineage (NCBI taxonomy): Eukaryota > Metazoa > Arthropoda > Collembola > Entomobryomorpha > Entomobryidae > Entomobrya > Entomobrya proxima. Next base: position 40,045,201 of record CM056169.1, on the reverse strand, counting down.
TTTTATCACCAGGTGGAAATGTTATGATTTTATGGTGTAAAAGTAATATTTTGTATCTATATTACAAAAATGACAATAACTCTTGACTTGAACTTGACTTGGAGTAGCTTGACTTGAACACTGTTTGTCCTACCCATTTGGATCTTTCTTTGGTGGCCTAGACACTTTCCTGTAGATACTCTCCCCGTATTTTTGTTAAGGGATATTACGTAAACTTAAAACTGGTGCATGTACAATTATACATATTATGTCTAGGTAAAAGTAACTTTGTGTACAGCGATGTTATTAGGAAGCTGTGCCTAACGCTTATACAAGATAGAATCATTATAAAAGAGTGTAAAGCTGTCAAGCATGCATAATACATATTCGAAAATTGCTGAAGTAGCGACGGTCTTGCACGTCATTGACTTCATATTCACATTGCAAACGTAATGTTTGAAATTGGTAATCCTAAAAATAAAACTGTAGACTTTTTCTGATACTGAGAAAATACTAAGGTTTTTTGTTGTACCTTATACTCTTCCATCTTCCTTATAATTTTGTTGCCCACTCTTTGCTTACTCGTGTGTCAAAGATTTTACGATTTCTGTAAGTATAAAATACTTTATATTTGAGAAATCTTTAATTTATGGACAGTCAAATGCAACCATCCACTAGCAAGTGTAGGCAAGTCTTGACGGTACGTGTGGCATATTTAATTTACTCATTAAAGCGTACTCAGTAATAAAGTAAAAAACAGTAATTATTGTACTGATTTGGTATAGCACTCAAAATAAAGTTTCAATTTCAATTAAAGTGTACTCAAATCAATGGCTAGGTGCCTCAGAATACGCTATACAGAATGAAGGCCTGTACAATGCAATTAAAATAACAAAATGAGTATGCTTGTTATTTTATATAGACATCTGTAATACCGTTGTAAAAAATAATGCTTTTACACCAGAATATAGAGGCATTTACACGTGGTGATAAAAAATTATAGGGGAATTTATTTCTCGGATAAAAGCATTATAAAACCGGTGACAATGTCAGCATTTCCCGGGTACGACTAAAATTTTGCCATTACAGACTTTCCGTTCTAAGCTGTAACTAGAGTTACCAATAATATCTGATAGAATGTATGTGTATAATTTGAGCACCTTATCTTCGTGTTTGTACATCTTTCCATGAAAAAATTGTGAGACTACGTTACCGGGATCACATGTGCCTAAAAAAGTAGGAAAATAATTACCAAATAATCTTGCTGATGCAAATTGCCATAACGTCTTGTGATTTGCTGGAAGCGCAACTTCTGTAATGGTTTCGATTTCGACAGCAACATGTTCCATCCACGTGCTTATGAAACATACACGATTTCTGCAACGGTTGTGGAAAATTATTTCAGGTTGCAAAATTTCAATCCGCACAATTCTTCCGGTTCGTTCGTAAAGGCCTTTCGTTCCGAAGGCTAGATGAGCTATGCAGTACACATCTTGAGATACTTTATACCTCCGTGTGTCTTCTAGCAGCCAATATCTTACCTTTATGGCGTTTTTTGACGTATTAGTGTCAAGAGGGTTTACAAAAACATGAACAACTTGTGGCACTATAAGAAATTTAAATTTAAAGTCTTCTTGTAGCTTGCTGAATACTCGAGAACGTGGGACTGATTCCTCATCATAATCCGGCCGAAACAGTTCAATTTGTGCAGCACATTTCCATGGTTTTGCAGCTGCTGACAACTTAATCATGCGTGTTTCAACACAGTAGCTTTTGAAGCATGCCATAACTCGTTTAGGTACAATGAACGGTTACAGGGGTAGTTCAAAAATTCATTAGGTAACCTGTCCCTGAAGTCAGTCATTCCTCTAGGAATCATGATGATCAATTTCTTTCCTTCCTTTGATTTATTATATTGTGTATATACAGCAGGAATCATGTTACGTAGCACTACTGGAACCAAGATTTTTAGTTGTAGATTTACATCTTGATAATTGTTTATGATAATCAAACATCTTGCAGTAACCATTGGCTTTAAAAGTTGGTCAAGATGTTGTACAACTGAAAGCGTATTTCGTGTGTTTAGCAAGTTTGCATCAACGTTTTGTGCTAATTTTATGTTAGATAGTATTGTTTTGGAGTCATGATAGCTCGAATAGTATTCAAATTTCTGGGCACTTTTGTTTTTTGAAAGCAGATTTTGTAGTGAAAATAATTTAGATTCATCTGAATTTGAAAACATTACTATACCTAAAACAATTATAATAAATGAACAGGGTGTTCTAATCATTTTTCAATTTTGTATTCAAACAGGCTTTTTCGGTATAAGTAGACACAAAGTAAAACAACTTTAAGCCACAAACACAAATTCAAGGACACTTTTGTCGTGTCATAGCACTGTTGCAAACTAAAGGAGGTCAGAAAAATGTTACTCATGTGCTAACAATTAAAACTTTGACAACAATGCTGTTTGCCTAAACTACAATTTAAATACATCATGAACTATAACATCTACTGCTGATTTAGCCTTCAAACTGTATCTCGCTATGTTATACTACTTGAGACACCATGCAACAAATAGCTTCTAAAAAACATTTCAAGTATCGTTCACCAAGAGCCCATTTCTGGGACAAATTGCTAATCGCTACATAACTAATCCTTGTTATGCTAGAACCGCTTACGAAGCAATCGCTTGATATTTCGTAAAAAGACAGTGCTTCTGAGTGTCATATTGTTAGTTTTTTGATTGAGCTGAAGTTCAAAAAGAGATTAATATTAGGCTACTCTTTGTACTACATCAGAGCAAAAAACACAAAAACAAAAAGTAATTAGTCTAAGTGAAGCTGAATTTTTAATAATGCACAAGAAAAGCGATAGTCATAAATTGGAATTAAATTGTTCTTTTATATTAATAGTATCCCTTGTTTGCCATTTATTTGGAGGATAAAATATTCAGGAACACAAAACTTTCTTTTGAAGTATTATTTCATATATTGGTGTAATGTAAATGATCTGATTAGAGAAAACATCTACTTTTGTGGACTTATTTGGCCATTTCTTTATTTGCCATTTCATTACCTTTATATTTCTGTTTTATAATTAATACATACTAAACTGTTCGCGAAATATTGGTGCAGTTTATCGTTAGCATTTGTGTATTATGTTAAGCATACTACATATTCAGCATGCTTTATCCCATTAACGTGATATGCGATAAAAAGCGCTTTTTGAGATAGCAACTTAAATATACTGCCAAATCCTTTTACCCAAAATCAGTTGAGAGTACCTCACAGACTTTCACACTAAAGTAAATTAGACACGCGCCAGCCAGAATTAAAAATTTATAAAGCGTGCTGAATAACAATGAACACTTCCCTCAAGCCTGCCATGAGCTAGCAGAACTGGGAATAGGTATTATTTGGATTTGGGAAAACTTATCAGCTTATTTAACTATACTGTCACCTTTTACATTACATCTTGGAAGATACTATTGCAGTTGAAATGCAATTAAGTGTAGACAAACATTTATACTTTATCATCAAGGTTCTGTCATTTTGTACTAGTCATTTGGAATGCTTATTGTTACTTAAACCGTATCTCATTTAGGGGCACCACTTTCTCATTTGGAATTATGGCCATACAAATCGCTTCATTGAATAATTATACATTGAAGATTAAAATTGTCTGACGGTTTCGTATTGGGATTACATGTAGAGTGTCACGCTGTCTTTGTATTTGGTGCATGAATGTTTACATCCAGGTTGAGCAATAAGGCATAAATCGAACATAAAATGTACACAAATTGAGATCTGAAGAACAATGCATATTGCCGCTAGGTGCTTAGTGAACACTACGCAGTCCAAAGTTGCAAATTATAGGTTTGAATAACCCACTTTGGGTTTATATTTAATCCAACTAAATAACATAGTGATGCAATAAAATGTAAACAATACTGCAAGTCTCACTTCAAGTTGTTAAGCAGTTTTTTCTACTCTTGCAAATGAGCACGGTGCAGTACCTTAACAGTTACTGTATTTTAATTCACAAAAAATAGCATTCTGTATGCTAAAACAATAATAAAAAATTTAATTTATTTCAAGGATTCGGAGATATGACTATTACAGCAAAAATATAAAGTAGACTACATGCTACTCTAATTGGCCAATACAAAGCTGATGGAATATCAAGTGAGGTTGGATAATATTCATATTATGCTTCCCAGTAAGAAAAAATGAGAAAGTGAATACCGAAGAACAATCCTGAGTAGGGAAATAATTGGAACGACTTTTCTAGTATGGTATCCAAGTAACAGTTGTCTTTACACTTATTTGGATTTCAATGCTACATAAATGAACCTAAATTGTAGAAAACATCAAGTTAAAACAAATGACTATTTAAAATGTTAATTTAGTTAATTTAGATTACTTTGAATTCGCTCAAGAAATTCACTCCTCTCCTTGTACCAAACACATATCTCGCGTCGTTTCCGTTATGATTGAACAGTTAGACAGCCAACGAAATAAGTACCAAGCATTAAACCGTGAAGAAAGTAGAACGGAATGGCTTTGGTTTGCTTTTTCAGTGTTAACCGGATGACCTGAATAGTACTAAGTACGATGAACCCGTATAGCATTGCAGAAGAGCAACCAAATCGAATTAGTGCAGAACGAGTAAAATTGTAAAATGAAATTATTAGGTGGATCAGGAAAAACATGAAACTATTAAGTGGATTAGGAAAAACATGAAACTATTAAGTGGATCAGGAAAAACTGACAATTGCAAAATGAAATAATTAGGTGGATCAGGAAAAACTAACAAAATTGTAAACCTGACTTACTACCACTCTCATACAAAAACAAATTTATGACACGTTACTTTGTCATTGTCATCAATTTTCGAGTTGAATGCTCTAATAATGTAAAACAGCCGTAACGTAAATATGCGTGGATAAATGAATGCTAAACAAAATACATGTTGAACACGAAAGAGCCAACTAAAATAAAACTATTTAATATGTAAAGTGTTATCAAATATGGTAATTCACTATGATCCCACACACTGAATCTGTGCCAAGTTTTTACAATAATGCATTTATATTCATTCACAGTTTTACTATTCAGGTTTTGGTATCCTGATTGATAAGCAATTAATTTTTTCAGTGAAAACCGTCATATTTCTAGTTTGAGTTTCTTTCAAACACCACAAAGAACTAAACTCGCACACTCACAATATTTATCACCAGAAATAAAATATATTACAATGCACGCAAACTCTGGTAATAGGTTAATTGTGGCAGTAGTCATATCAGTACTGCTATTCGTAGTAACTCGTATATACTTTGACCAAAATACATCATCAATTGCCCTGGACATCGATTATGTAGAGAGCAACTTTTATTCTCTAGACCAAACGGATACTCAATTAATTCAGTATACTCGAATACGGAGCCTTAACCCACCTTACAAACTACCGTACAATTTAGAAACAAATGGCACTCACTTGGATGACTTTTCTGGCTGGGTAGCCAAGCTTTTTAAATATAATCGAAACGGACTATTTATTGAAGCTGGAGCTAATCGAGGAGAACGGGGAAGTCACACGCTGTATCTGGAAAAGCAGCTGGGATGGACAGGACTTCTAATTGAGTGTAATCCTTTAGTAGTACCTTATTTGAAAACGAAGCATCGAAATGCATGGATTGCGGAAGTGTGCTTATCGCCAACAACAACTCCAGGAATTGTAAGTTTGATATTAAGATTTTAAATATCGGGAATATTTTGTAAGGAAATAATTTTTTCCATTTTGTCCAAAGCTGAATTTCTCAAATCCAACAAGTTGGTCATTCAGTGGTACTTTTGGAAGACCCTGGAAACTACCAATGGCTACAAACTGGACATTTTTTGAGGTTCAGACCATTCCGTTTTACACCGTTTTGGCGGCATTAGGATGGACGGAAGTGGACTTTTTCAGTTTTGATATTGAAGCGCAAGAACTCAATGTCTTAAGAAATTTCCCATTTAACCTGTTTAGATTTAAGGCGCTTGTCGTAGAGGTTATGTTTTACAACGAAAAGGAAAAGGAGGAGCTGAACCAGTTGTTGGAATCAAATGGTTATATTAGGACTACGGTAAAAAATAAAAATGCTGACTATTTTTATGTTCATGAAAATTACAAGGACATGTTACCATCGACCTAATGTATACATAAGCTGTTCAATGCAATTGCAATTAAATCCCAATAAAATAGGATTACAGGGACTACACAAACTAATATTACACGTTTTGACGTTGCTTCACATATTATACGTTTTGTTTTTACATTTTTACTTTGTTACATCTGCTTTGTTAATAACTCTGATTCGAACAGACGCAAACATAGTCATGGTTCTTTTAGACGTTGTTTTTTCAATCATCCAACGGTATGCGTGTTGTATTGGACGACGGATCTAACTAAAGCTATATTTTTGGCTTCCTTGGTACCTGAAAGATATTACGCCTATTTACCTTGGAGACTTTTGTTTAAAATTTGACACGTGTACTTATTAGCTCGCTGCTTCTGCAGAGGAACTATTTAAGATGTAATGTGTCCGTCCGTCTGCTTTTTTATAAACCAGGCATGTGTTAAACCAAGTAGTTTTAAATCAGGCCAATGATTCTTAAACCGGGCAGATATTGACAGTGAAATAAAAAACATCCATGGTGAAGAATAAAAAAGTTCTGGCTACGATGCAATGGTATCAAACTATTTGTGTCATTGTCGATGTAAGTCCAGTTTGAGAATTATTTGCCTGATGTATAATTACTCGGTTTAAAAATTTTTTTACCTGGTGTAAAAAATATAGCAGACCAATGGGTGGACAGACAGACACACTAAATCTTAAACAGCTCTTATAGAGAAGCTGCAAGAAAAGTAATTTTGAACTTTAAAAATATTTCTATACACAATGAATATTTTGTAATAAAGTTTCAATGTTCATTTTTATTACAAAATATTTTGCATTTGAAAAATATTCACACTTATTAAATGCATCATTACATTTAGGTCTGGTTCGTGAGAGATAAAAACAGATTACTTTATCGAGAATCCTTGTTGTGTTTTCATATACGTCACTTGTATAAAAGATTATACGAATGGTATTATATGTTGAATCTGATTCCATAAACCTGTATTTCTCGTTTTCCCAAGTGTTAACATAATACCCGGCTGGGTATATGTTTTTATTTACAAAACATGTGATGCGTACGGAATTGTCGTAATAAATACCTTAGAGAAGCTTAACGCACTGTCATTTTATAATCTGGTAAAAATAATGGCTAAGGCAACGCCAACTCCAGACAGCCATATTTCGAAGTTACGAAAAACGAAATTATTTGTGCTTTGGTCGATAAATAGTGTCAATCTAATAGTAACACAAAAAATTCAAGTTAATTAAACCTAACGTAAGGAAGTTATGGACGTTTTAAGTTTAAATGTGTTCGAACATTTAGCGGTGTAAAAATGCAATATTGATGAATTAAAAAATTTGGCTATTTTGGAATAATCATATACAAGTAGAGGAACAATTTGTGACATTCAAAACATCAAAAGGTTGATTATTTTTTTAATTGCCCTGTTAACTTTAACTGCAATTATCTTCTTTTCGCCACCAATGCTAAGCCTGTTTGCAACTGTTTTTTGTGCTTTACAGAGTGCTGGTTTAAATTGCGTTTGTATTTCATTTAGCACTGGTGGCGAAAAAAAGATAATTGTAGTTAAATTTAGCAGGACAATTTAAAAAATAATGAACTTTTTGATGTTTATAATGTCACAAATTATTCCTCTACTTGTATATGATTATTCCAAAATAGCCAAATTTTTTAATTCATTGAAATTGCGCTTTGACGCCAATAAATATACAGACAAGTTCATGAAATGTGGATATGATGACTTCGTTTTTTGTCGGGAGTTGGCGTAACCTCCACCAATTTGATTGACTTTACCTAAAAAGCTTAAATTTGCTTTTGCTGATTATGTTAGCACCATATGTTACCTTACCTAAGCAAAAGTGTTCATTTCTGCTTAAAATAAGTAATCTTTTGTCTGACCAAAACCATGATTTATGTTCGGGATTAAATGTTTTGAAGTTTACATTCATAAACTGTGAATATGTGTGCTTATCAATCACTGTATTTGTACTATATAATAAAACATGGTAATCATGTAGTAGAGAGTAAGCTTGCCGAAGTTTCAAATTCATTTCAAATATACCATAATTAAAAATCACTGGAATAGTGATATGCTCTCCACAAAATTTGACATGCGAATAACGGTCAGGCGATTTCGAATTTTGGCAAACTGACAAAAGATTCGTTAATTTGGTCAAAAACTAACCAATAATCATGTGTCGCATGCCATAGGTCACTCAAGGAACTTTGAAATCCGTCGTGACCTTTGACCTTAGAGGTCAAATTTCAAAAATCGGGCTACGTCATAAACAGGTTCAAGTGGCCAGAAACGTTTGTGCGAAAACAGAATTCTAAAAATTTATTACTGGACTAGTGATATGGCGCGCACAAAACTTGACCTTTGAATAACGGTCAGACGATTTCGAATTTTGACAAATGGATTACATATTCGTTACTTTGGTCAAAAACTGACCTAAAATCATGTGTCGCATGCTATAGGTCACTAAAGAAACTTTGAAATCCGTCGTGACCTTTGACCTTAGAGGTCAAATTTCAAAAATCGGGCTACGTCATAAACAGGTTCAAGCGGCCAGAAACGTTTGTGCGAAAACAGAATTCTAAAAATTTATTACTGGACTAGTGATATGGCGCGCACAAAACTTGACCTTTGAATAACGGCCAGACGATTTCGAATTTTGACAAATGAATTACATATTCGTTACTTTAGTCAAAACCTAACCTATAATCATGTGTCACATGCCATAAGTCACTCAAGCAACTTAAAAATCCGTCGTGACCTTTGACCTTAGAGGTCGAATTTCAAAATTCGGGCTCCGTCATGAACAGGTTTTAGTGACCAGAAAGCCTTGTGTGAAAACGGAAGTTAAAAATTCAATCTGGTGTTAGAGATATGGCGCGCACAAAAAACGACTCAGGCAATATTAGTAGTAAGACAAGCTTACTAATAATTGAGTAACTCCATAAGCAACCTTCTAAACGTGTCCTCGACTTTTTCTGAAATTTCTTTTTGTTTTCATAAATGGATTCCTTGTTAAAAAAGAAATCATTTTTGTTTTAAATTTTTTTGGGGTAAGTTGAGACATTCGAGTTATGAGCCCAAACAGGTGTAAAAAGTGCACTGCAGTGGGCACTTGATATCTCGCTTCTCTTTGCTCATAAATTCACGAGATTTGCCATGAATAAGTATAATTGGACTGTGTTTGGTATCAAGTGTTTGGTTTTCAAAAATTCTAAAATTTTGACATTTTATTTGAGGTCAAAGGTCAACTTTCTCAAAGTGCCCCAAATATTTTTTAACTATTTTTTTTCGAACTCTACAAAGGATTCTAAGCAACTTTATTCAAGACACCACCATCGTAAAACTTTTCGTGAAAAAGTTATAGCGGTTTAAAATTTTGATACTGAAAAAAATATTTGGGATACGGTTTGTCCTTATAAACTTATTTTGAAATAGGGTTTGAGAGAATTCTGAGCGACAAGCTCAGATAATAAACTACTTTTGTGTGTCGAATATTTTTCAAGTTACACTGGTTTCAAAAATGTAGGTCTCAAATTGCCATTTCAAAAGGCGTCCATTTATTTAAATACAATTTAGCAAGACTGAAAAATATTCTATTTTCGTGGAAAGACACTACACATTTACAATATTTTAGGCTTGCAGTCATATGTCAGGGTGGCAATAAGAGCAACTTCCATAAAAATGTTTCAGTTTCTAAATAATTGTTTATTCTTTAGCTCTATTATAATCGCAAAATAAATTTTTTGGTAAGGCTAGCGAATACAACGAACATAAGTTGATTCAGTACTTGGACGAAACCTGCAGTTTTTTGGAACCGTGTTAAAAAATGCACAAGTTGTAATCTTGGAATCTGGATAGGCTTCCAAAAACATTTGAAATGTAACTTCCAGTGTGTAAATCATGTTTCGGGCGTTTACTGCCTTTCGTTTCCCAGCTTCCTTAATGATAACAATCTTATCAGTTGGCGTGCTGATTCCTTCACTAAGGCAGTATTCTCGAACAAGGAACGCCGTATGTTGACACAGAGCAGATTGGGGGTCACTGACTCTCTTTTCATCCTTCATGGTTCTCACTTTTGAAACTCCGGTTTTGGAGCTACAGAGTTAAATGTTCACAAGTATATGCTATTTAGCTATTGTCATAAACTGTTTACTATGTAAAATATTAATAATAAGTAGAAATTTATGCCAAAAAGGGAATATAATTACCCAGCGTTAGACTTCAGTAAAGAAATAACTATAAATAAATCAGTAAGCAAATTTTGATAATCACTGAATCAAATTTGTTTTTATTACGATTTATGAACAACGGAGTACAATAATAACAAGACTGTTTATGATCAGATGATCTGTGCCAGTGAGCTTGTGTGCAGCGTAAGACCAACATGGGCTGTTGCAGTAGGTAATTGGTGGGCAATGGAAGAAACCTACTATGCTTAAATGCTAATATCTATGGTTTTACATGTAGAGCCACTATAATGATAGAGTAATATAGTAACTGAAATATTATTACTAACTATAGCTAAAATATGCACACAGAGCAAATTTATTCTTTCAAATGGTTATGCAAAATTCCGATCTTTCATTTTACATCTTAGTTTCTTGCGTTTTCTGCTTCATGTGTTTCTTTTGTTTCTTCTGCTTCTTCGCAGCCTTTTTGGACGACTTGGAAAACAGGAAACATCTAAAACCATTTAAAATTAACAACATGAATGACAGTTCTTAACAGGATATTGCAATTTTCAATGTACAAACAAGAGCTTTTTCTTACATACCCCACCCAGCGAATAAATTTGTACACCGCATGTGCTTTCTTGTAGACTTTGTACAATACGTATAAAACGACCAGCAATCCCAATATGTGTATGATGTGCCTACCAAAACCAAATACAAATAATTTCATTTTATCATTTTTTCATTTAACCATTTCAAATTAGAACCGTATTTTATAATTATATAAATTACATTTAATACTATTATTTAATACAATATTGCTGATAAAATATTAATGTGCCTTACAAAGAAAGTTTCCAGTATCTCTCAACTTTGCCTTCTCCTTCCGATGCAACTTTTCTTATGTATGTTACATCATTCTTTAGGTCAGTGGTTGTGTTTTCGAATTTGTCGACGACCACGCTCGTATTGTTTTCTACGACAGTCGTTAGATAGGTAGCTTGCTGGTTGACAGTTGACTCCACTGTTTCAACTTTGTTGGTGATTTGGTTAGTATACTGCTGCCCTGATTCTTTTACTTGACTCACTGCATTCGTAATGGCGTCCTCAATTGGTGTCCAAAAGTCGCCGAGTTTACTTGAGCTGTTATACTTGTCGAGCAAACGAACTCGAGCGTCACTGCGTTCTAGCATGTCAATCCTTTTCTCCAAGATTTCAACCCGTGTGACAACACTTTCCAAGAGTTTTGTTGCGGCGGTTACAGTCTTTGTAAAAACACTTGTTTGTTTTGTGAAAACCTTTTCTATTTCAGCAATTTTGTTCTCAAAAAAGGAAAAGTTATCTTGTGTCACTGATTTGGTATCCCAGGAAAGGTTACCAGAATGTAGAAAATGTTCAAGCATTGCTTTTGTACTGGAATCATCACACAGCAAACGGTGAGGTTTGATATTGTAAAGTTTGTAGCTTGCTCCGGCTTGTTCCAAAAAATCTGCTTCTATAACACTGTAGCAGTCTGACTGACCAAGTTTAACAAAATTATTTTTTATGAGAAACAATGCTTTGCAGTGTGTTTTTTGTTCCTTTCCTCTTCCAAATCTAAAGTTTGTTGGCACAATAACGTTCAAGCTATCCAAGTGGCCCATAATTAGTGTGGAGTATGGCCAACAAATCTGTAATTGCAAGTTAACTTTGGCCACGTCTATTGTATCCCCTATTGATGGATCTATTAAAATACTCCCGTTGCCATTTCTGATTTGCAAGCAGAACTTATGGAGCTCCGCAAAATATGTTGATGTAATCAGTTTTATTTTGGAAGTGTCACTGACACAAAAACAGGAATATAGTAGTAGAAGTAAGAAAATATTTCTCGGCTGCATAATGAAGGTAACTTTTTTCAACAACACCCGTGTATAAGATAACCACAAAATAATGGTGCCACAAAATAAAAAACCGTGATCACTGGAAATTTAAAACGACTATTTAGAAATTGGTTGATTTATGCTGTTTGAGAAAGTATGACTCGATAAAGATATAACGTGTGAAGCAGCAGCAAAGTTTTTCAAGAATACTATTCGGCAAGCCGCACCTTAAGAAATTCCTAAATCTTGGGAAAACTGTTGGGTAAAGCTGCAGATGATTACTCTTCTCCCTTTTTCCACTCCCACACTAAATTCAGAGCTACAAGTTGTAGTATAGCTTATTTGAAGCCCTCAAACTCTTTGCTTTTGAAGTGGAAAAGGTTGACTGGCTTGAAGAGAATGAACGAGAATGAAAGAACAAAGAAGAAACAAAGTCTATTTCCATGGTCGCGAAGCCCTGCCTGTAAGAAAGCTTTTCTTCTTTTTTCATTGCTTACCAAGCTTGTATTCTAATTATGAATTTGTAAATGCAAACGAAGGCGTACGAATGTAGCAAACAAGCTTGCACACTAAAGAAGTTCGTTTTACAACGTTTCTGAAGTAATGCTGGTTATGCTGGATTGCTGACATAACAAGCATCGTCACAATCAAAGTATCTCGCTAAGAGTTAAATTAATCTACCAAACCTGTATGCCAAAAACTCTTTTTTACAACAAACCCCTTGTCGATCTATAATAATGAACTCGTGCATCTCAACTGAGTATCAAGTGTAAAGTATCAGTCTTACTAGCGGTATCCAAATCAACAGTGAAGTTTTTCTCTCTAAAAAATTTTCTCGCCTTTCAGGCGCTGAGTCAGCGCAGAGTATAAGTTAAAGCTTGAATGTACCAAAAGGGTTGCGCACCAGTTAGTTCGTTCTTTTCACAATGTTTGTGAAATGATACTGGTTATGTTGGATTGCTGAGCCATCATCACCACAGTCTAGTTTTTTGCTGAGCAATAATTTAATATACCAAACCAGTATGCCAAAAACTCTTTCCTACAATTTACCTACAAAACACTTGTTTTCTCTAGTGAACTCGAACACCTCAATTTGGCGTTTGGTAGAGTTTTAAAGTTGGCTTAAAACAGTATCCTTAAATTTAATAGTTATTTAAAGAAAACTTTGTGTTGTGCCAAAAAATCCAAGACATTTTCCATTGTTTTTGGTTTTGTTTGTCATAATGCCCCGGAAAGGAAGAATTAATCCATGTTCTAATCCCCTGAAAAAAAGGAAAGGGGAACACAAGCCGTATAATAAGCCGACTCAGTGTGGCCCTGAATTATTGAAGAAGTTTCGGAAATACCTTCCTGAATATCAATGGAGTGAAGGTGTTCGATTGTGTAGTTCCTGCAGAGCTGACGCAGTTCGTCAGCAAAGGGTTAGGAGACGAACAAAAAAAGCTTTACAACGACTTCAGTCAGTGTCAATCGGCAGCGGTGAGAGTAGTAGTGACGACTCAAGTTCTGCTAGCGAAAACGAACATGATGAACCTGAAAATTCTCAAGATGATTGCCCTCCTGGGGGGTCACAGGGAGTGGAAGAACCGGTTCCCGGTAATTCAAAACGACTTACGGCTTCAATTAATTCAAGTAGACCGATACAGGAGGGCAACCCTGCTCAACACATAAGTACACCGCAACAAGCAAGTGGAAGCTCCCTTTACCCAAACTTGCAAACGGCTCCGTCAGTCGAAGGTAATATTTAAATTTAAAAATGCGCTATTTGGTTGTTAGAATTTAACAAATATTTACATCGTTCCTTCAATTTTTTTCACAAATAAATCAAAACACAGACACGCCGCAATTTACTGCCCCAACTGCACCTCCAGAGCCACATTTATCTCCAGAGCAACCGTTATTGGTGAAACCCTCAACCTCTTCTTTTATTGCAATTCCGACACCGTCACCTTCAACAACAACCTCCGTGTGGCCTGCATCATCAATTGCAATAAGTGACACTGGCTCAGTTTTTCATGATGAACACACTGCAAAAATTGATGTGTTGAATATGCTGCGTGGATTAGGAATGCCAGCTCCAACTAAAAAGCCACATGGATCTAGGTTATCACGCCTTTTCAGCACCTGCACTACTAGAGTTCGGAATATTTTAGGCGGTTACGCTGGTGAAGATGTGCAAGAAAATAAGGCCCCTTGCAAGTGCAATCTGTGTACTCTAGTTATTACCAAGGTCAAGGAAAATCTTTCTCAAACTACATGCAAGAAAGAAAGATACATGATGATGACAACTCTTCCAAGGGAAATCACTATAGCCAGATTGATAAATGAATTTCGTGTGTCATCACATGTTGCAAAACAGGTTTCTATATTAAGAAACCAGTCAGGGCCTTTTTCATTTCCAGATTTAAGATCATCGGGAAACCCAATACCTGATTCATTCATAGAAATTGTTCAAGAGTTTTATTGCAACGACTCTAACAGTCGTCCGTCGCCCAACACTCGCGAATCAGTAAGAGTTAAACATAGGGATGGTTCAGTTACAAGAGAGCCTAAACGCTTCATGCTTGCTAACCTGAAGGACACCTACAAGGAATTTAAAAACCTGCATGAAGGTGTAGAGATAAAAATCAGCAAATTTGCGGAGCTCCGCCCTTCAAATTGCCGTTGGCCCGGTCATGCAGGCTTTCATGAAAATTGTACTTGCGTTATACACGCATGCTTTAGGCTGATGTTAGAGGGGTTAAAAAACGCAAGTGCGGACGGAATAGCTCAGGTTTTAGAGGATGCAAATCCTGCAGTGTGTTATAAACGCGGTGTTGGCAAATGAGGATGAGTTTTTATCATACCTAATATGCCCAAACAAAACCGAGGAATGTTTTTTGGGCTATTGCGACCTATGCCCTTTAGAAACAAGGTTTGAGGAAATTTTCAGTTTATCCGATGGCCTTGATATTGCATACAAAACGTGGGTCAAGAACGATATAATTACACAAGTCTTACCCCATGAAGAATTTGTGGAGTGTTTCAAGATTACTTTCAAAAAGTTTCTTACTCACCAGTTTATCTACAAAACACAGAAAGATTACATTCAACGCGTGAAAACCGGTTCGCTTGACAATGGAACTTCGTCCGTCCTAACGGTGGATTTCGGCGAAAATTACTCTTTTGTTGTTCAAGATGCCATACAAGGCTTTCACTGGAATAACAACCAGTCCACGGTGCATCCATTCGTATTTTACGTATGTGGTACAACTCCTGGAACTCCAATTTACAAATGTTATTTCGTCATTAGTGATGAAATGACTCATGATGCCACTAACATTTCATGCTTTTCGAGACCGAGTCATTGGTCGGATTCAAATAGAATATCCCATGTGAAGCACATTGACTATGTATCCGACGGAGCAGGAAGTCAGTATAAAAATTACAAAAACATTGGAAACTTAGCATACCATGAGGATGACTTCAATATAACTGCTCGCTGGATTTTTACTGCAACGAGTCATGGAAAATCTACTTGTGACGCAATGAGTGCAGTTGTCAAAAGGACCATTCGACTTCGCAGTTTATCGCCGGATTTAACAGAGCCCATCACCACACCCCAACGTATGTTTGAAGTAGCAAGAAACGAACTGACCACATCAAAATTGGAGTTTCTTTATGTCACCAAACAGGATGTGGAATATTTTCGAGAACATCTTAAGGACCGTTATAATGGTTTGGAAAAAATTCCGGGGATTCGACAAAGTCACCACTTTGAAGTTGGGGCGAACAAAACAATTATTATGAAGAGATTTTCTTCCTCGCTTGGGTCTTCAAGACATTGTGTTGTTAAAGACACGGATGTAGGGATGGAGGAAGCATTAGTAAATTTGGAACCAGGATTCGGTCCGGAAATTGGAGATTTCTTTGCAGTACGAATTGCAAAATCCTACCAAATAGGAATGATCGTGGAACACTTACAGGAGGACGGCACCTACAAGATGCGGATGATGAAAAAAAGGGGACGGGGAGGTATAGCACTTATTTGGCCTGACGTTATAAAGGAGCAGGAAATTACAATAAATGACATTCTGCAAGAAGTGGGTGCCCCTGTGTACTCAGCGGAGAACAAGAATTATCGATTAAATCTTGCTGACTTTGAAAAACTTCGCACTGATTCAATATAATATTACTCAGTTGAATGTAAATTTAAATAAAACATTTAAACGATTGTAAATAAAAAATCTTCAATTTACTATTAGCTAACGGTTCCAAAAAAGACCATGGCTGACACTGATACTGGAAACTTTCTCTGTAAGGCACATTAATATTTTATCAGCAATATTGTATTAAATAATAGTATTAAATGTAATTTATATAATTATAAAATACGGTTCTAATTTGAAATGGTTAAATGAAAAAATGATAAAATGAAATTATTTGTATTTGGTTTTGGTAGGCACATCATACACATATTGGGATTGCTGGTCGTTTTATACGTATTGTACAAAGTCTACAAGAAAGCACATGCGGTGTACAAATTTATTCGCTGGGTGGGGTATGTAAGAAAAAGCTCTTGTTTGTACATTGAAAATTGCAATATCCTGTTAAGAACTGTCATTCATGTTGTTAATTTTAAATGGTTTTAGATGTTTCCTGTTTTCCAAGTCGTCCAAAAAGGCTGCGAAGAAGCAGAAGAAACAAAAGAAACACATGAAGCAGAAAACGCAAGAAACTAAGATGTAAAATGGAAGATCGGAATTTTGCATAACCATTTGAAAGAAGAAATTTGCTCTGTGTGCATATTTTAGCTATAGTTAGTAATAATATTTCAGTTACTATATTACTCTATCATTATAGTGGCTCTACATGTAAAACCATAGATATTAGCATTTAAGCATAGTAGGTTTCTTCCATTGCCCACCAATTACCTACTGCAACAGCCCATGTTGGTCTTACGCTGCACACAAGCTCACTGGCACAGATCATCTGATCATAAACAGTCTTGTTATTATTGTACTCTGTTGTTCATAAATCGTAATAAAAACAAATTTGATTCAGTGATTATCAAAATTTGCTTACTGGTTTATTTATAGTTATTTCTTTACTGAAGTCTAACGCTGGGTAATTATATTCCGCTTTTTGGCATAAATTTCTACTTATTATTAATATTTTACATAGTAAACAGTTTATAACAATAGCTAAATAGCATATACTTGTGAACATTTAACTCTGTAGCTCCAAAACCGGAGTGTCAAAAGTGAGAACCATGAAGGATGAAAAGAGAGTCAGTGACCCCCAATCTGCTCTGTGTCAACATACGGCGTTCCTTGTTCGAGAATACTGCCTTAGTGAAGGAATCAGCACGCCAACTGATAAGATTGTTATCATTAAGGAAGCTGGGAAACGAAAGGCAGTAAACGCCCGAAACATGATTTACACACTGGAAGTTACATTTCAAATGTTTTTGGAAGCCTATCCAGATTCCAAGATTACAACTTGTGCATTTTTTAACACGGTTCCAAAAAACTGCAGGTTTCGTCCAAGTACTGAATCAACTTATGTTCGTTGTATTCGCTAGCCTTACCAAAAAATTTATTTTGCGATTATAATAGAGCTAAAGAATAAACAATTATTTAGAAACTGAAACATTTTTATGGAAGTTGCTCTTATTGCCACCCTGACATATGACTGCAAGCCTAAAATATTGTAAATGTGTAGTGTCTTTCCACGAAAATAGAATATTTTTCAGTCTTGCTAAATTGTATTTAAATAAATGGACGCCTTTTGAAATGACAATTTGAGACCTACATTTTTGAAACCAGTGTAACTTGAAAAATATTCGACACACAAAAGTAGTTTATTATCTGAGCTTGTCGCTCAGAATTCTCTCAAACCCTATTTCAAAATAAGTTTATAAGGACAAACCGTATCCCAAATATTTTTTTCAGTATCAAAATTTTAAACCGCTATAACTTTTTCACGAAAAGTTTTTACGATGGTGGTGTCTTGAATAAAGTTGCTTAGAATCCTTTGTAGAATTCGAAAAAAAATAGTTAAAAAATATTTGGGGCACTTTGAGAAAGTTGAACTTTGACCTCAAATAAAATGTCAAAATTTTAGAATTTTTGAAAACCAAACACTTGATACCAAACACAGTCCAATTATACTTATTCATGCCAAATCTCGTGAATTTATGAGCAAAGAGAAGCGAGATATCAAGTGCCCACTGCAGTGCACTTTTTACACCTGTTTGGGCTCATAACTCGAATGTCTCAACTTACCCCAAAAAAATTTAAAACAAAAATGATTTCTTTTTTAACAAGGAATCCATTTATGAAAACAAAAAGAAATTTCAGAAAAAGTCGAGGACACGTTTAGAAGGTTGCTTATGGAGTTACTCAATTTGTATTTGTATTTGCAGTGAGATCGACAAGCTTATAATACCAACCTATTGATTAAATATGTCAGTCGTTATTGCATCTATACTTTTGAATCCCAGCAAGTTGTTTCATAACCATTCGCTCAAACGCTGTAATATTTTATTCGTTTGAAAATGTTAATCCCTACCAGCGCCACAAAAATCTATATACTGTAATAATACGGTCTTTCATGCTCATTGTTCATGATTGGAATTTTATTGCTTCAGCTTTAAGAACTGAAGACAATAAAAACGTAAATCTTTCATTATATTATCTAATGTCAACATGCTTATGGGTAATCAGCGTTACACATGGACAAACGTGCAACCAGCTTTACACACTTAAGAGGCAGTAAAGACGCCTATCTTTGTAAACAAAGAGATAACAAATCTGGAGCCTAACTTCTGATATGCATCAGTAGTCCAAATGTGCCTTGTATAAAAAACCATGTACGCACGGATAACCATATATATCAAACTTACCATTTGTTCCCACCTTCGACAACTCAGATAACGTTATCAAGACTTATCAAGTGTCTGGGAACATAAGAGGTAAAAAATGCTTCCGAAGGACCATCCACAGAAGTGGGACAATTCTGGAACCCCAATTTGCCAACTTAATGACTGGGTCAACTATACCAGACGATGGAAATAAATAGCAAACGATTCCAAAACAACTTATGGAACTTCAACTTTGTTATTTCCCAAAAATAGACAAGAAACGGTGCTTTTGTTAAATGTCTCTAGTCCGTAGACTGACTTACTCTGTTTGTTGGCTGACTGCCTCAACAGGACTGATGATTATTTACAATTTGCATTCCCTTTTTGTACAAAACTTGGCTACTCCGGGTTCGAACTCGGAAAATTACAAAATGGCGAATAACAAAGAAACGTTTCATGACGAAATTTTCATGAAGCGATAAGAACGAACCGTTTCCGGTTTCACAAGAAAAACTATCGTTTTCCGCACAAAGAAAGATAAAGAAAAATGTGAACGTTTTACAAAGTCCAACTTTACGTTGGATCGAACCTGACCGTTTTACCGGAAGTAGCCATCACAAGATACAAAGTTCACAATATTGAACTTTACAATGATCATCTTTGCAATAATAATGATAAATACTGAACGTGAAAAAAGAACATCGAGAATACAAGTTCGAACACGTTCAGTTAACAAAGAATCGGAAAATTATAATAAAATATTCCAGGAAATCCATTTCCTGTCCACTTTGAACTTCTCCTCATGAAAATTGGCAGAACACCATTTAATGTCAAGCATTTTTGAAATTTTTTACAGACGCGTATTTATTATAAAAGCTACAAACAAACCAAAAGGAAAGCTGTGATGTTAATAAAATATTATAATGCGTATATTATTTATCAGTTTATAATTAAAAGGCTTCTTTCAAAATATATCGTAGTCGTAATTCTTAGAATCACGTAATTAATATAATATCCATATCAACTCTGGACATAATGAATCATGCATTATACTCGCGCATTCTATTAATAATATCTGGGCGTACATGTTCTTTTGGGTTAGAAGAACAACAATCTTGTTAAAGAAATAACAAAGCATGAGTCACCTCATCTGGCTTAAAACATATTTCTGTAAGCTTTTGTGTATGAAGAAGAAAAAACGTAATCGAATGTACTTTGCTTTCCCAAACTGATAAACTTCTGGTCAACTGTTCAAATGTGAAAGAGCTACCTAAAGAAAAACTATAGGCAACATAATAACCTATGCATTTGTCCGATATCTTTTTTCTTGAACTTTGTCTGGGTTATGATAAATCTTGTTTATCTCTTCATCAAACAAACTTATATAGCTTTCTTTTTCTTTGCCTTCTGTTTCTCATTTGAAGGTATTACGACATTCCTGTTAGGATAAATTACCAATACAACCAGTTGATGGCAAGCCACTCAAAATGCTCGCTGCGAAAGACGATGAGTTTCCGAAACACAAAAGACTCTAAAATTTTGAACTACCCTGGTTTAGAGCCCATTTACCCTGGTTTAGAGCCCATTTACCTTGGTCTACGGAAAATAAAGTGGACACACGGACACACGGACACACTCACGGACACGACATCTTAAATAGCTCTCCTGCAGACGCAGCGAGCTAATAAGTGGCCTTTTAGCTTGGTTTAGTACCCATTTACCCTGGTTTAGAGCCCATATACCCTGGTTTAGAGCCCATTTACCCTGGTTTAGAGCCCATTTACCCTGGTTTAGAGCCCATATACCCTGGTTTAGAGCCCATTTACCCTGGTTTAGAGCCCATTTACCCTGGTTTAGAGCCCATATACCCTGGTTTAGAGCTCATATACCCTGGTTTAGAGCCCATTTACCCTGGTTTAGAGCCCATTTACCCTGGTTTAGAGCCCATTTACCCTGGTTTAGAGCTCATATACCCTGGTTTAGAGCCCATTTACCCTGGTTTAGAGCCCATTTACCTTGGTCTAAAGCCCATTTACCCTGGTCTACGGAAAATAAAGTGGACACACGGACACACGGACACACGGACACACTCACGGACACGACATCTTAAATAGCTCTCCTGCAGACGCAGCGAGCTAATAAGTGAAGCCAGTCGACGTTTTGACGTGCATCAAAGAGTATTTAACTACTAGTAAATTTTATTCATTTAAATTCAAATATTTTGGGAATAGAGTTTCAACGTTTCCATATTAAAAATATTCAGAATTAAGTTTCATACTGCAACTCAAAATGAAACTGTTTAAAGTTTTTCTGGGATTTCTGCTCATTATGAGGTTACATGCAACAACAATGCCATACTGGTACAATGTTGTTCATGAAACGTCAGCCTATCAAAAGTGGTAAGTCATTTTAGCTTACTGGTAATTCTTTTACTTTGGAAATTGTCACTTTCACTTTGATTAAAAATTTGAGATAAATGTTTTCTAAAATGATTTTAGTGTTGGCAGTAAAAGTTTTAATAATTTTGTTTTTTCCTTCAGGTGTGACAATCCAGATTGCGCCAACCTCAAGAACCTGAAGCCTTGGTACAAACGGCTTGCATTATTACCAACTTGTGGATTGTACGCAGCTCAGATTATGTAAGCATTTTAAAATACCTTTCTCACATTTTAATCTGCATCATCATACTAAAACATATACAAACTATTAAGTTTTTATATATTAATTTTTCAGCTTCAAATTAAAATCTGCTGACAACGAGGAGAAATTCAATACCATTTACTACTCGGATCTGTTAAGCAGTCATGAATTTTGCCACCCTTTTGAGGATGCTGAAAGCAAACAAAACTCAATTTTCACCGAAGCTATTGTGGAGTATGGAGGAGAAACACCAACCTCTCCCAGCCCAGTATCATTTGAAAATCCTTCCTCTCCCGTGTTTCACACTACTACTACGTTAAGCTGGGATGAGCCAGAAATGGAAATCACCACACCCGAGACGTTGCCTGTTGAAACATATTATGACACCGTGAAGTATCCATCCCTTCCTGAGTTTTATGAGATACCATTAGAGAGTTCAGGTGTTTCATACAATTACCTTGATGAGACTGAGTCATCTGAGCAAACACCCACAACAGAAGCTCCCGTTGAAATCGAGTTTGGTCCGGTTTACGATAGTGAATTTTGGAAGCAAAATCCCTATGACATTGAGTACGCACCAGAAGAAGTACATGTATCCACAGAAGACGGAGATTCAGCCGAAACCACTTCCGTTGAGACTTCACTACACAAGGACTTTGAGGATTTCACTAGTTTTTCATTTGGTGGGCCAATAAATATAACCACCACTTTCATAAAGTTTGAGGATTTTTTGCGGAGTGGTGATGAAACTCCGACAAGCCCTACCACCACGGTTTCAACGCCCACAGCGCCTCCAGCCGGAATAGAAGATGTTGGTATTTTGCCCACGGTCAAAATTTACGTGAGTCTCCCTTGGAGCTTTGTTGCCATCATGTTTTTGTTAATTATTGTTTTGCTGATTAGTGTGGGTTTCAACATGTACTTGTACTCTGCTAAGACTAGGACTAGGACTGATTATCGTTCTAAGCTGTTGGTCTATAAATCTCAATATTATGTTATTTTTAAAGCAGTAGCTATTTTATTTGGTTTTGTTTGGTTTGGTAATTGGTTTGGTTTTATTTAAAGTTAAAATTTGTTTCAAAATATTGGACATAATATTTTTAGTCTAAGGTTTCATACAATTTGTGTTCGTTAATGTTGAGAATCCTAATTTCTGTCATTAGTGTTTAGTTTGATCACTTACAGGGTGACTTCATGACTTGCATTCAATTAAGTTTATGTTTTCGGAGATAAGTCTGATTGTTGACCTTACACCTAAATATTATTAAAGCAGATATCAAATAAATGCCTCATTATATTCAAGAGTTTACCTTTATTTTATTAGAAATCTTTTCATATTTATCTGATCGACTTGTTTGTATATCATCAAAAAATCCACAAAGAAAAACATTTCCAGTAATATACAAAATCCCATAATGCAATAATATTTATTGATATTTTCTTTCTTCATATTTTGCAAGATTAACAGCATAGCAGAAGCTTGTAAATTGTAAGGCATAAATCAATAAATAAGAGACACGGCTTTCAGGCTGTTTGTACGCGACATTCCTGTCTCTCTCTCCATTTAAAACACACGGATACCATCTAAAACACACGGAGACCATCTAAGCACACGGGATTAGATAGCCATCCTAAACAATCGGGATGTGAATTCGTAATTCCGGTAAAAACAAACCTAAAATCTGCATGCTATAGGTGACCTATAATAGATCTTATTATAAAATGTTATGAAATCCCTGTGACCTCTGACCTAGAGTTAACCTGTTGTCCTGAAATTCAATACGGTTTTGGCTGAGGTGCTGTTGTATCTATATATCAAGTTTGGATGTAATTGGTCCAGCCGTAAATTGCATACGGGCGGACGGCCGGCCGGAGTACAATATTATCAAGTATCTTGACGATACTTAATAATATAACATGTTTAACATGTTCATATGATTTAACATTTTCATGTTTATCATGACATGGGTTCTACCATCACCTGGATTCCAGGTCCTGGAATGCTATATAGGTAGACATCAAGGGAAGAGTGCTGAGGCTGCCACGTTGTCATAGCCCAAGCGTGCTAGTGCTGTGGACATGAATGTTCGTTCGAATTCTAGCACCCCAACGTCAGAGCGCTGAAGAAACGGATGCGGAGTGCTGAATAAAAGCTTCCGTATTTTTTTCTGATGAACAGCTGAACGTAAACAGTTTTATTGTGGTAAGTTCTCATCCATCTCAGTCAGTTCAATATTTGATTCAATTGCGACACAGTGCCAAAAACTACCACAGTTACCTTTTCCTAAAAGAAAATATTATAATGCAGGCCAGCTTTGGCAAAAGACTGCTTGCAGCAGTAGTCATATCAGCGCTGCTTCTTTTTGCAACTCGTTATTACCCAAACCTCAAGTTACCACTAACTGCCTTGGACATTGAATACGTGGAAAGGAACTTGCATTCCCTTGACCAAAAGGATCCCAAATTAATTCAGTACACCCGCATAAGGCATCTCACCCCACCATGTAAACTACCTTACAATTTGGAGAAACCTGGCAATTATTTGGATGACTTTTCTAAGTGGGCAGCCAACCTATTTGAAAACAAGCGAAACGGACTGTTTATTGAAGCTGGAGCTAATCGAGGAGAACGGGGAAGTCACACGCTGTATCTGGAGAAGGAGCTGGGATGGACTGGACTGCGAATTGAGTGTAATCCTTTGGTAGTACCTTATTTGAAAACGAAACATCGAAATGCATGGATTGGGGAAGTGTGCTTGTCGCCAACAACCACTCCAGGAATTGTAAGTTTCATAGAATAGTTCTAATTATTAGAAATAATTTATAATGAAATGTTTCTTAATTTATTTAAAGCTGAACTTCTCAAACCCAACAAGTTGGTCATACAGTGGCACCCTTGGAAAGCCGTGGAAACTTCCTGTTCCTACAAACTGGACATTTTTTGAGGTTCAGACCATTCCATTATACACCGTTTTGGCAGCATTAGGATGGAAGGAAGTAGACTTTTTCAGTTTTGACATTGAAGCACAGGAGCTCAATGTTTTAAGAAATTTCCCATTTAGCCTGTTTAGATTTAAGGCGCTTGTCGTAGAGGTTATGTTTTACAACAAAAAAGAAAAGGAGGAGCTGAACCAGTTGCTGGAATCAAATGGTTATATTAGGACTACGGTAAAGAATAGAAATGCTGACTACTTTTATGTTCATGAAAATTACAAGGACATGTTAGCATCGAATTAATGTTTACATAAGCAGCTCAATACAATTTATCGCAATAAAATTGGATTACACGAACTAAAATTACAAGTTTTGACGTTGCTACACACATACGTTTTGTTTTTACATTTTCACTTTGTTACATCTGCTTTGCTAATATCTCTGATTCGAACAGACGCAAACATATTTCTTTTAGGCGTTGCTATTTTTGACAATCATAATACGGTATGTGCGTTGTATTGCACAATGGATGGATAAGACCCCTCGCGGCTCGCGAGCGAACAAGAACCGTGTGGCACAGCTGCTGGCATGTTCTTAGAAAACATTATTTTATTTTCAGTTTTAACAATCCCAATTAAATAAAATAAAGTTGGAAATAGTGAATAGTTGGAGGAAAAACCAACCTTGACTTGGCAAGGTTAGCGGTAAGTCCTCAAATACTCTCACTTGAGAACAAAGGTCAGGATTTGGACACGTGTTTTTTTCAACATTGTGTGTATTGTGCCAATCTAACCAGGTGGACATGATGGACAATCAAGATTCTTTGACCACAGGGGATGAGAGTCTAAATTTAGCACTCTCCCCAGGTGGTGAAGAGGACAATGAAATGATAGTTGACGAGGAGGAGCTGTTGAGGAAAGGGGAGGAGGAGGAGGAAGGCGACAAAGACAAAACTTTGATGCCACCACCACCAAATCCCCCTACTCCAGCTCCCCGACGCCTATCAAATCATTCGACGGATTCCGATGAGGGAAAAGTGAAAAGGGTGAGCTTCTTTCCAGAACCTCCTCCTATTTAGGAGGGGATGGGTGGAAAGAGGAGAAGAAATCGGATTAGAAGGAAAGGGCGACAACAACAAGAACGTCAGGGAGTCCCCGAAGATACGGTCCCGGCTGGTAGTAAGAGAGACGCTTCTAGTTCCCCACAGGACAACCCATATACTAAACGGGGGCCAGAGGAGCCTCTTGTTGACGCCAGCCACGGACCGAACACTTACGCTGAGCAAGTGGCGTACAAGATTGTGTGGGTAACTCACGCGGATAAAGTGGGGGATATAATCCCACCAGAGGACCAGGTCACTTCTGTGGAAACCTTAGAGGAGCTGATGAAGGAGGAGATGAAAATAAGTGGGGCGGCAGATCGTCTCCAAATCCACAAAACAGCGGACAGGGAGGGTAAAGTCGCGATTTACTGCGGCAATGCTGAGACAAGGGATTGGGTGATGAAAATCACCCCGAATCTTCTGGGGGGAAATACAAGGGGTGGAGGGTAGAGGACTTCCCGGATCTATTCCGGAGGAAGAGCTACTTTACATTCATCGCTGGAAAGCCACCCAGAAGCGGAGAGGAGCTACTACAAGTTATGGAGCTCCAGGATAACCAGGACCTGGGGATTTGCCAATGGATAGTGGAAGAGATGGTGGAAGGATGCAAGGGTCCGGTCAGAGGTTTCTGGGTTTACGTCAGCATTCCCAACGTGTGCGTCGACCCAGAGAAAATGAAGACGGGTATCAAGCCTGTCTACCTAACTAGACACTGTGAACCACTTCTGGCAAGCAGCAAGATGAGGATCAAGGCTAAATTCGTTGGAGGCCAAGCAAGTCAAGGTCCTTCAGACGGGGGAAAGAAGAAGAAGTGATAGTTTTTTTTGTTTAGGTGCAACCTAAATTTTTTTTTTACGTTCTTCGTTGTGGTGCTACCTAAATTTAATTTAATTTCAATTTAACTTTGTTCATTTTCATTTCTGTTAATCTTTCCATTAAAATAATAGAGACAGACTCCATCAAAATTGCAGTGGTGGGAGGAGCCCAATTGAAT
Source organism: Entomobrya proxima (assembly GCA_029691765.1). Lineage (NCBI taxonomy): Eukaryota > Metazoa > Arthropoda > Collembola > Entomobryomorpha > Entomobryidae > Entomobrya > Entomobrya proxima. The sequence goes on along the minus strand of CM056169.1, from coordinate 40,018,474 downwards.
AAAAAAACTCCTGGGAACTAGAAGCCCGTCTGCACGCAAAACGTGCATGCAATGCATAATATTACAGTGAACAGTACTACTATGAGACTGAATTCATGGGTTAAACCTAGCCGGTTTTAAATCCCACCTCGCTATATAATGCCCCACCTCGCCTATATAAAGCACTACCACGCGTAATAATGCCCCACCTCGCATATATAATGTACCACCTCGCCTATATAAAGCCCACCTCGCGTATATAATGCCCCACCTTGCATATATAAAGCCCTACCTCGCATATATAAAGCCCCACCTCGCCTATATAAAGGCCACCTCGCGTATATAATGCTCCACCTCGCATATATAATGCCCCACTTCGCCTATATAAAGCACTACAACGCGTAATAATGCCCCACCTCGCATATATAAAGCTCCACCTCGCGTATATAATGCCCCACCTCGCCTATATAAAGCTCACCTCGCGTATATAATGCCCCACCTCGCGTATATAATAATCCACCTCGCCTATATAAAGCCCCACCTCGCGTATATAAAGCCCCACCTCGCGTATATAAAGCCCCACCTCGCGTATATAAAGCCCCACCTCGCGTATATAAAGCCCCACCTCGCGTATATAATGCCCCACCTCGCCTATATAAAGCTCACCTCGCGTATATAATGCACCACCTCGCGTATATAATAATCCACCTCGCCTATATAAAGCACTACCACGCGTAATAATGCCCCACCTCGCATATATAATGCACCACCTCGCCTATATAAAGCCCACCTCGCGTATATAATGCCCCACCTTGCATATATAAAGCCCTACCTCGCATATATAAAGCCCCACCTCGCCTATATAAAGGCCACCTCGCGTATATAATGCCCCACCTCGCATATATAATGCCCCACTTCGCCTATATAAAGCACTACAACGCGTAATAATGCCCCACCTCGCCTATATAAAGCTCCACCTCGCCTATATAAAGCCCCACCTCGCCTATATAAAGCCCCACCTCGCGTATATAAAGCCCCACCTCGCGTATATAAAGCCCCACCTCGCCTATATAAAGCCCCACCTCGCGTATATAAAGCCCCACCTCGCGTATATAAAGCCCCACCTCGCGTATATAAAGCCCCACCTCGCGTATATAATGACCCACCTCGCCTATATAAAGCCCACCTCACCTATATAAAGCCCCACCTCGCGTATATTATGCCCCACCTCGCCTATATAAAGCCCACCTCGCGTATATAAAGCCCCACCTAGCCTATATAAAGCTCCACCTCGCCTATATAAAGCCCACCTCGCCTATATAAACCTCCACCTCGCCTATATAAAGCTCCACCTCATCCTATATAAAGCCCCACCTCGCCTACATAAAGCCCCACCTCGCGTATATAACGTATATGGAGTCCCAACTAACCCATATAATGCCCCACCTCCCGTATATAGAGTCCCATCTCGCCCTTAGAATGTCCCACCTAGCCTATATAGAGTCCCACCTCGGCTATATAGAGTTCCACCTAGCATATATAAAGTCCTACCTGGTCTTTAGAAGTTGCCACCTCACCTTATGAGACTTCTTCTGAAGCGTGCATGAATTAAAAGTTTGGTCAGTAGCGTTGGACAGACTTTTCACGACACGACATTTTTGTATTATATGTTATGATAAAAAGATCCATGGATCTCTATGCTCTGATTGGCTGTTAGTTAATTAGCTCTAATTAGCAGTGCGCAAACTCCGCTAAATTGGGTTTTAGCGAAAAGGTACGTTTTTCAATATGGGGAATCCGATAAAACAAAAATTAGATTTAGCGGAGCTTGCGCAAGCCTAGTGGGGACTCCCCCGGGGGGGTTGGGGAAGGTTTGGGGGGAGGGCATTACCTTGGTTAAAAAGACCATGTTCAGTTTGCTATGTTGGTGTATGCAAATTAACGTGAACCACAAACTGAGGCTTCTAGTGAGGCACTACATGTCACAATTATAAGAAAATCCGCTTGCCACTTTTGATGGAGTCTGTCTCAATAATTGGTTGAGCGCAATAATCAAAAATGGTTCAGCGCCTCAGTGATGTTGTATTTTATTGTACTTCTTAACTGACCAATAAAGTATATATATATTGCACAATGGATCCAAATCATGTTATATTTTTGGCTTCCTTGGTACCTGAAAAATATTACGCCTATTTGACGCGTGTACTTATTAGCTCGCTGCTTATGCATAAGAACTATTTAAGATGTAATTTGTCCGACTGCCTATTTTTACACTAGGTACATAAGTGTTAAACCAAGTAGTTTTTCATCAGGCCAACGATTAATTAAGCCGGACAGACATCGACAGTGAAATATATGAACATCCATGGTGAACAATTAAAAAGTGCTGTTTACTATGGTATCATACTATTTATATCATTTTCGAAGTAAGTCCAGTTTGGAAATTATTAGCCTAGATGTATAATTGCTCGGTTTAAAAAATTGTTATCTGGTGTACAAAATATAGCAACGAACGGGTAGACAGACAGACAAACGGACAAATTACATAACATCTTAAGCAGCTCTTCTACAGAAGCTGCAAGAAAGGTAATTTTGAACTTTAGAAAACATTTCTATACGCAATGAATATTTTGTATTAAAGTTTCAATGTTCATTTTTATTCAAAAATATTCTGCATTTGACAAATGCTCTCACTTCATAAATTGCATTTATGTCTGGTAGGGTCTTGAGAGGTAAAAACAGATTACTTTATGAAGAATCCTTGTTGTGCTTTCATAAATATCACTTGTATAAAAGATTAAACGAATGGTTGAATCCATTAACCTGCATTTCCCATTTACTGTCGCTAAACAATGATACAGGTGTGTAGTGATTTGATAAAACAGATGCATGAAAAGGTATAATTATGGTGATATATAAGTTGATGGTTATTTTGGAAGGAGTTATTTGTAAATTAAAGCTGATTTCATTACAAAAAAGCTTTACAAAAAGAACCAGCAGACGATTTATTTAATCAAAGACGTAGCTTAAAAGAAGATAATTTAAGAAAATCTAGGCCCAAAAAATGCTATACAATATTTATAATATGTTAGCCATGGTATAAATATGCGAAAATAGAATTGCTTTTATTTTCTTGTATACGTTTGGATGATAAATTTAAGGTACTAGACTGACTATGTAGAAAAAAAAACCAATCGCACGTGTATATTCTGGTTCTCCTAAATACTATTTTTGTTTTTAGAATAGATATTTAAAGTTATATTGTCTTTTAAAGTTCAAACAAAAAAATGCTGTAAAGAAAGAAATAGGCAATATCCGCATCAGTTGTAACATGGAGCAGCTACCTAATTGTAAAACCAGGTAAATCATTTAAATAAAAAACAGTAAAAAGTTATTGTTTTAAACTTTACTGTGCATATATATTACTTACTATACATAAGCTTTTATTGGAAAGAAGCCAGGGTTTCCCAGCTTTCCTTTCCTTGCATGCATGCTGTTTGCTTCTTCATATTAAAGCTTTTAATACATTTTATAAGTGTACTAAATTTAAAATTTTATATAAGCACATTCTCTGTCCCGGGAAAGTTATTTTAATCAATTTTCAGTCGTTTATTATATACCTATGTGTATTTTTAAAAATTCGTAAATGTGCAATATATAGATATTACGTGACTTTCTGGCTTAATTGCGTTTTGTGTAAGCCTAGACAGTAGTGTTCTCACATAATTTTAAAGCCAATTCATATATTTCTGAAAAAGCATAAAGTTGCAATTTTTAAAAATTATTATTACATTAGCATTAAAGTAACTGTAAAGCTGAAAGTCCAATATTTTTATGTTTTATGCAAACGTTAGTTGCGGGTATTTAAAACTGACCAAAAATCGTCAAACTCCAAGAAAACGCTAACAAAGTAATTACAATAATTGAAGCACAGATATAGATTTAGATACACAATGTTCAGCTCACTTTTCCTAAGAGCTTTTCAGCTAGAAAAATGCACGTTTGGTAGGTTTTGGTATAAACATCCGATATCATTTAACTGTCATACCAAGCAATTTGTGTGGGATAACTGGAAAAGCAAGCAATATTTGTTTTTTATTCTGTGTTGGATACCAACAGCGACCAATGCTGCACTGTCAGTTTACAATACAGCTAGCTTTATATATGACAATAATATATTCCCATTGTATTCTGGTTTTCTCCACGCGTTTTCTGGTCTTCTTTTCTTTTCGTATGGAATGCTGAATATGATTCTAGTTTCAAGTGCGGGAAAAAGTGGCATCGCGGCAGTAAATGTACTTATCACAGGCTTTGGATACTGCCAACAACCAATCATACGAAAGTCAAAGAAAACTCGGACGCAAACTCCCACCATGTTGCGTTCAGGTAATTCGATTGACAAAATGGGACTAGTAGCAAATTATCTTGTACTGTGTCTTTTCCAGTGTGGTCTATGTATTGGTCCGGGATCTGTAGTAGCTAATCATGATTCTTGGTACCTTATCTCTATAAAGTTTGATCAACTTTCAGTCCTTTGGTACGTTTTGTATTTGATAAGAATTATAACTGCATTATGGTGTACAATGGAAGCTTCCAAGTGCTTTTGTATAATATATTTGATTTTGCTGTCGACTTACGATCAGTGTTTACAACTTTTGAAAGCTATTACAAAGCATCGATCAGCAAGAGATGTTCTACACTACTACAGATTGTTATGTATTACGTTGCAACATTATGATGTATTCGCTTGGAAAGCTAACGCTGTGTTAATGGGTGATGGAGTATTTTGTTGTAGTTTTGGGTTATGGGGAGTGTTGCTAGGCTGGAAAGTTTTTCCACGAATTTTATATGTCGCACTTGTTCTTTTCACTGTAATAGCCTTTTCAGTTTTATTAACTTGTTTGCCGTCCATTATTATTCTGTATGAGTTTACGGATACACTTATACATAAACACTGGAAAAGTTTATCAGAAGCAAATAATGGTGAGTGGAAACGTCTTGTTTTGGCGCAAAAGCCAGTTTACTTTTCATACGGCTTTGCAAAGTATGACAAGGAGACGAAAACAAAGTATTTGTATAGTATAATCGACTTAACTGTTAATTTTATTCTTGTATTTTGAAACAATATTTTAATTACAGAGCGATGCTAACTGATGCCACAAGCATTGTAGGTATAAATATTAAATTTATTTAAGATTATAATCACCTCGAAACACGTAGATAATGGGAATTTGATTGCATCGAGACCCTACGCTAATTTACTTATACACAATTCAAATTTGAAGGCAGTTATTTCTGAGTCAAACAGCCACAAGCAACAATATAAAAGTAAATCAATTATCACAACAAAATTACTGATGTAAGGTAACTTTCAATTCAAGATAAAATCAATTTAGAAAAGATAGTATTCGAAGTGTAATGTTCTCTATTTTATATATTGAATGCAATAAAGATCTCAATTATTAAGCGCCAACATCGTTTTCCCAAAAGCCCTTGAAGTAATTTTTATAAAATTCAATACAGTAGTTTCTGCTCACACTGGTCTGAAGCTTGAATATATAACTAATATAATGTTTAAAACAATCAATTATCTGATCAATTTAAAGTCAACAAAACAATTTGTATCCATCACAGCTTATTTTTGAGTACTAGAATGATTAAAAAATTATTCACCACGAATCGTTTAGGGATTTAATTAGGCATGTGTATAGTACCTATCTTATTGAAGCATAACTTTCTCCGGGATGATAATATTACTGCTGCCACTTAACAACAAGTAAGCACAAATCAATCATGCTATTTATTAAATATAAATGTCACATGAAAATCACTTATTTAATCAACGGACATGATTCCCGGACTCATAAATAACGACGGTGATTATATTGTGTTTAATTTTTTGGCTGTTTTTAATCTAAAAACAATTCGAACATATATATTGCTAAAGCAATTGTGTCGTTTAGCTACATGACCAAGTTTATTCTGAAATATTACTAAAGTTAGAAGTTCCAATCCAAACCAAACCTTGTTTCCTCACTTCATTCATATTCAGCTAGTTAGTTTGATTTTGTAATGCATATACACAAAATTCAACATTCAACTTGTCGAGCAATTGTTTATTCCTTCTTAGAGTTTTATCAGGTTATAATTGTTCTTCTCTTAGTTTATATGTTAATATTAATATAGCTGTAATAAGAGTATCGCAATTAAACTAAGATTTAACAAATGCAAGTGACACATCCATCTTCTTCGTCAGACTGCAAACGCATACTCGCACAGCTCCACAGGAGCTTTTGGATGTTCTTTAAACAGAGCAGTGGGGACAATCGACAATTGAGTTTATAGGATAGCTAGGGGATTTACTAGTCTTCTTCATGAATCGTGAGAAAACATTAATAAATTTTACTCTAGATCTTGGCTGTTTCGAAACTTCACTATTCTTCAAAGGTCATCTAGAATAAAAAGTCAAGATGAAGTTCTTTCTGACACAAAAGCTTGAGCCAGGTACATGTAGAGCATGCCTTGCAAATAAAGGCAAAATAGAAATACACTCGTGTTTCGTACAATGTTCAAAGTCTTGTTTTTAAGTGTACATATAAATAGAAATTGAAAGCTTATTTTATTGTAATGAGCTTATTAAACGAAAACATATAACTATTCTATTTTGGTTTCCAAATAACATTTTTATTAGAGCCATTTATTTTACTTTTTACTAGAAACAATTCAAAACAAAAATGTTGTCAAGACATGCAATTTTCAGCTTGAGAAAACATTTATAAATATTTTCTCATAAATCATACGCACGCACTCATGGAATCCTAATTCTCGGTAGCAGCATAACATTCCTGGAAATTCCGATATTTGTCTCTAGTCCAGCATAACACCTTACATGAATTACCAATTCCAGTTTCCTCAACTCTGTCCAAATATCCGATCCATAAGCAATTTCAATCGAGGTTGTATCCTCACCGCAACTTATACCAGGAATTATCAGAAACCGAAGATTGGGAAAGTGGGAAACTATCTTTCTGTAATAACCTCCATGCTGAAACAAGTCTTTGATAATTCCCATTTGCATTTGTCGCTTCGGGTAATCCATGTGGCACAGTTTCAGGTTTTCCACTGTCAGGTTTTGCACTATTGGTTTTTGTGGCTCTTGCAAATCCCAGACAGGCTCTCCTCGCAGTTCCAAATGACACAGCTTTGGGAATTGGTTCAAAACAGAAACAAGCTCACTAATTCCAAGTTCATCCTTTTCATCGCACATGGAATAATGATTGAAATTATAATCCAACTTTTCCAAATCTTTGGGTAGACAATTAAAGCTCATGTAGTCTCTTGGTCTGGTGTACAGCAATCTTATTTCTTTTACGGCAAGTTTACCAATACAATTTGCGCTCTCCTTGGACATTCCATTGGAAATAACCTTGGTCACTGATGGACTTACTTTCAGAATGGCACTTTTGATTTCAAAAGCAGTATCAAATCTTAAATCCAATGTGCGCAACTTTAGCAAACTTGGCAGGCTTTTCCTTTTCATGTAAGTTGTCAGCTCAGCGATTCTTTCAAAAAGGAAAATTTTGTCCCAATGAACACGAACTTCAAACCTTCCACGAATGGAAAGCCACTGCAGATTTGGCAGATGTGGTAAGCAGCGTTCCAGTATTTTGTACAGTTGTATTGGAGTCAGTCCAACCGAATTCAGATGGATGTGGACGGTAAAAAGATGCTCTCCGAACTTTGACAAGAACCTGGTAACACACGCCCAATATCTTTCAAATTCTAATGCATCTGTTTTGAGATCCAATTCATAATATTTCGCCCATAATGGATCCCTTGAGTTTCCAGCTCTCCAACATTTTGGATTAAAGGTGACACATCTTCCAAGAAAGGGATTGGGTCCAAAGTTTTCTGCATGGGTGATAAATGTCTCCAGTGTTCTAACAAATCTAAATGTAAACCTTTCCACCAGTTTTCCAAGATCATGCCCGTTGGAACAGACGTTAAGTTCACGTCTCCGGGTTTCAGCTTGACTCTCCTTTTTGCAGAATGGACGCCGTGAAGGAGGGTTCTCCAGAAATGCATCTACCTCATGTTTCCAGATCTTACAAACCCGGCGACATTTTAACAAATTTGCGTAGTTTAAGTAGCCACGACAAAAGAGAATTGGAGGTAGCTGAATTAACAAAACAAAAAAATGCACAATCATTTTCTGGCAACTGTTCAGTTATTAAATTAATTGTTGTAATTTTGTGAACATTTTTTAGGAATTTCATCAGAGATCTTACCATTCCAGCTACCATAGTTGGATTCTTTCTATTCAGTTCCTGAATTTGCAATTCCATTTGCTTCATTTGAAGCCGATCCTCCTCCGCCTTTTGCTTTAGTAACAAGTTTTCCCTTCGAAGCTCTTCAATTTCCTTACGGCAATTTCTATGCAAATCCGCAGGAAAGTTCCCAATGTACTCCACTTCTTCCACTGGTTCCGAACCCTCCGCCTGAGGCATTTCAATGCCTGAATCGTCAAGCCCTGAAGCTGCCTCAAGCTCCTTCGATTCCATTTCCTGCTTCACCTGAACATCCTCAGCGCCTTGACCTGTTCCCACTTCCGGATTATCCATTGTAACTTCGGCTATAATGAATCCCTTCATCTTCCTCCACTTCCACCACGTTTCTCTCAACACCCAGGTCCAGTTCCTCCTTGACAATCGCAACTTCCTGCTGCTCCACCTTGACAACCACCTCCTCCTCATGTTCTTCAGTTTTAACTTTCCCCAATCCCCGATTCACCGCAATGTCACTGGGACCAATTATGTTTGTGGGTGCAAAGCGTTTCGCTTCCCGTTCCAATCTCTCCTCGGCTGCCTTACGCTTCACTTTCTTTTCTACGTCCCCACGTGTGGTCATCCGATCGCTAGTTTCAGGCATGACCACTATTACCTCTTGTCACTCTCCGTGTCCCGTCTTTGGTCCCAGTCCTTCAGCTCTATTATTACCAAGCCAAAACAATGTAAATAGTAAATGTAACTGACCAGCCTGACCAGGATCAGTTTACCAAGTAATTAAATTAACTTGACAAGTAACTAAGTTACTGTAACTTACCCGACTTTCACAAGTTGTGCTTTGGATAATTGATTAACTTTAATTAACTCAACTTCCCAAGCTCCCAAGCTTTCTGAATAATTAATTTAGAATCTGAGTGAGTAAACTTCCGTAATATCAGCGCAATGGACAACAACACAGATTTGATGAACTGAACACAAGAAGGAATGACTGACCAGCTGACTGCCTGGGCCGAGTTGATTTTGGGGCAACTTGAAATTCAGAATTTCACACTCCTGTGCGCCGGCTTGTGGACTAGTAACTTGTTTTGGTGACTCCTAAATTACGAGTCGTAATTAACCGTTTCTCTAACTTTCTTAATCATAACCAGCGTTTCTCATTCAGGTCAAATGTCAAGATGAAATTCTATCTTGCCCAAAACCTCCGTATCTACCGGAAACGAGATAAAAAGCGCAAGTCTTCCACATTTATCGTGGAAATCCTTCCAAACGCCATTGCTCCAGCTGGAAACATGAGCCCTGAGGAAGTCGGACTGTGCAAGAAATTACGTGAGCGCCTTCAATCTGAGCCAGGGAACAGCAAGTAAGCAAAGTAGTTTACACATAAATTATACAATCTCTATTTCAGATAATTACGTAAAAATTGACAATTTATCATAGGGGCTGGTTAGGTAGAGCCATTCTGGGATCGTTGCTTTGTGAACTAACGGCTTCTGATGGAGAGGGATTCTGTCTTAGGGTGCTCAAAGGCCCGGTGACCAACGCTTTAACTGAACTGTGTGGAACTGACGTGACAATGCAATTGGATTTTTCTTCTTTTATTTGTCATGTTAGGACTCCCGAGGGACCCGTAGCACACATGCAAATTGGTGACAATCAGTCAATTGGTTGGTGCTTTTTTCGTTTTTTCTACATTAGACATTGACATAAAACTTTGAAGTTGACATGCGGTGTTTTTGGCGTTTTTTTACAGAAATGGAGCTACGAGCTGGTCGGAAATACGCTTTTGAAGACCCCTATTTCCTTGATGACGTCACTGAGAATGAAGACTGCTTGTTGCTGTTGTTGGGTAACCACTTTACTGGAGAGTTGACGGTTGTGGTGAACGTAGATGGGACTACCTCTGGAGTTGGTGATGATAATGATAACGTCGAGGTTGATGTTAACATGGAGCCAGTGATTGAAGATAAAGAGGACAAGGCGAGGATTTACAAGAAGATGTTCCAGGAGGAGATTGGCAGCGATTTGGTTATCATTTCCAAGAATGGGGAGCAGGTCAAGGCTCATAAGGCAGTGCTGTCAACTCACAGTGATGTCTTTAAGGCTATGTTCCAAAGTGACTTGAATAAGGCGAAAATGGACAGGATTGAAATGCGGGATTTGAGTGAGGAGGGTGTTCGAGCACTACTGGGAAGAGGAGGAGCCCAACTCCAAACCTGAAGTGGCCTTTGAAATGCTTAAGGCTGGATACGTTTACGACATTCCAGAGTTAAAAGCTGGAATGAAAAAGTTGCTGTTGGCTAAATCCAAGAAGTGGTTTGATTTGGAGGTAGCCTTGAAGTTGTTCGTTTTTGCTAGAAAGTTGGAGGAGTATGGGGATCTGAAGATGAAGGCTGTGCAGGTTTTGAAAAAGTGAGGGCTTTAATATAATAATTAATATTTCCTTGTGTTTGGTTAAAAGTGAAACAAATTAAATGTCTGACCAAGCTAATCCTGTCTTTTGAATTCTAGGAATGCAACGGACTTGAAGAAATCACCTTACTACGTTGCCCTTTTCAAGAAGAATCCTGAGGCAGTTATGGAACTGTGCGAGCTTTTTGCAACCTAGTAATTACACACTTCCGGTACTAATTTAGAACTTCTAAATTGTAACTTTGCTCGATGAGTTTGATTCAAGTTTTCTTTTCGCTTCTGTTGATTCTCAAGCAATTATGAACCTATTCAACTGTTACGATATAATTTAGTGTACATGTTCTATTTTTTCTTTAAACATGTACTCAACACTTTGTTAATAAATCATTACAACTGGGTTAACTAACTGATAAATAGTGAATACATATTGGACTTTATTTGTATTGAATTAAGTATTGGTCTAAATTTAACATGGGATTAAGCAAATGGGTGACAAACTTGTTCGTTTTACCCGAAATACCAAAAATAAATTATAATATGGGGTTATAATCAGTTTTAGCACATAAATCTAATAATGGATGTTATTCTAGTTTTAATATAACCTCAACACTTCTGTAATACTGTAACGTATTAAAAATGTACAAAAAACAAATAGCGGAGGAGTTCTGTAGTTAAGTGTTTAAAAAAATCTAGCAAAGCACTGTATTGAAAGGTAGCCCAGCACGAACGAATGTACAAGCTAGTTTTACTTTTTCGACGATCCAAATCCCGAGAACCCCATCATGGCCGCCATATCTACGTCCACGTCTGCTTCCGCCTTACGTTTGCGTTTCAAACGATTTCCCCTTCTATATTCTTTCATGCGTTCCTCCTAATAAACAAAATCAAAATTAGTTTACTATTTTAAATTCACTTTTATTTCGACAACAAGTCTATTTCAGAAAACAAATTATAACTACCTCCTCTTGGAGCTCCTGCAATCTTTTATCCAAATCGTATTTCTTCTTTTGTTCATTCAACTTTTCTTTGTTGGCTTCAAATCTCTGTTTCACCTGGTCCAGGGACGAACGCTCTATTCTCATTGACATTCCCAAATTGCGTTGATCTAGGGAAAATCATTCAACAGTAAATTTTTAAAAATATTGTAAAAGCAACACTTTAAAATTTTGCAAAACCACAAAAAAAAAACTTACGTTTCTTTCCATTTATGTGATCCAGAAAATTGATTGAATCCTTCACAACACAATCGCACACGTTACAATAGTATCCTCCAGAAGCGGACGCCGGTGTGTTCTTTGTAATCACAATGGACTTACCTAACCTTGAATCCAGGTCAACCTTGTAATCACGCTGTTTCAACAATTCTCGTTGTTTTCCTACTTTCTCTTCATCCTCTTTGAAACCTCCTTCTTCTTCCGCAATCCTTTGGGCTGCTATGCGCTCATACTCTTCTTTATCCCATTTACGACGATGGTCACTTGCCTGTTTGAAATTGAGTAAGGAAAATGTAAATATTTTTATTTTAATGCATAATACCGGATTTTAAATTATTTTAAACAGTAAAACACTAACAAATTGGACGACTAAGCGTGTATAAAAGTGAGATATCGTCACGCCCACGGTATTTTGGTTTTGGAAACCAAATTTGGTAGGGAAGAATTTGGTACAAACGAATGATATCATAGGCACAACAGTTTACTTACATGACTAGTTGACTCCGCCATCCTGTTGAAACGCTTCAAGCTAGGAACTTGGCTTCTCCAGTTAAAGCCGTCACGTCAAACAATTAAATACTGGACTCCCCCTTCTCCTCAACTCTTAAACTTTTGAACTTTAACTCTTAATTTTAATTTTAACTCTTAAACATTTAAACTTTAGCTCTTAAACTTTCAACTACTTTATCTAACTCCTCTGGCGTTATAACAGACGCGTGAAGTAATGTTTATTAAACTTTTAAAATAATTTAGTTAAGTGGACCAGCTTGCGCTGAAAAAAAGGATTATTTTGTTCTGGTTCTAGTTGCTTCTCTGCTTGAAAAAGTAAACACAGCTGGCGAGTGAGAGGGCCCGTTTTCCACAGCCGACTAGCCGACTTTCCAGAGCTGACCAGCCGACTTTTCTACAGCCGACTAGCCGACTTTCCAGAGCCGATTAACCGACTTTCCAGAGCCGACCAGCCGACTTTTTTTATCCGACTTCCACTTTAGGAGAAATACGCATTTCCTGCGAAATTAGATGAAGCAGGCCAAATCACTGCACATACAGCTTTCAAGTAAATGGAGGAAACATCTTAATCTTGACGTTATTACACATGGGCCCTATGAAGCCCATGTACCATGTGGTTGAATTAAAAATGAGGGAGTTTATACTCACTCAAGCTCAGTTACACTGTCCCATTATCTCGATTCAGGTTCGAGGTATCATTTTAAAAAATAGTCGGAAATTATAGTATACGGTACCGCGAGTTTTGGGATGAAAGTTATACCAATTGTAATCCTCAATCCCCCCTGGGGTAATTTTTAAACTTTGACATTACATTTTACAGGCACTAATCAAAGTATCTTATAGTACTCTAGAAAGCCGCGGGAGTAATTAAAACCTGAAGAATCACAAGAAATGCGCATTGCAGGTTACAGTAAAGGGCGCGGGCCTCGCTTCGCTCGTCCGCTAGCTGGGGGCTTCGCCCCCAGACCCCCTCGGTCCGCGCTGTCGCGCGAACCTCAATTATAATCAAACATAAGTGAACGTGATGTTGCCGGGTCTATTGCTTTATCCACAGTCGTTGACCACTAACATAAAATTTATGCAGAATATGTCGCAATTGGCAACATACCGTAAACAGACCTAACCTAACGATGATTAAATGAAATCCATTTGAAAAGAAAACCCGCGGTCGTCTGGGACACTGGAACCCCTCAGTTGCGCTACCCAAGGGTGGTCATTCGACGCTATCGATTGGTATAATTCTGGTCCCAAAATTCGCGGTTCCGAATACTAAATACTAGCCGTTAAATGAAAAAGTTGCACGCCTTTTATTGTAGACCAGCCTTCACTTTAGCCTTTACTGTAGGCTACAAACTGTAGCAACCCTATTAGTACCTTAAAGTTAATTTTTGGGATAAATAGTTTAGTATAAAGTATTTCTAGAACATATTACATACACATTAGGGCATGCATGCTGGGCTCTTCTAGTAATAGTATACTGTGGCATAAAAGAAAGATATACCCTAACGTATTAAGACTTCTCAGTTACCGCCAATAAAAAAACCTCATCTGATTAACACTATTTGGGGCAAAGAGAAACAGTTTTCTGTATGCTTTGTCGGATTCGGAATCTCCCATACGTTTGAGCAGATCTTTCTTTTATGCCACAGTAAAAGGTTGGGTAAAAAGTCGGCTAGTCGGCTCTAGAAAGTCGGTTAGTCGGTTCTAGAAAGTCGGCTAGTCGGCTGTAGAAAAGTCGGCTAGTCGGCTTTGGAAAGTCGGCTAGTCGGCTCTGGAAAGTCGGCTAGTCGGCTGTGGAAATTCCACCTGAGTGAGAGTGGAGCTGAGCAATAATATGAAAGAGTATTCAGTATGCGTATACGGCGTATAGTATGGCCAAATGCTCTGGCTACCGCTACCCCAAAACAAGAATTTTTTCGAAGTCATAATTTTTCGAAATTTCCGAAAACAAGAATTTGTATGCGTATAAGGATAACTAGTGTCAGGCTCATAGTATTTGTAAAAAAAATTGTAATAAATGAAGTAACGTAAGGACGCTATGGGCATTTACAATTTAAATGATTTTGAACATTTAGTGCTGTAAAAGTGCAATTTGGATGAAATAAATATTTCGGCTATCTTCAAATGACATAATAAAGGTAGCGAAACAATTTCTGACCAAAAAATTCTCAAAAGTTAATTATAATTTTAATTGCCCTGTTCACTTTAACCGCAATTATCTTTTTCCGCCTCCGGAAATGCTGGTTCATGGCTTAGATGTATCACCGACGATATGTAAATTATTGTTGTTGGCGATTTCGAAATATTATGTTGATCTTGAGTTGGCCTAGCGGCAGCCTCTCCGTTCATCGGTTCATCTTCACTGCTAGTTCGCAAAGTCCGAGAAGCACAGCAAGCGCATACATGGAACCACAAATATGACAAACTTGGCAGGCTTTTCCAAGGGATCTGTTGATCCTCAAGCAATTACATAAATCTATTCCTCTGCTATGATTTGATTTTGTCAATTTAGTGTAGTACATGTTCTAGTATTATTCTTTAAATTTTAAGCATGTATTCAACACTTTGATAATAAATAATTACGACTGGGTTAGATATGTAACTGATGTATATTTTAGAAGATTTTATTCAGTGATCAGAAATACTGATTCAGAATTTCAACATTTTACACACCAAACACCTCAACATCATACAAAAACATAATATTTAATTTTAGTTTTAATTTAATATAATTATTGATGTTGAACCAAGTTTAAACGGCTGCAAAATGTGAACAGATTTCCATGGCCATTTCCGGTTCCTCCTTAAAGAGACTTACGTAGGCATCCGTTTTCTTGAAGTTTTCAAAGTGCCTAAAATCACCAAAAAATACAAGAATAGGTTAACAAATTGCACATTTAAATTTGACGATTAACCGATTTTTTTTAAAAAGAGTATTCATTCTCACGTTTTCATAACCTTCACAGCTTTCATCTTCAGATGATCCCCATCACTCCCAGGAAGTTTCTTGGCAAACAGAAACAGCTTCAGGGCGACATCCGCATCAAACCACTTTGTCGGCTTGGCCAGCAGCAGCTTCTTCATGGCAGCCTCCAGTACTGGAATGTCATACTTGTGCCCGGCTTGAAGCATTTCAAAAGCCACCATCGGTTTGGCGTTGGACTCGATTTCCTCCCAGCAGTACAAATAAGCCAGTAGCCCTCGAACACTCTCCTCACTCATTTCCGGCATTTCCACAGAGTGCGTCTTAGCCTCCTTCATGTCACTCTGCAACATAGCTTTGGCTACCGCTATCCCAAAACAGGAATTTTTTCGAAGTCATAATTTTTCGAAATTTCCGAAAACAAGAATTTGTATGCGTATGAGGATAACTAGTGTCAAGCTCATTGTAACGCAAAAAATGTGTATCAAATGAAGTAACGTAAGAAAGTTATGGGTACTTATAATTTAAATGATTTTGAACATTTAGTGCTGCAAAAAAAAGTGCAATTTCGATGAAATAAAAAATTCGGCTATCTTCAAATGACATAATAGAGGTAGCCAAATAATTTCTGACCAAAAATTTTTTAAAAAGTTAATTATAATTTTAATTGCCCTGTTAACTTTAACTGCAATTATCTTCTTTCCGCCTCCAGTACTAAACCCAACTACAACTGCGTTTGGTACATTAACAGGTACAGATTCTAATGACGTGCCTATTAGGTCTAGTACTGGAGGCGGAAAGAAGAAAATTGCGGTTAAAGTTAACAGGGCAATTAAAATTTTAATTAACTTTTTGAAAATTTTTTGGTCAGAAATTGTTCGGCTACCTCTTTTATGTCATTTGGAGATAGCCGAAATTTTTATTTCATCGAAATTGCCCTTTTACAGCACTAAATGTTCAAAAAGTAGTTAAGCTTCAAACGCCAATAACTTACCTACGTTAGATTTATTTCGCGCTAAATTTTTTGTGTTAGTATCAGCTTGACATTAGCTATCAACACACGAATGCAAATTCTTGTTTTTGGCGATTTAAAAATATGTCGATCTTGATTTGGCCTAGCGGTAGCCTTTAAAGACATCACTGTGCGCCAAAAGCACGCCTTTGTGAGCCTTGACTTCCTTCCCATTCTCCAAAATTATTGTCAAATCATTGCCAAGTTCCTCATGAAGCATCTTCCTCAAAACTTGCAACTTATCGTCGACCATTGGTCCACTGCCCTCGTCCACAATTACAGTTATTGTCAGTTGTCCAGAGAACTTACAATTCTTGCCTGTGGAGACGACGGTCTCCATGTTTCTTGATGATGATAAGTTTCTGAAAGCCTTTTTGTCTTTACAAGCATAGTCCCGGCCAGTTTTAACCTTCATTTCTAAATAAAATAGTGGGTTAAAACAGAGTTAAGTAGCCATTTGGCTAAATAATCATGACAATCCATGACACCTACCTTTTGACTTTAACACTTCCATGAAAATGAGTCTTCTCCTGGTCCTGACAGCAAAGCAAATCAAATGTCATCTGGATCTTGACATCGAACCCGAACAATTCAATCAAGGCGTTGGTCACAGGCCCAGACATGATCCGAAGACCAACCGAACGACTGCCGCCACTGCCGTCAACTAAGATTACCTGTATAGTCAGCATTTCCCATTGTAGCCACGCAACAGGGTTGCCCCCTTCACCTTCATCCAGAAAAAAACGACCAAACAAGCGATCCCCGAGTTTGACACAGTGTTCCTCCACCTCCTCCGCGTTGCCCTGGTCGTCCACCGGCAGGATCATGCTGGGCTTCACTGCTACATTAAATGGCAATGTGCCAGGCACAGAATTCTGGCTCTGCATGGTGGCAATGCAAGCCTTTTGTGTCAGAAAGAACTTCATCTTGACCTTTTGACCTTGACCATGGGACCAATGAACCCTTCAAGGAAGCATTTGAAACACTGGGAATAGTGAAGTTTTGATGAAACAGCCTGCACCTAGAGTATAATTTACTAATGTTCTTTCACGATTCACAAGCACGACTCACGAAGAAGACTAGTAAACATCTAATTCAATCGTCCCAGCTGATCGTCTTGAATAGCCCAAACTTATTCCAGCACTGGGGCGGCGTACTGACTACAGCAACTATATACGTTACTCCAGCACTATGGTTTCAGCACTACACGAACGCGACTGCGTGACTCCCATCTACAACAACCCTCGTCGAGTTCTGTTAAAATATACACTAGACACTTAAATTTAGTGAGGTTAGATTTTAGACAATTTCACCATTTCGTTATAAAATGTGTAATAAATAGACCTGTGATTGAGTCTTGTCATACATTTTTCATGTTCTTGAGTTCCAATGCAAGTATTGAGTATCAAATAAACCCAATACATGCTTTAGTCAATACTGTACTATATCACATCAAAGAATAGCAAAATAGATAAGACGCCTTTCATTGCTGTTCCATTTCATTGTTTGTAGTTAACATAAGATGTAAATTAGGAGTGTATGGTGTGAAATTAAAAGTCCAGCTTCAAGACTCATACATAATTGAAAACACGTTATTTTGTTCTTGTCGTTTTTAGCGTTAGTGCAAAATGATTCTGTAATATTTTGCGATGAAGAATTGGCACCTGCGAGTTTGCTTGTATTGGAATAAAAACTGTACTTTATATTTTATGTTCCCTTGGCTGGTGAGTTTATTTTTATTGGTGTAAATTTCTAAATCTAGAACGTATTTTCCAGCTACTATAAAATCAGCGATTTCGTTTTATTTGTTTTGCAAGGGGTAGGCAAATAACAAGGGCTTGAAATAGAAAAAGCTATTAACAATACGGACAATGTTTGTTAATTTGTCCACATTTAGAAATAAGCCCACGTGCGCATTACTTTTAAATTTAGAGCTGACAGCAACCAAGAGCTTGTTAAAGTTGAAATACCGAAACATAAACTTGTGTTTTAACGGGTTGTGTAGTTGCTTATCTTTGGTAGTGCAAAATAACATATATTTTCTATCGTATTTGAAATTAAAACATAGCTTGGCGAATACCACAGCTTGGTTATTTATTTGTGCATCTATCCTATTTCCTAGTACATCTATTATAAAATGAACAAAATAATTTTAGCAAACCATTCATTAGAATCCCAGATTCGAAAAGATCACACTATAGTATTTGTTGGTACGACAGCTACAGAAAGAACACAAAATTTCAATGTAGCTCATATCTTCAAAATTTATTTTGATTTTATTTTTGCTATTGGGTTGAGTCCATTTTGGTTAAAGTTTGATAAATCCCACAACGAGTACCACGCCACATCGTATAAACTTCAGAAAGCTCTCTGTTTTATTGCATTTTTGCTCTCGCAACACTGGCAATTCGTTCTGCTTAAAATCAAATATCCGCAGGATCCGCGAAGCTCAATGCAAGTGTTTGCTTGGCTGGAAATTTTGTTCATTACAATTTATAGGGACACGCTGTTAGGAATATTTTGGTTCAGCTCAGATTGTATTGTGAACGTGGTAAATCATATTCTGTATTCAGTAATCAGATTCAACACTCAACATCCCTTTAGTGCATTTTTCTCAAAACTAGTTATGTATTTTCTTTTAAGTTTTTTACTATTTCTAACGCTGTTAAGCTGTCTAACTGGCATAGGTTTACTTAGCACAAGAGAGTATCCCATTTCAAAATATAACATAAATCAGTGGCTAAACGAAATATTAAGTGTAAGTCGCCGAGCTTATTTTCTTAAGCCAGTGTCAGTATCGGAAACATGGCATTTCACAGATTACATGCTTATCGTGTTTGGCTCCGTTGGATTTTTTTACAATCATGCGCATGCCTATTTTCTAAGCTTCTATTTACTTCTGATTTCTGTAACTTTGTGGAGCGCAGCGTATTCATTTGCAAACAAGATAATTGTTTCACTTTCACCCGGTTCTGAATTAGAGTGGTCTGAAGTAAAGAATCACTTCATTGCTGTGCATCAATTGTCAGTCCGGTTGAACAAATGTATTTCTTGTACAATGCTATTTTATCTAGCAGCATTGATTTTTCTATATTCTATAAGAATTGATAATATCTTTATGGAAATGGGGGCTCGAGGCATTAAAAATATTCAGTGGAATGCCCTAATTTCCATATTTTACTTCATAGCGCAAAAACTTTTGACGTTTTATATTGCAGGTGACATATGCAATAAGGTAAGATACAAATATTGATACATTCAGAAGTATTGCTAATTAGTCGTAATTACCAATGTTATAATAAAATATAGGTGAAAGTTATTAAAAAGTGGTTTCGATACAAAGATAACGTACAACAGGTTTCCATTCATGAGTTGCATTTGGTCTTGGATCAGTTAAAAAGTAAAGATATTGGAATTAAAGCTGGACATATTTTCACCATGAGCTATAAAATCGTTGCTGAGGTAAAATACAATTTTGAGGAGACAATTTTTGTTGTTGATATAAATGCAAACACAATATCAATTTAATTTGTGTTTCAGTACTTTCTACTTTTGCTGACATTTTTTATTATATGCGTTCAAGAACAAAACCATTAAAGTGTGGATCATGGATCACATCAACGACAGCAGTATTAATTTTTATGTTAACATCCATATAAATAAGCAATCGTAGTCAATATTGAAATTATACAGTATGTCGAAGGAAAAGTAGAATTGTAAATATGCATAAGTAGATCCGGCAGCCAGCAGTTATGCTTATGCAAACCAAATCAATATATGTCGATTAGATTTTGAGTTGTTCTTATTCTCGTGTTTTTATATATCCAAGTTTACTAAAAAATCAAAATCTTTAAGCAGGCAAAAACTGTTGAACACTACCACATAAAGATTTATCTCTTTCGACACCAATAAATCACAATCAATTTTTAAAAATTATTTTGATAAAATCGATGATACTTTTACGACTTAGTTAAGGGGTTATCGCATTGTATAGTATAAATGGACGTTAAGCATGGGCTGATCGAAGCCATTGAGTGCCCGCGAACCTGTTTAGCAAGTAAAAGTTAAATATAATGAATTTGAGTTATTCTTTTTAAATTTAGCTGTGAAGTTTAATAGATTGATTAACGGCGAATTCGTTGGTACCAAATTTAGCATTTTTTAACATTATATAGCATGCTAAATCGTGCTTGAAAAGTTTCAAAACTAAGTTTGCCCTACTGCAACACTGAAAAATTTGACGAGTTTGGTATTAACGAACTCACCGTTAATCAATCTATTAAACTTCGCAGCTAAATTTAAAAAGAATAACCCAAACTCATGATATTTAACTTTTACTTGCTAAACAGGTTCGCGGGCACTCAATGGCTTCGATCAGCCCATGCTTAACGTCCATTTACACTATACAACGCGATAACCCCTTAAAGAAATTAGTAAAATCTCACGCTCTCCACAACAGTTAGAAACGGATAATTGCTTCATTCAAAAACTTAAATTGTTCCAAATATGCGCCTTTTCTGATTTTAGCCACCCTGTACATAATAATAAACAAAACATCCATAAACTATGGCCCATGGTAAACCATTGAAACTGATTCGATGCTATGGTCGCATTCATTGTATTTTGGATACTACTGCAGCGAAAAAAAAGGTATCAGCTGACGGTCAAAGGGAAAGACCCTCTAAACGCATTCCTATTGGCTATTGTGGTTTGAGAGGGCCATTCATGAAGGGGTGCGTGCATTTTAGGTAATATGCAAAAATGATAAGCACATGGTAAAATGGTTTGTTTTGGTCAACATTTGTTTTGTTTTTGTGTAGTTTTCGTTTTTTATGAGTTTGCAAAAATTCTTGAACGTAAATTTTGAATCCTCCTTCCCTTTGACCAGCATCTGAGTAAAGATGTTTTCGCTGCAGTAGTATTTAAAAATAATTGTACACAATAATTTTTTACTTGGTTGAATTTATGTTGTTTGCCTATACTGAAGCCAAAACCGTATGATTGTTAGAGAATGCAAACAGACTTAAATAAAATAAAAGACCGTAAATGTGCAGCTTCTTGGAAAATAGCGTGCAGTTTAGGATTAATGTATTCTTCAGTTAATATGATAAATGCAATTTTTCCACATTATTCTTAAGTTTACTGAATTGCTGCTTCTGTGTATAAGAGATATGCGATCTTTCGTAGAGTGTACCGGTAATATAACTAACTCTTCTTTCGTCAAAATCATGAATAGAAATACCAAGTAGCCCTTAAATTTGTATACCGCCCTGCTTATACATACAGAACAATGGGAACAATAGAAACTACGAATCCACAGTCTCGGCTCCATTGTTTCTATTGTTCCCATTCTTTTGTATGTATAAGCAGGACGGTATACAAATTTAAGGAATATTTCGTATTTCTATATTCGAATTGACAAAAGAAGAGTTAGTTATTACCGGTTCAATCAACGAAAGGTCACACATTTCTTATACACTGAAGCGATATGACTTTACTACAAAAATATTTATACTCTTTTTTTGATTTAGTACACCCCAATAACGAATTTAACTAAAACATGTAAGTGTATACAGCTTGTTTTTATGGAGTACACAACAATCCCACACTTGCAAAGGCTTTCTTCGTGCTAAGCTTTTTCCTCGAATTTGGTAATCCGATTACAGGCTAAAGTTTGGGCAGCTGCAGGTATATCTCTATGTACACAAGTGCATAATTCATCAAATTTCATGATTTTCTCACTAAAGAACTTTTCCATTTGTACACTCTTTCTAATAATATACCATTGCACGTATATGCCACAGGTATGAAACGTAACTCTACGGATTTCTAGTAAATAAGACATTTTGAATGCATCTGCTCTACAGAGCACATATATCAATTGCAGTACAATATTTTTTTAATTTAGAAAATATAAAAGTTTTTATTGCTGATATGATTTTAAATTAATTTATTCAGAAAGCTTGAGCAGTTGAGTTAGTTAAATTTAGCTCAGCTATCAATAATAACTTATCAAAAGTATTACTTGTCAAGTCGGTAAGTTACATCAAGTTATTTAGTAAACTTGATTGACTGAATTTAGTCCGAATCATTTTAGTCAAAATTCTATTGTTTGGCATGCAAAAAGTTTACTATTTTTATCAACGTTGATTGTTGTACTAAAACTTTAGCTGGAAGACTTGTACATTTAATTGGAGAGAAAGAATGCCTGGAACAAGCGATAGAATCACACGTGCGGCCGTAGAAAAAGAAAAGAAGCGAAAGGCAGAGCAAGAGAGGAAGGAACGGGAGGCAAAACGATTTGCGCCGACAAAGATAATTGGTCGCAATGACATTGCGGTGAATCAGGAATTGGTCAAAATTAAAATCGAACAACCTGAGGTAAAAGTGGAGCAGGATGTTGTGATTGTAAAGGAGGAAGTGGAACTGGTGGAGGACAGTGGCGGGGGGTTTGAAGGCACTCCACCAGAAGGAAATGGAACTGAAGACATGGCGAATATTTCGCAAGAGGTTTCGGTGGAGGCGATACCAATATGTGAGACTGAAAGTATTGCGGACTTTGAAGTGAAGCAGGAAACTGGCTCTTACGTAGCTTCAGACAGATCAGACATTGACATGAACCAGGAGGAACTGAACGTGGAACAAATAATTAAACATGAAAATGAGCAAGGAGACTCCTTTGAAGATTTGCATAAAAACTGTCACAAAGAAACCGAAGATCTCCGAAACGAAAACCTTTTACTAAAGCAAAAGGTACAGGAATACCAGCTTCAAATGAAGCAAATGGAATTGCAAATTCAGCAGCTACAAAAAAAGACGGCTACAGAAAATAATCCAACTGTGGTCGCTGGAAAGGTAATTCCTGATTTCTATAAAATGGTCTATGACTTGACAATTAACCAATATTGAAAAATTGAAAGCTTATTTTGCAATCACTCGAACTCCAATTTTTTTTATTAATTCTGTTCTCAGCAAACGAGTTGCATAAAAATAGCCTACAAATCAACGTACAGTTTTTTTTAAATTTGAATTCTAAGGTCAAAAGGTCACGACGATTTTGAAATTTTAAGTATGTGACACATGATTAGAGGCAATTTTTTAACCGCAATTACAAATCTAATGTCTGTTTTTTTAATTCAAAATTGCCTGACCGTTATTTGAAGCTTAATTATTGTAAACAAGTTTTCTCAAACACAACATTGAAATGGTTTTTTGAAATTCGTTTTCTAAGGTCATAAGGTCACTACTGTTTCAAAATTTTGACAAGGGTCATAGTATGTGACTCCACATGATTTTAGTTCAGTTTTTTACCATAAAGAATGTGAAATTCGTTTTTCAAAATTTGCGAAACTGATTGGCTGCTAAAAGTATTCAATACATGTGAAATGACTTCATGATTATCGACAAGCTTATATTCTACTACATGGCTATCATGCTTTATTTGTTCTGTTTTTTAAAATTAAGGTTCTTCCAATTCTCATATGCCGTGGTGGGCACTTTAACTACGAAAACTTTTTAAAATGTCGCCGGGTTTGTAAGGACTGGCAACGAGAGGTAGATACGTTTCTAGAAAACGCCGTTGGTGCACCCCGTCCATTCTGCAAAATCCAGAGTCAAGTGGAAATCCGGAGAAGTAAACTTGAAGCCTTACCCACCGAGTATCATCTGGGAAAGCTAGGGGATAAATATAAATTCAATTATGCCAGCACCATGGAGAGATTTTTAAACCTTGCAGAAAACTTCGGCCCTAATCCCTTTATTGGAAGATGTGTTAGCTTTCATCCACGACGTTTAAACCCTAGAAACCCAGAGGATCCACTCCCAAACTGGATTGTTCCCTGGGGAAAGCCGAAACATAAATTGAACCCTGAAACAGATGCATTAGAATGGGAAAGATATTGGGAGCTTGTTACCGAGTTGTTGTCAAAATTCGGAGAGCACCTTTTTGGCGTCACAATTCATCAGCAACATGTAATGAACCTGACTCCCACGCAACTGTATAAAATCCTGGAGCGCTGCTTACCACTTCTTCCAAATCTCCAGTTTCTTTCCCTTCGTGGAACTTTTTATGCATGCGCAATTTACGAGGAAAGTTACAAGTCTGCAAAAATCGCCGAATTGACTGAATATATGGAGGGGAATAGCCTGCCAAGTTTGCCAAATTTGCGTATTTTGGATTTCAGATTTGATACTGATTTTGAAATTAAGACTGCTATTTTGAAAGTAAGTCCATCAGTGACTAAACTTATTTCTAAAGCAATGTCCGACGAAAGCGCGGAATACATTGGTAAACTTGCCGTAAAAGAAATTCGATTACTTTCCACCAGACCAAGAGATTACATGAGGCTTAATAGTCTACCTAAAGATATGGAAAATCTAGAATTTAATTTCAAGTATTATTACGATGGTTTGGATATGAGTGGACTTACTAAGCTTGGCATTACTCAGCTTGTTTCTGTTTTGAATCGATTCCCTAAACTGTGCCATTTGGAACTGACTGGAACTATTTTTTTGGATTTGGAAGAGCAACAAAATGAACAAAAACCAACAGTCCAAAACCTGTCACTGGAGAACCTCAAATTGTGCTGTTGCTACGAGGATAACAGGAACCGTAAGCAAGTGGGAATTGTCAAGGACTTGTTTCAGTGTGAAGGTTACTACAGGAAGCTAGCTTCCCACTTTCCCAATCTACGGTTTCTGATCATTGAAGATGAGCGTCATGTTAATTATGGTATGCGTTGCGTTGAGGCTACAACCTCCTCTGATATAGTATATGGGTCGGATATTTGGACAGGGTTGAAGAAACTGGAATTGGTTAGTGTTAACAGCACATACGGCTACTCAAGGGTCAAATCCGAAAAGGTGAGTTGACTTTTGCTTAAAATTCATAATGTTAAACCTTTCTTGATTTCTATTAACAAATGTTTTAATGAATTCACGTAAGGATTTGTGCTGGACTAGAGAGAAATACCGGGATTTCCAGAAACGTCAGGCTGTTACTGAAAATTAGGATTTCATAAGCAGTATGGAAGTATATTTATAAATCTGTCGTAAAGCTAAAACTGTAATGACAATGTTATTGTTTTGAATTGTTTTTAATAAAACATGTGGTTCAAATAAAAGTTGTATTTGGACCCCAAAATATAATAGTATTCTTTCGTTAATAAGCTTTTTAGAGATCTCATTTTTGTAACTCAACTAGAAAATGGTCAAACTTAATCATTCGTCTACGCAAAACGTGCAATTTTAGAAGTAAATTCCAACAATGTTTGTGGCTTAGCATTCTACAAAAGCAGTAGTGTCTGCCTTAGTAATGTCTTTCTTTTTTAAATTCAAAATTGCCTGAACGTTATTTGAAGCTTAATTATTGTAAACAAGTTTTCTCAAACACAACGGTGAAATGGTTTTTTGAAATTCGACTTCTACTCCTTTTTTGACACCTGCACATCTTTAAAAAGTCTGGTATTTACGTTGTTTAGGTCTTTACGAGGAATATTTAGATGTTGGGAATAGACGTTCTTACACATTTTATTAAATCCAGTAAAACTATGTTTTCTATACGAGTAACCTGAGTAGAATTTAAATATGAAGTCAGTTTTTTATTTGAAGCTACATAATTACTTAATACTTAAAAATACTTAGAAGATGAATACTTAAAAATAAGATGGCTTATTCTGTTTTAAGATGGATCAGCTTAACCACAACCAACATTTATTGCAGTAGTTACTCGCTGTTAAATTATTGCATTGTATTTTTGAAAATTTCAAGTGATTTTTTTCCAATCTGTTTGTATTTATATTAGTACATAATATACGTGGAGTTTTCCAAAAGTCATGCAAATACTTTCATCGTACACCAAATGTTTATGTTAAGCTTGATAGACCTGAAATGCTGCATGGTGTTAGGACAGTAAATACCAAGTACTTATGCAAAATTTCACAAGCGTAGGTTTCTTTAACATTGAGTTTTGAAAAGTTGAAAATCTGGTATGAATTTTTCAACGTTTTTCGAAGGGCCATTTTTCGTGCCTCATAACTTCAAATGGCGGTGTGTGGCAAAATTACTCAGTCCGATAAAAAAGATTTTCCATTGCATAATCCTTAAGTCTTGTAGAATCTGATACCAGTGCATTTGGCTCTTTGCTTCCATGGTGACTCTATAGAGCATTCAAATTTGAAGGCGGTCCAAAGTGCAAATTTTAGGTATGCAAAAAAATCTGGTATATTTTTTGGAAACCCCAAACAATTAATAGCAAACAAAATAGTTTGAATAGACAAGCATAAAATAGGCTTTATGATACTTATTGTCATTGGTATTCCTAACGTTATATGTAGTTATAATAGAAGCATCAAAAGTAGTAACTCAAAAATATGCGAAATATCGGGTGCACAAGGCTGCACGTCAAATTGGCTTTTGCATTGGTAAGTGGATTCTTTCGGTAAATCATATGGTCACTAGAGTAGATACTATAGACGATTACAAAACAAACTCATACCATGACTTAGCTCATGGACAATTCATAAGAAAAATACACACTTCGAAAGAAATCATAGCTTATGAATCTTAAAAATCTTATCGATTGTGTTTCACTCTACTGCTCTCGTATTATTGTACGCACACACG
The DNA here is from genome assembly GCA_029691765.1 of Entomobrya proxima. Lineage (NCBI taxonomy): Eukaryota > Metazoa > Arthropoda > Collembola > Entomobryomorpha > Entomobryidae > Entomobrya > Entomobrya proxima. The sequence continues at coordinate 39,991,519 of CM056169.1, read as the reverse complement.
TGATTGAATACGGGAAATGTACACCAGTACCTGGACTATGTATGCGACTAATCAGGTTTAGAGTTCTTCTTGACGTGTGTGATACACAGCCCGAGAAAGTTTTTTTGCACTACTTTTGGAAAACTCCACATATACATATAATAATTTTTACTTGGTTAAAACTTGTTTCCTTTGTAAAGACACTTAAAGAGGCGGATTACATGATTGTTAGTACTGAATTCAGAGAATGCAAGCTGACTTCGTTACTCCTTAAATGTGCAGCTTCTTGGAAAATTGCGTGCAGGTAAGGATTAAAGTAATCATCAGTAATTACCACAAAAAGCAATTTTTCCATGGTAATTTTGGGTTTGAAGAATTATGACCTTACAGCAACCAAATTTATTTATATACACCCCAATAACGAATGTATTCTCGGAAAACACAACAATCAGTTTGTACCTACATAGACTTTGTTGCATGCTAAGCTTATTCCCTCGAATTCGGTAATCCTATTACAGGTAGAAGCGGCCAGCTGGGATTCTGTAGTTTTAGGTACATGTCTATGCGCGCATATAAGTTCAGACACAAAATTCATGAAATTTACGTTTTCCATTCGTAAGCTCTTTTTTAAGCATTACCTACCTGTATATGACGCAGGTATGAAACGTAATTCAACGAATTTCCAGTAGACAAGTCACTTTGAGTTCAGCAGCTCTAGAGAGCACACAAAGAGAACAGTACCATATTTTTTAATTTGGTTTAGAAAATAAAGGAGTTTTGAACCTCGATTAGCAGTTAAAAAGTGATACCTCTGAAATATTCAAGATTTGTACCACTAGCATATATCGACATAAAAATGGACAAATATCCTGCTGAGGTAAACCAGCGGTTTGAGAAGGATGAAAGAACACTTTTTCTTATATTTCCGGCTGAGGTAAAACAATTTTTGAATAGTTATATCAAAGTAACTTATATAATTGTAATTCTTTTTC